>OY986044.1:5852620-6293373 GCA_963920215.1 Nineta flava
GCAGCTGCGGAGGGTAACCGGATTCATTACCCGACATTATCCCATGCGGAAGAATCTGCACACAATGGGACTCCATAACGGCTCCATTATGTGCAGATTGTGTGGCGAGGAGAAAGAAACATCCAGCCATATAATCTTTGACTGATACAGATACAGAATATTCGGTGCATCTCACCCCAAATATATGAACCTTTGGGAGGGCCTGATAGGCAAGCTCCAGGCTATTGCCACATATGGGAGAAGCGAGTCTCGTCAGACTGAGATAGGAGGGGGCGCACAATGGACCATAGGGTCGAAGTGCAATAGTTTTTACCCAGATATTAATCAATCAATCAATTAGTTTGTAATTAAACAGACAAAAAATAATTGAATTTTAGATGATATTTTTTAACTTTTTATGTTTTCTACATGGTAGTTTACTTACATATTAATATAAATGGTAATTTAAATAATTTATTCTACGATATAATAATTAATACAATATAATAATTAATCTACCAAATTTTTTAAATCTACCAAAAAAAGTAATTAGGGAAAATTGTTCAAATGAAAAAAAAATTTGGTATATAATACCTCTTTGTAAATAGGATCTTTATTGGGATATCATCACTTTTTAAGGAGCAACTATTATATGAAGTCTAGAGCTATTTACTTAATAGCTCGGTACTTACTCTCATATCATCCCTTTTTAAAAAGGAACTATTACTTTAAAGATTTTCCCGAAAACTCGGCACTTTCTTATATTTATGTTTTTGATCGGATATATATTTACACATTAATTTTTTAGAATGAACGTTGAAGAAGAAGATTCAGCTACCGCGGATATTCGTACTGTCGGAGGAATTGAAACTGAAACTGTTCAAGAGGAATCTCTGGCTGCAGTTGCAGTTCCAATTGCAGTTGCAGCTTCATTTGCAGCTCCAATTGCAGCTCCAAATGCAGCTCCAGTTGCAGTGCCAGTTGCAGCTCCTTTAACAGCTCCAATTGCAGCTTTTAGAGCCAGTTATCGCGGTAATCGATTTAGTCGCGGTCGCGGTAACGGTACACGCAGTTGCCGACACAGTCGCGGTAACGGTACACACAGTCGCCGTCACAGTCGCGGTGGACAATTTTTAATTCGGGGGTATGGGTGAGATTTGCATTTCAAATTTAATTAAAGCCTCCCCGACCCCCGAATATAATTTTTTTTTTAAATAAATAAAATATAAAAAACAAACAAAAAAATACAAAAAAAATAATAACATTATTCGAATAAGAGTAATTATTATTTATTTATTTATATAATAAATATATTTTATAAAATTTTCCAATTTTTCCAAATAAGCAACATTTTGACAGTATTTGATACGTTTTAAGTAAATATATCTGCATTCGTTTTACCATTTATTTTAAAATGGCTAGGAATAGAAGAAAAGGGGTTGTTTTGTCATGAAATGCATCCAAAAAAATTCAAATATTTAAAAAAATGTACCCTTATAGAGACAAACTAAATAATGGATGAAAATTTTTATTCAAAAATAAATTATCCTTAAAAAATCGAAAAGTATTCTTAAAAAAATCATTGATTGCATTTTTGAATTACAATTAAATGGATACATAATCACTTATTCGATTTGCAAAATCTATTGCCTATTGATGTTTTCCGATTTTTTCCGTCGGTTTCAAGCAAGATCGTGTCGAATGCCAAAAACCGCAACTTTCTAGCATGAGTTAGTCAGCTTCACTTTCAGCTTTATTGTATAGCAAAAATGTCCATCGATCATAGCTAATAGATGTCGAAAATCACCACCTGTAAATTTTATATATAAATATATATATACATATAATTTATATATATATATATATATATATATATATAAATATATATATATATATATATATATATATATATATATATATATATATATATATATATATATATATAAATATATATATATATATATATATATATATATATATATATATATATATATATATATATATATATATATATACATATACATTATACATTGATAACATAAATCTACGAAAAACATTAATTAGGGGTAAATTGTTTAAATGTCAGTAAAAATTTGGTTGAAATTTATTACATAATAAGTTTTCTTTAAGTACAATTTTTGTAGTATGTTTCTAAAATTTTATATAACGCGGCAAGTTGTATAGCGAATTTCCTGTAAGGAAATAAAACAGTGACCGCTAGAAATTGATTTCAAATATTTTTAAACTTACCACGTTATAAATAAAATTTTTTATTATAAAATTTTAATAAAAACATACTAAAGAAATTTTACGACATATTATTTCATTTCAACCAAATTTTTTCTCACATTTAATCAATTTACCCCTAATGATAAGAAGAAAACTCGTATTATACCTCGTCATTTGCAATTAGCAATTCGTAATGATGAAGAATTAAATAATTTATTATCTGGTGTAACAATCGCCCAAGGTGTGATGTATTATCATATATACAAGCAGTGTTATTGCCAAAGAAAACTGAAAAGAAAGCGTAAATTATTTACATTGGATTATTGACAATAATATTCGTCGATCATAGGCCTTTTATTAAAACGCCACAAATTAATGTGAAATAAGAGTGATATATTTTTTATTAAAATAACTATATAAAATTTAGTACAAGTTCGTGTCGAATGCCAAAAACCGCAACTTTCTAGCATGAGTCAGTCAGCTTCACTTTCAGCGTTGTAGTATAGCAAAAATGTCCATCGATCATAGCTTATAGATGTCGAAAATCACCATCTGTAAAATATACATATATATATATATATATATATATATATATATATATATATATATATATATATATATATATATATATTTATACATATATACAAATAATTTATATATATATATATATTAATATATATATATATATATATATATATATATATATATATATATATAAATATATATATATATATATATATACATATATATGTATATATATATATGGGACTAAATATTAGTTAATTTGTTAATATAAAACACAGAAAAAAGGAAATAGTATTTATATTGTTTGTTTTCTACAAGGTAGTTTACTGATAAATATAATATTTATATGGCAATTTATATAGTTATAATTTTTTATAACATAAATCTACGTAAAACATTAATTAGGGGTAAATTGTTTAAATGTCAGTAAAAATTTGGTTGAAATTTATTACGTAATAAGTTTTCTTTAAGTAAAATTTTTGTAGTATTCCGAGAAATTTTTGTAGCAGTGTTATTGCCAATGAAAACTGAAAAGAAAGCGTAAATTATTTACATTGGATTATTGACAATAATATTCATCGATCATAGGCCTTTTATTAAAGCGCCACAAATTAATGTGAAATAAGAGTGGTATATTTTTTATTAAAATAACTATATATATATAAAATTTAGTATAAATAAGATGTTACTTGATTTGTTTCGCTTATAACTTCTAAACTAATCGTATATTACAGATAATTGATTATCAACGTAACAGTCTTTGAACAATCATATTCCACAACAACGTGCAACGCAGCATGTAATTGTTTTGAAATATATAACAAAGATAATGCGGCGATTGGCAGCTCGGATTCGAAGAAATGACTTGACCCGTTGGGGAGGAAGGTGTGGAATGCGATCTAGGTAAAGAAATTTTTCAAAGTGTTCTGTTAACTTGACTTTATTTCGTGTCGATTGGTGAAAACTCCATCATTTCATCATATATAGAACTGAAAAACGTAATTTTGGGGAGTGTTTTTTCGATTTTCGTGAGGTTGCAATAAAAAAAATTAAGTTTTCCGAAATAACTTCCTATTTTGTAACTATTAAGCGTCGATTGCAAAAAACTGCATCTTGTTGCATGTATAGAACAAAAAGGTTGGTTTTGGGGGTGTTTTTACCAAGTTCGAAGGGTTGTGATGGAAAAATTTTCTTCCTTCAAATAATTCTGGTATTTTGAAATTGTTCCACGTCGAATGGAAAAAAAATGATCTTTTTATCATGAATAGAAGTGAAAAGGTCAGTTTTAGGGATGTTTCCCCCATTTTCGGTGTGGTTGCGATATAGGTAATGAAATTTTTCAAAATATTCTGTTAATTTAACGGTATTTCGGGTCGATTAGTAAAAATTGTATCTTTCTAGCATTTATAAAAAAGAAAAACGTAATTTTGGAGTATGTTTTTCCAATTTTCCGGGGGGTTGCATTGAAACAATTGAAGTTAATAAATTATAATATATGATCAATGCAAAATATAATCAAAAAGTTAAAATGAGAATATAAATCAATGATTATTACAAAATTACAAAAAAAAATCTGTACACAATGGTCAACCATCCAATTACTGATTTTAACTAACGTTGCTTAACTTTTAAATGCTATATGCCAACTGCTGTATACAACAAGCCAATTCACTACTATAGGTTAAAGACATTTTTAGTGATAATATAGTCGTAAGAAATTTCCAGTTTTCTCAATTTTCCCGTTGGTTTGGGTACTACAGTTTCCTACATGCCATATATCAACTTTACAGCATATCTGGAAGTATCGTAGAATAATGATTTAATAGTTACCAAAAATTGTAGGCGTTCCCGCGAATTTTGCGTTTTTGAAGTGAATTAACCTTTTAACGGTTAATTCGATAACGTTGATTGAAGAAACTGTTTCTTATGATTCCGAAAAGTATAAATATTCGAAATATCAACACTGTAGATCTTTTCGTTCAAAAGATACAGCACCTAAAAAACGACGCTAAATTAAGGTGTAGTAATAGCACTGTAGTGAAAAGTCCGAATGTCTCAGGTATAAATATGGAACAGGTATAAATATTTAAAACACAAATTCATATACACATACATAACGCATATACTTCACTCATTATTTTTAATAAAAATATCACTCATTATTTGAATAATAAAAGTGTTTTATTATTCCCAAAAATTGGCAAAATTGGCCAAAAATTTCCTTTTTTACTGCCTAGTTTACTTACATTTTTACTTATGTTTCATGAAATATAGATACTAAAATAAATCATTATATTAATTGTTGTTGAGGTGAACATCAGTTAACATTTGTTCAGGTGTGTGTGATATTTTTTTGGATATATGTTAACAGGTAAAAATATTTAAAACACAAATTCATATACACATACATAAGGCATATACATCACTCATTATTTTAATCAAAAATATCACTCATTATTTATATCTCATGCGATCATAGTACAAAAAGTGTTTTATACATGCATAAATATATATATTATTTTTAAAGTTGCTGATTGTATTTTATGTTTTTGTATTTTTTTTCAATTTTGTTAACACAAACACAGGGCAAATATATCACTCACTATTTACATATACAAATTAATGAAACATCTTAATGTATTGTGCCGTATGTATACGCTACATCATACAATCACAGTATAAAAAAATTTAAATACACACTTAAAATTTTTTCAGATGAGTGTGAATATTTTTTGGAATAAAATAATTATTATTCGTGCATATTGAGGTAAACATCAATTCACATTTGTTCAGGTGAGTATAATTATTGGCTTTTGTATTTAAGTTTAATTATATATACAAAATAAAATAATTTATGAATATAAATAAATTTTAATTTTGTAGTATTGAAATATATTTTAAATTTTTGGTTTAGAGCATAAACAGTTTATCAGAAAAGTTCAAAAAATTATTACCATAGGCCTTCATTCATATCATAAAGTTGAACATTACACGAAACGATATTTGTGATATATGTTAACAGGTAAAAATATTTAAAACACAAACTCATATACACATACATAAGGCATATACATCACTTATTATTTTTATCAAAAATATCACTCATTATTTATATCTCATGCGATCACAGTACAAAAAGTTTTTTATTATTCCCAAACATAGGCAAAGTTTGCCAAAAATTACCTTTTCTACTGCTATTCATGTTAGAAGGTAGGAGTTTAGATGTTTTCTACATGGTAGTTTACTTACATTTTTACTTATTTTTCTTGAAATATACATTCTTTTCGATGTTAGATGTTGACACTGTGAACATCGCTGTATCGAAACAATTTTTCTCAAATTTTAACTGACATTACATACCTGCTTTATTCTAACAATATTTTTATCTATTGTCGGAAACTAAAAATTTGCGTTTTTTCTGGGTTTTTACACTTCATTGTATGTATTGATAATACTTTATTATCTTGGATGCATACTGAGTTCTAAGAATTCATAAATAACGTAGGGAGGAAGAAATTTTTGTCCTTTGTTCTCTATAAAATAACCTTTGACAATAGAATCTGTTTATAATAGATTTTATTGCTGGGGATTTTGTAGGAGGATTTAAAACAAATTTTTCTTTTATTTAAAATATCAATCAAACGGTCATTGAATACTTTTATTTTATAACCCAGGCATATTATATATTTTATTTTTAATCAACAAATGTGTTTTTCTTCTGTTTTAAAGAGTGGAGAAAAGTTTAGCTATGCCTACCACCGCAAAGCAGGCGATGGTCATTAGGCCGAAGATGCGCCAAGCAGCTTCAGACCCGACAACATCATCATCATCACCATCGACGCCAGCCACATCAACAACATCGATGGCAGCATCAACAGCAACAGAACCAATGAAAGCAGACTTTCAGGAGGTGAAGAATGACAGGAAACGACGACGAGGGAGGGTGGATAGCACCTCTTCGAAAAAACCAGCAATACACGTATCGAACAGGTTTGATACCTTGATCGACATTTGCGATCAAGCTGCGTCAGCAACTCAAGTGAAGCCTAAAAAACCATCGCCCATAGTTGTACAAAAGGGCCTCACCAGCTTTATAAAAGTTGAGGAAGCTATAAAAGCGGCAGCTAAAATTAGCACCCGGTTCACGTTTGGACCTAAAACTATTAGTGTCCACTGCGAAACGGACCAAGATTACACGAAGTGCAAGAAACGATTGGAATCCTTGCAGATGCCTCACCATTTTTGTGGTTCCAAGGGTGATTACGAACCAAAATTCGTAATCCATGGTACCATGCGCCACCATTCAGACGATATGGTGGCTGAAGCTTTGAAGAACTTCGGCCTTGAGCCCAACAAGGTCGTAAAATTCAGCCGAACAGGTGAGGAAACCATTCGCGTTTCGCGTCTGGTTCAATTCACCAAGGGGACGCAAGCGCAAAGCGTCCTCAAGATTAAATGGATCGGTGGGGTACCTGTGAACGTCGAAAGGTACGTAAATAAACGAGGTGCAGTTCAGTGCTACCGATGCCAGCTCTACGGCCACGGTTCACGGAACTGTCACGGAATTGTGCGTTGCGTGAAGTGCGGTGGAAATCACACTTCACGGGAATGCGCAGTCCCGCGATTGGAGCCGGCGAAGTGCTGCAATTGTGGCGCTGCGCATCCGGCCAGTTCCATGGAGTGTCCAGCACTCAAGAATTACGTGGCAACAACGGCATCCCGAGTAGCAGGAGCGAGGCGCTAGGTCGCCCAGGGCGAGGCGCAACGCCGCCCACCACCATCATTCCAGGTCAGGGACTTCCTGGCCCTCCATCATGCAAAATACGGCAACAGTGGATGACTCCAGCACCAGCACCAAGAACGATGGTTTCTCCAGCATCACCTCCAAAAGTGAGAACCCGTTGATAACCAGGAAGCCATCAGAAAACGAGGTAATTGAGATCCTGTCCACTGCCCCACTTTCTCCAACCAACCCATTTTTTGAGTCAATCTTTGACTCTTCACTATGCCTGCCTCCATTGGAAAAATGCGAATATCCGAAATCAGAACTCGACTTCATGGAACTCCTGAAACTCAGGATCGACGTGGAAGTTGCATGGAAATCTTGCACATCGAATTCCGAAAAACTTCTCAAGTTTTTCCAGATGACTGCTCATTTATACGAAAATGGCATTCCATCCTTCAAATTCTAGGTCCAAAATCCGATTTTTGCAATGGAACTCCCAAAGTCTCCTGCACAAACATCCCGAGCTTCACTCATTCCTCCAACAGCAGCAGATCCATGTTGCAGCCATCAGCGAAACATGGTTAAAGCCGGATAAGAAATTTTGAATCCCTGGATTCTATAACTACCGCCGCGATCGAGCCACCAGAAATGGCGGTGGATTCGCCCTTCTTGTTCGACACGACGTCAAACATTCTTTATTGCCTCCCGAAGACGGCAGCATTGAAGCCATCTCTATTCTTATCTCGGCCAATTGTGGTAATTATAAAGTTACATCTTTATATAACCCTCCTAACAGACTCTTACAGGGAGTGGATATTGATCGATTTATGAGAACTCATGATCGCGTCATGATCATGGGTGATTTTAATGCGCGTCACATGTCTTGGAACTGTATGTCTAACAATTCCAACGGAAGCGCCCTCTTTGCGCATTCTCTCAAACGTAACTTCATTGTTGCGTATCCGGAGGAACCCACCTACTACCCAGACGCTGCTCAGCGCCCGCCACAAACCATCGACTTAGCACTATTAAAGAATTGCGACAATGTCGGATCTAGATATTCACTTGGATCAGCAAAGCGACCACCGCCAAATCAGTTTCACTTTGGGTGAAATGAGGGGCGCTGCAACTTTGCAAACCCAGTTGAGCTTTGAGAAGGCAGACTGGAAACTTTTCAAAGAGCATCTCAACGTCGAAACCTTGATCACTCCACAGATCAAATCCGTTTACCAAATAGACTTGGAGGTTAGTAAACTCACGAGAAACATCGTAGTTGCTACCGAAAAATCTATTCCTAGGAAAGCCAGAACCTTCGGCTACCGACTTAACTTAGATGATGACACACTACGACTAATACGGACTCGGAACAATCTACGCTAATTTTGGCAAAGAGTTAGGCTCCGTAGCTTCATCACGCCATGAAGCGAATGTCAGCTGATATTCGAGCAAAAGTCACGCGCACCAGAGATGAAATGTGGGACGAGAGGATTTCGGCTCTGACCACTCGTGACAATAATGTATGAATAATTGCAAAATGTTTGCGTAAACGTTCCAACAGACTGCCCCCTCTCTCGTCAGAAAAAGGGTACCTTTACTCAGATTCTGACTCCTGGTGATGATGGTGTAACTAATGTCGTGCTCCGCTATCTTCCTCGAAAGACGGTAGTGCAGCTCAGTTATATCTATACTGCGTGCCTGAGACTTGGTTATTTCCCTGACCTCTGGAAATCCGCTAAAGTTTTAGCGCTTCCGAAGCCGGGGAAGCAACTTAAGTCACCTTCAAGCTACCGACCTATCAGCTTGCTGCCATTTCTCAGCAAGGAAGTAGAAAGAAAGTAGTTTTGAACCGGCTGCAGTCGCATGAAGATATCCACAGACAGCTTATCCACCAACAGTTTGGTTTCAGGTCAAACCATTCAACAGTGAGTCAGCTTCAACGACTCACTGACCACATTGCAACCGAATTAAACTGGAATAAATCCACAGGCTTGGTCCTCTTGGACATCGAAAAAGTAATCGATACGGTTTGGCACGATGGACTTATCCATAAACTATCCAAACTCGATATACAAACCTTCTTCCTGAAAATCCTGATTTCATATTTATCAAACAGAAAATCCCAAATTCATATCCAACAAAGCAAATCGAAACAATACCGTGTCAAAGCTGGTGTCCCTCAAGGGTCCCTGCTTGGACCCCGGCTCTTTTTTTATTATATCAACGATATCCCGAAGGATCCAGCTACTGAAGCAGCCCTCTTCGCCGACGATACGGCAATCTATTGCTCTTCTTGGCAACCGAAAGCTATTTCGAGTTGCCTCCAAACCCGTCTATTCAGGCTTGAAAACTATTTGAAGCTATGGAAAATCAAGATAAATCCCACGAAGATTCAGTCCGTTTTGTTTACTAGAAGGAATAAATTTTCCTCCTACTTACTTGAATTGAAGATGTTTAACTCTGAAATCCGGCAAACTCAAACTCTGTCCAGCAAACTCAAAGTGTTGAGTATCTAGGAATAACTCTTCAAAGGCAGTTGAATTGGGCACAAGCCGCCAAAAGGCGTCTTGTCCTTGGAAACGCATCCTTTGCAGGACTATACCCGTTACTCAACATCAAGAGCAAGTTGGACGAACGTTTAAAACATCGACTTTACAAGTCATGTATCCGGCCCGTGTTCACGTACGCAGCCCCAATATGGTCAAACGTTGCTCCTTCGCACCTTGCGAAAATGCAAAAATTTCAAAATCGTTGTCTTCGGACGATTTCGAAAAAACCCCTGAGATATCCGTCTGAAGCTCTCCATGTTGAAACTGGACATCCTTCTATCCGTAAATTTATCCAAACTACCTCCAAATCCTTTTTCCAATCTTCCCGCGAAAATCCTTTCCCGGAAATCAACGTACTGGGTCAATTTGACCCGAATACGCTGCTCTTCGGGAAAAGATTCCGCATGCCATATGATCTCGATTACAACTAATTCTGTTGTTTTCTAAATTGTTCATAGTTTCTTTTCTTTTCGTATTTCTATTTAAGTTTAGTTTTAGGGATGGCTTATCCATCCAACCTAGGTTAAGTTTTATGTCAATGGTTTTTGTATTAAATTTTTCCCATTTCTAAACGATGTTAAAACGCTTCTATAATCTCGATGTATATAATTTAATAAGATGATATATTATAGGTAAAGCATAGGCTAGGAACTATACTTTAAGATGTGTTGTACTACAAGTTCTGTAAAATATTGATGCTAAAATATACATATTCTACTACTACTACTAGCATCAATCAGTTCAAATCTGTTAACAGTGAAGATAAACACAGTCAGAAAGAACTATAGATACAACAAATAATTAAATTTAAAAAATGAACATGGGTGCTACCAAAATGCTGTCTAGAGAAAAAAATACAGAAGATACCCATGAATTAATTAAATGGATAACAAAAATTAAACGTTAATAAACGCAAAATATGAGTTACGTTGTAAGCAACGAGATTGCCGGATATTAAAAATGACGTCTTCATGCACAGATGATATATTTATTAATAAATCCAACAATTGCGAAAAATACAAAGATTGTGAAGAGTTACAAAGTTTGGACAATTTTCTGAAAAAATTAAGTAATTTTATTTTTTATGAATTTTTTAATTTTATATATCATTTGAGTATTATATTTTAATATTTGTTCTACATACATGCATAAATATATAGATTATTTTGAAGATTCTGTTTGTATTATATATTTTTAATTTTTTAATTTTTTTAAAATTTTGTTAACACAAACACAGGGCATATATTTCACTCACTATTTATATATACAAATTAATGAAACATCTTAAGGTATTGTGGCGTATGCATACACTACATCATACGATCACAGTATAAAAAAATTTTAATAAACACTTAAAATTTTTTCAGGTGTGTGTGAATATTCTTTGGAATAATAAAATTTTTATTCGTGCATATTGAGGTAAACATCCATTCACATTTGTTCAGGTGAGTATGATTATTGGTTTGTGTGTTGAAATTTATTTATAAAAAAAAAAAAAACTAAAATTTTGTCTGGTGTAAATATCCGTAAGTAATTTTGTTAAAATAAATCCACTTCTAGACACGCAAGAAGGATGCGGTTTTTTGAATTCTACGCGAAATAACTTGAATCTTATAAGAAAAATCAGAAAACTTTATTATTCCCAAAAATAGGCAAAATATGCCAAAAATTTCCTTTTTTACTGCTATTCATGTTAGAAGGTAGTATTTTTGATGTTTTCTACATGGTATTTTACTTACATTTTTACTTATTTTCTTGAAATATAGATCCTAAAATAAATCATTATATTAATTGTTGTTGTATGTTTAATCGTTCTCCACGAATACGGCGAGCTAATCAAATGTTCTTTGAGAAAATAGTTACAGGTTTTGTGTGAGTCGAGCATAAATTAGTATCTTAAAACAAACTTACCAAATACGGCTTTACAACCCATTTATTTTTGCAAACACTTGGCTTGGTCTTAGTCATTTTAATATAATAATGATTTATTAAACAGTATCTTATTTATAACCAAAACACTTTGATTCTATAAAGTCAAACGGTTTAACGGGTAAGAAAAACAGTTACATTTATATTTAAATCAAATTTGGGATTTTATTACATTAAATCTGATAGGCTCTTTAAAAATTCGTGGGTTAATTGGGTGCCAAAATGCTGTCTAGTGAAAAAAGTACAGATGATACCCATGAATTAATTTAATGGATAGCAAAAAATAAACCAAAAATTAAAAAACAAAAACTTAAAATTTTACGCATTGACGCAGTATTAAAACACCGGATCTTAAAGATGACGTCATCAAATACAGATTATATAAATATTAATCAATCCAACAATTGGGAAAAATACAAAGTTTGTGAAGAGGTACAAAGTTTGGACAATTTTCTAAAAAAATTAAGTAATTTCAACAGTCAAAAATAAATACAAACATCAAAAGTATACACAGGCATTCTAATTGGGAAGCCACTAATCTTTTTCATATATGAGTAATAAAGTTTAGATAGAGAGTAAGTCTTGTTTGTTGTGTTTAAGGTCTCAAGACTTAAAAGAATTGGGATTGTAGTAATTGTATTGACAATTTTTTTACAGGTGTTTTTAAATACAAATAACATTTAATAAAAATGTAAAAGAGTAAATGCTATGAATGCAGCATCATGAACAGTTGTTGTTGGAGCTTGTTGAGGTACACATAAGTTTACATTTGTTCATGTGTGTGGGAATATTTTTTTGGATTAAAATAATGATTATTCGTGTATATTTTGATCAACATCAAATAACATTTATTCAGGTTAGTGTGATTATTTATTTTTGTATGAAAATTTAATTTTACACACAAAGTAAAATAAATTATACATATAGGTATATTTTAATTATTTAGTTTTTAATTACATTTTTAATATTTATTTTAGAAAATAAACAGTTTATCAGAAAATTTTAAAAAATTATTAACATGAACCTTCATTTATATATATATATATATATATATATATATATATATATATATATATATATATATATATATATATATATATATATATATATATATATATATATATATATATATATATATATATATATATATATGTATATATATACATATAAATATATATATACATATATATCTATATATATATATAAATTTTACAGATGGTGATTTTCGACATCTATTTGCTATGATCGATGGACATTTGCAAACATTTTTGAAAAGTTTTGAAGTCGGTACGAGACCAATAGCTCTATTTCCTTTCAGGAAATTTGCTAAAACGAAATTTTGCATGAAAGTAGAAAGATGAAAATCGGTAAACTTCAATTTTTTTAGTGCAACCCTCCGGAAAATCCGAAAAACTTTCTCCAAAATAACGTTTTTCTGTACTTTACATGCTAGAAAGATGGGATTGTCATTAATCGACCATACATCGCAATTCCCAAAAAGAGGAAAAACACCCCTAAAACTGCCCTTTTCACTTCTATTCATCTTAGAAAAAAAGGTTTTTTTTTATTCAACGTGGAACTGGATTAAATTAACAGGATTATTTAATTAGAGTAAATTTTCCAATCACAACCATTCACAAATGGAAAAAACACCCATAAAACCACCCTTTTTCTTCTATACATGCTAGAAAGATGTGGTTTTTTGCATTCGACGTTTAATAGCTACAAATTGAGAAGGTAATTAGAAAAACTTTTCCAATTTAATCCATTTCCACGTTGAATAAAAAAAAAGTGAAAAGGGCATTTTTAGGGGTGTTTTTCCTCTTTTTGGGAATTGCGATGTAGGTTATGAAATTTTAGTGGTATTCTGTTAATTTGACTTTATTTTGGGTCGATTGGTGAAATCCCATCTTTCTGCCCTGAATAGAAGTTAAAAGGGTAGCTTCGAGGGTGCTTTTCAGATTTTTTTTGGGAGAAATCGATGAAAGTTTTTAGTTTTTTGAATAACCTTCTTTATTTGTAGCTGTTTAGCGCCGAATATGAAAAACTGCATCTTCCTAGCATGTATACAAGAAAAGGGGTAGTTTAAGGGGTGTTTATCCCATTTGCGAAAGGTAACGATGAAAAATTGACGTTTTTAAAATAATCCTATTATTTTACAGCCGGTCCACGTCGAATGAAAAAACCTGATCTTTCTAACATGAATAGAAGTGAAAAAGGCAGTTTAAGGGGTGTTTTTCCCATTTTCGGAGGTTTCCGATGTAGGTATTGAAATTTTTCAAAGTAATCTGTTAATTTGACTTTAAAAAGAAAATCCCATCTCTCTAACTTTAATTGAAGTGAAATGGCAATTTTACGGTTGTTTTCCTTATTTTCGGGAGGGGGAGGGGGTAGCTATGTAGGAAATGAAATTTTTTAAAGTATTCTGTTAACTTGTTTATATTTCGGGTCGATTGGTGAAAATCCCACTGTATCTCGATTTTCCGGGAGGTTGTAATGAAAAATTTTAAATTTTTCGAGTAAACTTCCTAATTTGTTCCTAATTTAGTGTCAAATGCAAAAAACCTCATCTTTCTAGCATGTATAGAAGGAAAGAGGTTGTTTTACGAGTGTTTTTCCCGATTGCGAAGGGTTGTGATAGAAAAATTAACTTTTTTCAAATAATTCTATTATCTTGAACCTGTTCCACGTCGAATGGAAAAGCCCGATCTTTCAATAATGATTAGAAGTAAAAAGGTCAGTTTTAGGTATATTTTTCCCATTTTCGGGGGGGTTGCGATGTAGGTAATGAAATTTTTGAAAATATTCTGTTAATTTGACGTTATTGCGGGCCGATTAAAGAAAATCCCATCTTTCTATCATGTAAAGTACAAAAAAACGTTATTTTGGAGGAGGTTTTTCGGATTTTCCGGAGGGTTGCACTAAAAAAATTGAAGTTTACCGATTTTCTCCTTTCCTTTCTTCTTTCTACTTTCATGCTAAATTTTGTTTTAGCGAATTTCCTGAGAGGAAATAGAGCTATTGGTCTCGTACCGACTTCAAAATTTTCGACTTCAAAAATCGATTGTAACAAATTGATGTCGAAAATCAAAATCTGTAAAATTTATATATATATATATATATATATATATATATATATATACATATATAGAATGGACCATAGGGTTGAAGTGCAATAGTTTTAAATTTACGCTTTCTGAAAAAAAAGCGTAAATTATATACTTTGGATTATTGATAATAATATTCATCGATCATAGGCCTTTTTAATAAAAGGCCACAAATTAATGTAAAATAAGAGTGATATATTTTTATTAAAATAACTATATAAAATTTATTCGGGAGGTTGCAGTAAAAAATAGTTTTTCGAAATAACTTCCTTATTTGTAGCTATAAAGCGTCGATTGCAAAAAACTCCTTTAAATAATTCTGTTAATTTGAACCTGTTCCACGTCGAATAGAAAAAAACCGATCTTTCTATCATGAATAGAAATGAAAAGGTCAGTTTTAGGGATGTTTTCCCATTTTTGGTGTGGTTACGATGTAGGTAATGAAATTTTTCAAAATACTCTGTTAATTTGACGATATTTAGGGTCGATTAAGGAAAATTCCATCTTTCTAGCATTTATAGAACAGAAAAACGTAATTTTGGAGGATGTTTTTCCGATTTTCCGGGGGGTTGCACTGAAAAAGTTTACTGATTTTTCTCGTCAGTTTGATGCAATTTTACGTCGAATACAAAAAACCGCATCGTTCTAGCATAAGGGCTTAGTTATAAGGGCTTTAAAAAATTTTTGCTGGCGGAGCTGCAACGGGTAATTTATGTTTACAAAATTACAATAAAAAGCGTACAAAAAAAAACAACTTCACACAGTGTTGGGTCACCCATCCAAAAACTAATTGCAATCATATCTGCTTAACTTTTAACAATAAACGCAAACTGCTATATTCAAATTGCTATGACTATATCTATATGTTTAAGAATTTATTAGGTATATATGATATAGTTAATTTTGATGTTTTCTACAAGGTTGTTTACTAAGGATACAGTCTTAATTTTAATTAAAACAAAAAACTGTTAAATTTTCCGTTTTTCCGATGCAAATTTCCAGTTTTCGCAATTTTTCCGTCGGTTTGGGTACTATAGCTACCTGTATGTCAAATATCAGTTTTACAGCATATCTGGAAGTATCGTAGAATATTTATCTATTAGTTACCAAGAATTGTGGGCGTTCCCGCGAATTTTGCGTTTTTGAAGTGAAATAACTTTTTAACGGTCAATTCATTAACGTTGATTGTAAAAACTGCGACGAAGGTAACGACATTTTTCAAAGTATTCTGTTAACTTGACTTTATTTCGGGTCGATCGATGAAACTAATTTCATATACAAAATTATTTAATTTCAAAAATGAATATGGGTGCTACCAAAATGCTGTCTAGTGAAAATAGTACAGATAATACCCATGAATTAATTAATTGGATAGCAAAAATTAAAAAACTTTAAAGAAGAGGACATCATCAAGCACAAATGATGTATCTATTAATAAATCCAACAATTGGGAAAAATACAAAGATTGTGATGAGTTACAAAGTTTGGACAATTTTCTGAAAAAGTTTTGTAATTTCAATAGTCAAAAATAAGTACTAACATCGAAAGTATGCGCAGGCTTTCTAATTGAGAAGCCACTAATCTTTTTCATATAAGAGTAATTACGTTTATATTTAGATTGATAAAGAGCGAGGTCTTAATTTTTGTGTGTAAAGTCTCAAGAATAAAAATAAATGGGTTTGTAGTAAATTGTATTGACAATTTTTTTATAGGTATGTTTTATATAAAAATAAAATTTAATACAAATTTAAAAGAGTAAATGCTATGGATGCAGCATCATATGTAATAAAAATAGGGTATACTTCAAAGTTGGTCCCAAGTAAATTTGAAAAAAAATGGCAGTCTCGAAGCAATTGTGGTAATAATAAAGTTAAATCAAAAACCCCCCTGATAGCCTCTTACAGGGAACAGATATTGATCGCATTATGAGAACTCATGATCGCGTCATTTTCATAAAATTAAGAGTAAAATACAAGTGTTACACATTTAATTTAATAATTATTTATTAGTAAAAAATAATCTTTGTTAGTAAATTTAATAATAAAAATCGATCTTTTTATTAGTAAAAAATTCAATGGTTTTGTATTTATAGAGCACGGAAATGCGTATGGCAGAGTGGTAGAGTTTAAGAATATTTTGGTCTTCGTAGGTTTTTTGTTTAAATATATATAAGCAATAGATTTTTCAAATCGAATATGTGATTATCTATCCATTTAGTTCTAATTCAAAAATACAATCAATGGTTTTTAAGAATACTTTTCCATTCTTTAACGATGATTTATTTTTGAAAAATGTTCATACATTATTTATTTTGTCTCTATAAGGGTACATTTATTTAAATATTTGAATTTTTTTTGGATGAATTATTCATAAAAAAATTGAAATTTTTGTCTGGGCCTAGCAATTGAAATATCTTCTCGTAAATTTGATGTGTTATGTCAATATAGTTCATAGAATTGTCTATACCACATATGAATAAAAAAATCTTCGGGCCATGTGAATTTAAGGAGACTGCCAAATTAACGAGAAATAACCAAAGGCCACCTTGGGGTTTGAGGTGCTGGAATCCCCTAGCGAGTTGACGTTATATAACGCGAAGCAGTTTCCGTTGTATATGTGAATCTTCGTAAAAGTAACGCAAAGTTTAACAAAACGCGTAGCATTTCGTACGATGTCTTCGGCTTTGTATAATTAAGCCTTGCAAAAATTAGTCATAACCGAGGGGTAAATTGATTAAATGTAAGAAAAATTTTGCCTCGACAAACTACTGCATTCAAATAAAATTTCATTAAATTTGATGTAAATGTTTATAAAATACCATATATATAACCGTTTATATAAAATTCCGTATATATAAAATAAATTATTTCAATAAACGTTAATATGATTACGATTAAGCTGCTTAATCACATAATAAAATATATTATACTTCTTAATCTATTAAGAAAAATTTTATAACTCTTATATGAAAAAGAATAGTGGCTTTCTAATAGAAAAGCCTGTTCATAATTTTGTTGGTTGTATTTAGTTGTTATATGTTTATTTAAACGTTATATTATCGAATGATAATTAGTGAGAACTCTAGGTTTTTGAAATAAAATTTCAAATTCGTCCCCTTTACCTAGATCAGTTTTTTGTATTATAAATACGTATTTCGACTACAATGTAGTCATCATCAGTATAAATTAGCTAGTCGTACTTTACTCTTTGACAATTAGAGATAGTTATAAAGTCGAGATCAACAGACAAAAAATAAATAGAAAATTAACTAGATTAAAATATATACTAGATTTAAAATATAATAAATTTTAAATTATATTGAAATTGCTCTTGTTAAAATTTCTTCATTCACATTTGTTCCTGTTAATTTTACTCTTATTAAAATTACTCTTATATTGTCCCAGGATATGTTACTTGTTACTAATTTGGTGACGGTATATGTTTATTTACTAATATATATTAAATATATAGTACTATAATTGTTTATCTTCCAGCAGCCTTCAAAGTACGACCTTGTCTTTTTATTGCATTAGCTATATCCGTAGCAGTTACTGGTTGATGTATGGGATGACTAAATGCTTTTATAACTACATCACGAATAAAATTTTTAAGAAAAGCTCTAAATTTTTCACGCCTTCTATCACGTTTTTCTTCATAAATTAAACCAGATATAAGTTTTACACCACCTTGACGAGCTAAACGACGAATTGTAGGTTTTGTAATACCTTGGATTTTATTACGAAAAAAATTGCTGTGATGTTTTGAACCACCCATTACTCTACCAGTCATGTTGAAAAATATATATTTTCAATAGTAACAAAAACGGACAACTGGATGTTATCCTTACTATTCAACTATAACAAAATAACGCATATAACTTTGCTTTATATAGTGCATTTCACAATAAAATAAGCCACGCCCAAAAATTTTACTGGGCAATGAAGTTTTAAACAGCCAATCGGATTAAATGTAATAAAATCCTAATTATGATTAATATAAATGTAACTGTAAATGATTAAATATAAATGTAACGGTTATTCTTGCCCATTAAAACGTTTGACTTTATAGTATCAAAGTGTTTTGGTTATAAATAGCATACCGTTTAATAAAACATTATTATTAATTAAGGACCAAAATTATTTATTTAAGGACCAAAATTTCTAGAGAAATAAGTACAAATGTCAATATTATTTGAAAATTCTCGATTCATACATTCAAAAAATATTCAAGCCACGTGAATATAAGGACCGTGCCGATTTAAGGAGAAATATTATATAAAAAGCTAAATAACTCCGAAGCTGTGTGCTATTTCCCAAAGAACCTAAATCTTAAGTAAATTTTTGCATTCTATGCGGAATAACTTGAATCTCATAAGAAAAATTGGAAAACTTTAATATTCCCAAAAATAGGGAAGATTCTATATATATACAACCTATATATCTATATATATATATATATATATATATATATATATATATATATATATATATATATATATATATATATATATATATACATATATATAGGATATATATATATATATATCCTATATATATATATATTTATATATATATAAGATATATATATATATATATATATATATATTTATATATATATAAAGGATATAGATATATATATATATATATATATATATATGTATATATATATATATATATATATATATATATATATATATATATATATACGTTAAATTGAGAAACTTCCCTATTTTTGGGAATATTAAAGTTTTCCAATTTTTCTTATGAGATTCAAGTTATTCCGCATAATATGCAAAAAAACGCATCCTTCTAGCATGTCTAGAAGTGTAAGGAAGTAGCATGCACCAATAATAAATATTTTAATCCAAAAAAATATTCACACACACCTAAACAAATGTTAACTGATGTTCACCTCAACATGCTTAATCCAAAAAAATACTCACACTCTCATGAACAAATATAAACTTATGTTTACCTCTACTAGTTCCAACAACAACTGTTCATGATGCTGCATTCATAGCGTTTACTCTTACATTTTTATTAAATACTATTTGTATTATAAAATACCCGTAAAAAAAGTGTCAATACAATTACTACAAACCCAATTCTTTTAAGTCTTGAGACCTTAACCGCAACAAACAAGACTTACTCTCTATCTATCTAAATATAAACTTTATTACTCATATATGAAAAAGATTAGTGACTTCCCAATAAGTAAGCCTGTTTATACCTTTGATGTTTGTACTTATTTTTGACTGTTTAAATTACTTAATTTTTTCAGAAAATTGTCCAAACTTTGTAACTCTTCACAATATTCGTATTTTTCCCAATTGTCAGATTTATTAAAAAATATATCATCTGTGCTTGAAGACGTCATCTTTAAGATCCGGCAATCTCGTTGCTTACAACGTAACTCATATTTTGCGTTTATTAACGTCTGTTTTAACACGGCGTCAATACGAAAAATTATACGTTTTTATTTTTTAATTTTATGTGTAGTTTTTGCTATCCATTAATTAATTCATGGGTATCATATGTACTTTTTTCACAAGAAAGCATTTTGGTAGCACCCATGATCATTTTTTAATTTAATTATATTGTTGTATCTATAGTTATTTCTGATTGTGTTATCTTCACTGTTAACAGATTAGAACTGATTGATGCTGTACACAGCTGTGCTTTATATAGTGCACACAACAATAAAATAAGCCACGGCCAAAAATTTTACTAAGCCATGAATTTTTAAAGTACCAATCAGATTTAATGTAATAAAATCCCAAATTTTATTTAATTATAAATGTAACTGATTTTCTTACCTGTTAAACCGTTTGACTCTATAGAATCAAAGTGATTTGGTTATAAATAAGATACTGTTTAATAAAACCTAATCATATTAAAATGGCTAAGTGTTTGCAAAAATCAATGGATTGTAAAGCCGTATTTGGTAAGTTTGTTTTAAGATACTAATTTATGGTCCATTCATACAAAACCTGTAACTTTTTTCTAAAAGGATAATCGATTAGCTCGCCGCTTTCATGGAGACCAATTAATCACACAACAAAAATTAATATAATGATTTATTTTATGATCTATATTTCAAGAAAAATAAGTAAAAATGTATGTAAACTACCATGTAGAAAACAAACAAACTTCTACCTTCTAACATGAATAGCAGAGAAAAAGTTAATTTTTGGCATAATTTGCCTATTTTTGGGAATAATAAAAAACTTTTTGTACTGTGATCGCATGAAAAATAAATAATCAGTGATATTTTTGATAAAAATAATGAGTGCTGTATATGCCTTAATATGTGTATATGTATTTGTGCTTTAAATATTTTTACCTGTTAACATATATCACAAATATCGTTTCGTGTAATGTTCAACTTTATGATATGAATGAAGGCCTATGTTAATAATTGTTTGAACTTTTCTGATAAACTGTTCATGTTCTAAACCAAAAATTAAAAATATATTTCAATACTACAAAATTAAAATTTATTCATATTCATAAATTATTTTATTTTGTATATATAATTAAACTTAAATACAAAAACCAATAATTATACTTACCTGAACAAACGTGAATTGATGCACAATATGTACCTCATATTGTACCTCAATATGCACAAATAATAATTATTTTATTCCAAAAAATATTCACACACACCTGAAAAAATGTTAAGTGTTTATTTAAATTTTTTTATACTGTGATTGTATGATTTAGTGTATACGGCACAATATCTTAATATGTTTCATTAATTTGTATATGTAAATAGTGCGTGATATATTTGCCCTGTGTTTGTGTTAACAAAATTTAGAAAAAAATACAAAAATATATAATACGAACAGAAACTTCAAAAATAATATATACATATTTATGCATGTATGTAGAACAAATATAAAATTTAATATTTAAAATATATATTAAATAAAAACATTCTTTAAAATCTTAAAAAACATTACATTTAAAATTAATTTAATTTAATTAATATTAAAAATTAATATTTTAAATATTAAATTTTTGAAATTATTTTATTTTGTGGGTATATTTAAATTTGCATACAAAAATAAATAATCACACTTACCTGAATAAATGTGAATTCATGTTGACCAAAACATGCACCAATAATAATTATTTTAATCCAAAAAATATTCACACACACCTGAACAAATGTTAACTGATGTTTTGGATTAAGCATTTTCACCTCAACATGCTTATTCCAAAAAAATATTCACACTCACATGAACAAATGTAAATTTATGTTTACCTCCACAAGTTCCAACTTTAACTGTTCATGATGCTGCATTCCTAGCATTTACTCTTTTACATTTTTATTAAATAATATTTGTATTTAAAAATACATGTCAAAAAATTGTCAATACAATTACAACAAACCCAATTCTTTATATTTTTCCCATTTGTCGGATTTATTAATAAATATATCATCTGTGCTTGAAGACGTCATCTTAAAGATCCGGCAATCTCGTTGCTTACAACATAACTTATATTTTGCGTTTATTAACGTATATTTTAACACTGCGTTAATACGTAGAATTTTACGTTTTTTAATTTTATGTTTAATTTTTGCTATCCATTTAATTAATTCATGGGTATCATCTGTACTTTTTTCACTAGACAGCATTTTGGTAGCACCCATGTTCATTTTTTTAATTTAATTATTTTGTTGTATCTATAGTACTTTCTGATCGTGTTACCTTTACTGTTAACAGATTTGAACGGATTGATGCAGTAGTAGAATAAGTATATTTTAGCATTAATATTTTACATAACTTGTAGTACAACACATCTTAATTATAGTTCCTAGCCTATGCTTTACCTATAATATATCATCCTATTAAGTAATATACATCGAGATTATAGAATCGTTTTAACATCGTTTAGAAATGGGAAAAATTTAATACAAAAACCATTGACATAAATCTTAACCTAAATTGGATGGATAAGCCGTCCCTAAAACTAAACTTAAATAGAAATATGAAAAGAAAATATGTACAATTTAGAAAACAACAGTGTTAGTTGTAATCGAGATCATGTGGCATTCGGAATCTTTTCCCGAAGAGCAACGTATTCGGGTCAAATTGGCCCAGTACATTGATTTCCGGGAAAGGATTTTCGCTGGAAGATTGGAAAAAGGATTTGGAGGTAGTTTGGATAAATTTACGAATAGTAGGAAGTCCAGTCAACGTGGAGAGCTTCAGACGGATATCTTAGGGGTTTTTTTGAAATCGTCCGAAGACAACGATTTTGAAATTTTTGCATTTTCGCAAGGTGCGAAGGAGCAACGTTTGACCATATTGGGGCTGCGTACGTGAGTACGAGCCGGATACATGACTTGTAAACTCGACGTTTTAAGCGTTCGTCCAGCTTGCTCTTGGTTTTGAGTAACGGGTATAGCCCGGCAAAGGATGCGTTTCCTAGGGCAAGACGCTTTTTGGCGGCTTATGCCCAATTCAACTGCCTTTGAAGAGTTATTCCTAGATACTCAACACTTTGAGTTTGCTGGATTTCAGTGTTAAACATCTTCAATTCAAATGGGAAAGGGGGGAAATTTATTCCTCCTAGTAAACAAAACGGACTGAGTCTTCGTGGGATTTATCTTGATTTTCCATACATTGAAATAGTTTTCAAGCCTGGATAGATGGGATTGGAGGCAACTCGAAATAGCTTTCGGTTGCCAAGAAGAGCAATAGATTGCCGTATCGTCGGCGAAGAGGGCTGCTTCAGTAGCTGGATCCTTCGGGATATCGTTGATATAATATAAAAAGAGCCGTGGTCCAAGCAAGGACCCTTGAGAGACACCAGCTTTGACACGGTATTGGTTCGATTTACTTTGTTGGATATGAATTTGGGATTTTCTGTTTGATAAATATGAAATCAGGAATTTTAGGATATAGGTAGGTATATCGAGTTTGGAAAGTTTATGGATAAGTCCATCGTGCCATACCGTATCGAACGCTTTTTCGATGTCCAACAGGACCATGCCTGTGGATTAATTCCAGTTAAATCCGGTAGCAATGTGGTCAGTGAGTCGGTGAAGCTGACTCACTGTTAAATGGTTTGACCTGAAACCAAACTGTTGGGGGATAAGCTGTCTGTGGATATCTTCATGCGACTGCAGCCGGTTCAAAATTACTTTCTCCATGACCTTGCTGAGAGATGGCAGCAAGCTGATAGGTCGGTAGCTTGAAGGTGACTTAAGTTGCTTCCCCGGCTTCGGAAGTGCTAAAACTTTAGCGGATTTCCAGAGGTCAGGAAAATAACCAAGTCTCAGGCACGCAGTATAGACATAACTGTGCTGCACTATCGTCTTTCGAGGAAGATAGCGGAGCACAACATTTGTTACACCATCATCACCAGGAGCCTTCTTACACTTAAGTTTACTTAAGATATTTGAAACCTCACGGGGTGACATGCATTCGACAATGATGGGGTTAATGACGGAAGAACGAACCTTTTCCAAGGATTCGGACACCAGGCGGGCCGTTTCATCGTCGTGATATTCGTTGCCATCAGTTAAGCTGTGCGCCTTAGAGAAGGTGTCAGCAAGAAGTTGGGCTATATCAGAATCTGAGTAAAGGTAACCATTTTCTGACGAGAGAGGGGGCAGTTTGTTGGAACGTTTACGCAAACATTTTGCAAAATTCCAAACATTATTGTCAAGAGTGGTCAGAGCTGAAATCCTCTCGTCCCACATTTCATCTCTGGTGCGCATGACCTTTGCTCGAATATCGGCTGACATTCGCATCATGGCGTCATGAATCTCCGGCAGCCTAACTCTTTGCCAAAATTTGCGTATTTTTATCCGAGTCCGTATTAGTCGTAGTGTGTCCTCATCTATGTTAAGTCGATAGCCGAAGGTTCTGGCTTTCCTCGGAATAGATTTTTCGGTAGCAACTACGATGTTTCTCGTGAGTTAACTAACCTCCATGTCTTTTTGGTTAATAGATTTGATCTGTGGAGTGATCAAGGTTTCGACGTTGAGATACTCTTTGAAAAGTTTCCAGTCTGCCTTCTCAAAGCTCAACTGGGTTTGCAAAGTTGCAGCGCCCCTCATTTCACCCAAAGTGAAACTGATGGGGCGGTGGTCGCTTTGCAGATCCTAGTGAACATCTAGATACGACATGAGGTTACAATTCTTTAATAATGCTAAGTCGATGGTTTGCGGCGGGCGCCTAGCAGCGTCTGGATAGCAGGTGGGTTCCTTCGGATACGCAACAATGAAGTTACGTTTGAGAGAATGCGCAAAGAGGGCGTTTCCGTTCGAATTGTTAGACATACAGTTCCAAGATATGTGACGCGCATTAAGATCGCCCATGATCATGACGCGATCATAACTTCTCATAATACGATCAATATCCAGTCTCTGTAGGAGTCTATTAAGAGAGTTATATAAAGATGTAACTTTATAGTACCACAATTGGCCGAGATTAGAATAGAGATGGCTTAAAGGCTGCCGTCTTCAGGAGGCAATAAATAATGTTTGACGTCGTGTCGAACAAGAAGAGCGACCCCACCGCCGCTTCTGGTGGCTCGATCGCGGCGGTAGGTATAAAATCCAGGGATTCTAAATTTCTTATCCTGCTTTAACCATGTTTCGCTGATGGCTGCAACATGGATCTGCTGCTGTTGAAGGAATGAGTGAAGCTCGGGATGTTTGTGCAGGAGACTTTGGGAGTTCCATTGCAAAAATCGGATTTGGGACCTAGAATTTGAAGGATGGAATGCCATTTTCGAATAAATGTGCAGTCATCTGAAAAACCTTGAGAAGTTTTTCGGAATTCGATGTGCAAGATTTCCATGCAACTTCCACGTCGATCCTGAGTTTCAGGAGTTCCATGAAGTCGAGTTCAGGTTTTGGACTTTCGCTCTTCTCCAATGGAGGCGGAGAGAGTGGAAAGTCTATGATGGACTCAAAAAATGGGTTGGTTGGGGAAAGTGGGGCAATTGACAGGATCTCAATTACCTCGTTTTCTGATGGCTTCCTGGTTGTCCACGGGTTCACTTGTGGAGGTGGTGCTGGAACAAATTTCGTCCTTGGTGCTGGAGTCAACTGCTGCGCTGGGAGGCTTCTGCTAGGGGCGTTGCCGTCTTTTGCATGACGGAGGGCTGGGAAATCTCTGGCCTGGAATGATGGTGGTGGGCGGCGTTGCGCCTTACCCTGAGCGGCCTTGCGCCTCGCTCCTGCTACTCGGGATGCCGTTGCTGCCAAGTAGTTCTTGAGTGCTGGTCTTGAATTCCAATCGTTCCTTGCACTTCGTGTAATCTTGATCCGTTTCGCAGTGGACACTAATAGTTTTAGGTCCAAACGTGAACCAGACGCTACTTTTAGCTGCCGCTCTATATAGCTTCCTCAACTTTTATGAAGCTGGTGAGGCCCATATGTACAACTATGGGCGATGGTTTTTTAGGCTTCACTGGAGTTGCTGACGCAGCTTGATTGCAGATGTCGATCAAGGTACCAAACCTGTTCGATACATGTATCGCTGGTTTCTTCGAAGAAGTGCTATCCACCCTCCCTCGTCGTCGTTTCTGATCATTCTTCACCTCCTGAAAGTCTGCTCCCATTGGTTCTGTAGCTGTTGGTGCTGGCATCGATGTTGTTAATGTGGCTGGCGTCGATGGTGATGTTGATGGTGCTGATGATTTTGTCGGGGCTGGAGCTGCTTGGCGTATCGTCGGCCTAGGGACCACCGCCTGCTTGGCGGTGGTAGGCATAACTAAACGTTTCTCCAATCTATAAAACAGAAGAAAAACACATTAGTTGAATAAATATAAAATATATAATATGCCTGGGTTATAAAATAAAAGTATTCAATTACTGTTTGATTTACAATCAGGAAATATGTTTTATTTTAAATAAAAAAAAAATTTATTTTAAATCCTCCTACAAAATCCCCAGCAATAAAATCTATTATAAACAGATTCTATTGTCGAAGGTTTATCTATAGAGACTAAAGGACAAAAATTCCTTCCTCCCTACGTTATTTATGAATTTATTGAACTCAGCATGCATCCAAGATTAAAAAGTATTCTCAATAGATTCAATGAAGTGTAAAAACCCAGAAAAAACTAATATTTTTAGTTTCCGACAATAGATAAAAATATTGTAAGAATATAGCAGGTATGTAATCTCAGTTAAAATTTGAGAAAAATTGTTTCGATACAGCGATGTTCACAGTGTCAACATCTAACATCGAATGATGATTGATGCTGTACACGGCTGTGCTTTATATAGTGCATACAACAATAAAATAGCCACGCCCAAAATATTTATTAAGCCATGAATTTTTAAAGTGCCAATCAGATTTAATGTAATAAAATCCCAAATTTGATTTAAATATAAATGTAACTGTTTTTCTTACCCGCTAAACCGTTTGACTTTATAGAATCATAGTGTTTTGGTTATAAATAATATATTGGTTAATAAAACATTATTATATTAAAATGGCTAAGACCAAGCCAAGTGTTTGCAAAAATTAATGGGATGTAAAGGCGTATTTGGTAAGTTTGTTTTAAGATACTAATTTATGCTCCATTCATACAAAACCAGTAACTATTTTCTCAAAGGATATTCGATTAGTTTGCCGTATTCATGGAGAACGATTAAACATACAAAAACAATTAATATAATGATTTATTTTATGATCTATATTTCAAGAAAAATAAGTAAAAATGTAAGTAAACTACCATGTTGAAAACAAACAAACTTCTACCTTCTAACATGAATAGCAGTGAAAAAGTTAATTTTTGGCATATTTTGCCTATTTTTGGGAATAATAAAAAACTGTTTGTACTGTGATCGCATGAGATATAAATAATCAGTGATATTTTTGATAAAAATAATGAGTGCTGTACATGCCTTATTATGTGTATATGTATTTGTGCTTTAAATATTTTTACCTGTTAACATATATCACAAATATCGTTTCGTGTAATGTTCAACATTCTGATATGAATGAAGGCCTATGTTAATAATGTTTTGATCTTTTCTGATAAACTGTTTATGTTCAAAACCAAAAATTAAAAATATATTTCAATAGTGCAAAATTAAAATTTATTTATATTCATAAATTATTTTATTTTGTATATATAATTAAACTTAAATACAAAAACCAATAGTTATGCTCACCTGAACAAATGTGAATTGATGTTTACCTCAGTATGCACGAATAATAATTATTCTATTCCAAAAAATATTCACACACACCTGAAAAAATGTTAAGTGTGTATTTAAATTTTTTATACTGTGATTGTATGATGTAGTGTATACATACGGCACAATACCTTAAGATGTTTCATTAATTTGTATATGTAAATAGTGAGTGATATATTTGCCCTGTGTTTGTGTTAACAAAATTTTAAAAAAATACAAAAATTTAAAATACAAACAGAAACTTTAAAAATAATATATATATATTTGTGCATGTATGTAGAACATATATTAAAATTTTATATTTAAAATATATCCGACCAAAAAGATAAATGTATGAAAGGGCCGAGTTTTCGGGAAAATCATTAATGTAATAGTTCCTTCTTAAAAAGAGATGATATGGAAGAAAGGACCAAGCTATTTACAAAGTAAATAGCTCTAGACTTCATATAATAGTTGCTTCTTAAAAAGTGATGATATGGAAGAAAGGACCGAGCTATTTACAAAGTAAATAGCTCTAGACTTCAGAAAATAGTTGCTCTTTGAAAAGTGATGATATGCCATTAAAGAGCCGAGCTATTGACAAAGTAAATAGCCCGGTAAACTATTAACTAAAAAAATTAATGAGGGGTTAATTGATTACATGTAAGAAAAAATTTGGTTGAAATTTATTTCGTAAGTTTTCCCTTAGTATGTTTTTAAAATTTTATATAATATTACATTTATGTAATATTATATATTACATTTATTACATATATTACATTTATGTTTTTGGTCGGATATCAATCCTTTTTGTAAGGGTTACGTATACGAAGCCGAAGGCTTCGCACAAAACGCTACGCGTTTTGTTACTCTTCACGTATGCTTTGCGTTTCTTTACGCTTCCCGATACTTTACACTTTTCAGATTCAACATATACAAAAGAGACCGCTTCGCGTTATGTAACGTCAACTGGCTCTGCTTGCTTTTTGAAAGGCTTTAACTTCAATATAGTATGGTAGTTATATAATAATGGTGACAATGAGAAATCAAACCCTTTAAACCAAAAAATTCTAAATCGGATCATAAATGACGGAGTTCTGAGGTAAAACAATTTAATGTGTAACACTTGTATGTTTATTGTATAGAATCTCATATATGTTAGGTATTGACCAACAGTATAATAGAAATGTCTTAGATACTCTCCACCAAATGCAAAAAACCCCATCTTTCTACCATGAAAATAACTTTAGGGGGTTGTTTTTCCATCTTTTTTGGGAGTGGTGAGTAAAATTTTTAAGTTTTTCTAATTACCTTCTTTATTTGTAGCTAGTAAGCGTCGAATGCAAAAATCCACATCTTTCTGACATGTATAGAAGAAAAAGGGTGCTTTTAGGGGCGTTTTTTCCATTTGTGAATGGTTGCGATTGGAAAATTTACTCTTATAAAATAATCCTGTTATTTTAATCCAGTTCCACGTTGAATAAAAAAAACCGTCCGTTCTAACATGAAAAGGGCAGTTTTAGGGGTGTTTTTCCTCTTTTTGGGGATTGCGATGTAGGTTATGAAATTTTCGTGGTATTCTGTTAATTGAACTTTATTTTGGGTCGATTGGTGAAAATCTCATCTTTCTGCCAGGAATAGAAGTTAAAAGGGTAACTTCGGTGTTGCTTTAAAGATTTTTTTTGGGAGGAAGCGATGAAAGTTTTTAATTTTTTTGAATAACCTTCTTAATGTGTAGCTGTTTAGCGTCGAATATAACAAACTGCATCTTCCTAGCATGTATACAAGAAAGGGGTAGTTTTAGGGGTGTTTATCCCATTTGCGAAGGGTAACGATGGAAAAATTTACGGGTTTAAAATAATCCTATTATTTTAAACCCGGTCCACGTCGAATGAAAAAAATCTGATCTTTCTAACATGAATAGAAGTGAAAAAGGCAGTTTAAGGGGTGTTTTTTTCGGAGGTTTCCGATGTAGGTAATGAAATTTTTCAAAGTAATCTGTTAACTTGACTTTAAAAAGAAAATCCCATCTCTGTAACCAGAACTGAAATGAAATGGCAATTTTACGGTTGTTTTCCTTATTTTCGGGAGGGGGAGGGGGTTGCGATGTAGGAAATGAAATTTTTTAAAGTATTCTGTTAACTTGACTTTATTTCGGGTCGATTGATAAAAATCCTATCATTTCAGCATGTAAAGAACTGAAAAACAATATTTTGGGGGGTGTTTTTTCGATTTTTCGGGAGGTTGCAATTAAATATATTAAGTTTTTCGAAACAACTGCCTAATTTGTAGCTTTTAAGCGTCGATTGCAAAAAACTGCATTTTGTTGCATGTAAAGAACAAAAAAGTTGGTTTTGGAGGTGTAATTTCCAAGTTCGAAGGGTTGTGATAGAAAAATTTCTTCCTTCAAATAATTCTGTTATTTTGAACCTGTTCCACGTCGAATGGAAAAACCGATCTTTCTATCATGAATAGAAGTGAAAAGGTCAGTTTTAGGGATGTTTTCCCCATTTTCGGTGTGGTTGCGATATAGGTAATGAAATATTTCAAAATATTCTGTTAATTTGACGTTATTTCGGGTCGATTAGTGAAAATTCTCTCTTTCTATCATTTATAAAAAAGAAAAACGTAACTATGGAGTATGTTTTTCCAATTTTCCGGGAAGTTGCACTGAAACAATTGAAGTTAATAAATAGTAATTGATCAATGCAAAATATAATCAAAAAGTTAAAATGAAAATATAAATTAATGTTTATTATAAAATTACAAAAAAAAAAAAAACTGTACACAATGTTCACCCATCCAAGTACTGATTTTAACTAACGTTGCTTAACTTTTAAATGCTGTACGACAACTGCTGTATACAACGAGCCATTGTCATTCCTATAGGATCAAGAACTTTTTAGTCATAATAAAGTTCATTGTGTTTTCTACATGGTTCTTCACGCTGATATGGTCTAATACAATCAATATTTAAATACCTAAGTGTCATCCAATCAGATAGGACTCTATAAAAATATAAACAAATAAGATAAGTATATGCGTTCTAATGCTAATTTAATTAAAACGAAAATTGTAAAAATTTCCTTTTTTCCGATACAAATTTCCAGTTTTCGCAATTTTCCCGTCGGTTTGGATACTACAGCTATTTACATGCTAAATATCAACTTTACAGTATATCTGGAAGTATCGTAGAATAATGATCTATTAGTTACCAAGAATTGTAGGCGTTCCCACGAATTTTGCGTTTTTGAAGTGAAATAACTTTTGAACGGTTAATTTGTTAACGTTGATTGAAAAACTTATTTCTTATAATTCAGTAAAGTATCTATATTCGAAATATCAACACTGTTGCTCTTTTCGTTCAAAAGATACAGCACCTAAAAAACGACTCTAAATTAAAGTGTTGTAATAGCACTGTAGTGAGAAGTCCGAATATGTCCCTTAAATTTCGGCTTTATGCACTACCGTGCTTTAGATATGAAATAAAAAAATTCTTTAAAATCTTTAAAAATATTACATTTAAAATAATTAAATTTAATTAATATTAAAATTTAATATTTAAAAAATTAAATTTATGAAATTATTTTATTTTATGGGTATAATTAAATTTTCATACAATAATAAATAATCACACATACCTGAATAAATGTGAATTCATGTTGACCAAAACATGCACCATTAATAATTATTTAAATCCAAAAAAATATAAACACACACCTGAACAAATGTTAACTGATGTTCACCTCAACATGCTTAATCCAAAAAAATACTCACACTCTCATGAAAAAATATAAACTTATGTTTAACTCAACAAGTTCCAACAACAACTGTTCATGATGCTGCGTTCATAGCATTTACTCTTTTACATTTTTATTAAATATTATTTGGATTTTACAATACCTGTAAAAAAATTGTCAATACAATTACTACAAACCCAATTCTTTTAAGTCTTGAGACCTTAAACACAACAAACAAGACTAACTCTCTATCTATCTAAATATAAACTTTATTACTCATATATAAAAAAGATTAATGGCTTCCCAATAAGAAAGCCTGTGTATAACTTTGATGTTTGTACTCATTTTTGACTGTTAAAATTACATAATTTTTTCAGAAGATTGTCCAAACTTTGTAACTCTTCACAATTTTTTTATTTTCCCAAATTGTTGGATTTATTAATAAATATATCATCTGTGCATGAAGACGTCATCTTTAAGATCCAGCAATCTCGTTGCTTACAATGAATTTTGCGTTTATTATCGTATGTTTTAAGTAAATATGTAAAATCAATATGTAAAATTTTACGTTTTTGTTTTTTAATTTTATGTTTAATTTTTGCTATCCAACTAATTAATTCATGGGTTTCACCTGTACTTTTTTCACTAGACAGGATTTTGGTAGCACTCATGTTCATTTTTTTAATTTAATTATTTTGTAGTATCTATAGTACTTTCTGGTTGTGTTCACTTCACTGTTAACAGATTTGAACTGATTGATGCTACACGGCTGTGCTTTATATAGTGCATACAACAATAAAATAAGCGACGCCCAAAAATTTTACTAAGCCATTAACTTTTAAAGTGCCAATCAGATTTAATGTAATAAAATCCCAAATTTGATTTAAATATAAATGTAACTGTTTTTCTTTCCCGTTAAACCGTTTGACTTTATAGAGCAAAGTGTTTTGATTATAAATAAGATACTGTTTAATAAACCATTATTATATAAAAATGGCTAAGACCCAGCCAAGCTTTTGAAAAAATCAATGGGTTGTAAATCCATATTTGGTAAGTTTGTTTTAAGATACTAATTTATGCTCCATTCATACAAAACCTGTAACTATTTTCTCAAAGGATATTCGATTAGCTCGCCGTATTCATGGAGAACGATTAAACATACAACAACAATTAATATAATGATTTATTTTAGGATCTATATTTCAAGAAAAATAAGTAAAAATGTAAGTAAACTACCATGTAGAAAACAACTAAACTTAGAAAAATAAGTAAAAATGTAAGTAAACTACCATGTAGAAAATCTACCTTCTAACATGAATACCAGTAAAAAAGTTAATATTTGGCATATTTTGCCTATTTTTGGGATAAATAAAAAAATTTTTGTACTGTGATCGCATGAGATATAAATAATGAGTGATATTTTTGATAACAATAATGAGTGATGTATATGCCTTATGTATGTGTATATGTATTTGTGTTTTTACCAGTAAACATATATCACAAATATCGATTCGTGTAATGTTCCACTTTATGATATGATTGAAGGCCTATGTTAATAATTTTTTGAACTTTTCTGATAAACTGCTTATGTTCTAAACCAAAAATTTAAAATATATTTCAAAACTACAAAATTAAAATTTATTTATATTCATAAATTTTTTTATTTTGTATATATAATTAAAAATAAATACAAAAACCAATAATTATACTCACCTGAATAAATGTGAATTCATGTTTACCTCAATATGCACGAAAAATAATTGTTTATTCCAAAACATATACACACACACCTGAGAAAATGTTAAGTGTGTATTTAAATTTTTTTATACTGTGATTGTATGATGTAGTGTATACATACGGCACAATACCTTAAGATGTTTCATTAATTTGTGCATGTAAATAGAAAGTGATATATTTGCCCTGTGTTTGTGTTAACAAAATTTGAAAAAAATACAAAAATTCAAAATATAAAATACAAACTGAAACTTCAAAAATATTATATATATATTTATGCATGTATGTAGAACAAATATTAAAATTTAATATTTAAAATATATATTAAATAAAAAAATTCTTTAAAATCTTAAAAAATAGAACATTTAAAATTAATTAAATTTAATTAATATTAAAATTAAATATTTAAAATATTAAATTTTTGAAATTATTTTATTTTGTGGGTTTAATTAAATTTTCGTACAAAAATAAATAATCACTTACCTGAATAAATGTGAATTCATGTTGACCAAAACATGCACCAATAATAATTATTAAAATCCAAAAAAATATTCACACACACCTGAACAATTGTTTACTGATGTTCACCTTAACATGCTCAATCCAAAAAAATATTCACACTCACATGAACAAATATAAACTTATGTTTACCTCAACAAGTTCCAACAACAACTGTTCATGTATTTGTGTTTTAAATATTTTTACCTGTTAACATATATTACAAATATAGTTTCGTGTAAAGTTCAACTTTATGATATGAATGAAGGCCTATGATAATAATTTTTTGAACTTTTCTGATAAACTGTTTAATTTCTAAACCAAAAATTAAAAATATATTTCAATACTACAAAATTAAAATTTATTTATATTCATAAATTATTTTATTTTGTATATTTATTTAAACTTAAATACAAAAACAATTATACTCACCTGAACAAATGTGATTTGATGTTTACTTAAATATGCACGAATAATAATTGTTTATTCCAAAAAATATTCACAAACACCTGAGAAAATGTTAAGTGTGTATTTAAATTTTTTTATACTATGAATGTATGATGTAGTGTATACATACGGCACAATACCTTAAGATGTTTTATTAATTTGTACTTGTAAATAGGGAGTGATCTATTTGCCCTGTGTTTGTGTTAACAAAATTTTAAAAAAATACAAGAATTAAAAATGTAAAACACAAACAGAAACTTCAAAAATAATATATATATATATATTTATGCAAGTATGTAGAACAAATATTAATATTTAATATTTAAAATATATATTAAATAAAAAAATTCTTTAAAATCTTAAAAAATAGTACATTTAAAATTAATTAAATTTAATTAATTTTAAAATTTAATATTTAAAATATTAAATTTTTGAAATTATTTTATTTTGTGGGTTTAATTAAATTTTCGTACAAAAATAAATAATCACACGTACCTGAATAAATGTGAATTCATGTTGACCAAAACATGCACCAATAATAATTATTTTAATCCAAAAAAATATAAACACACACCTGAACAAATGTTAACTGATGTTCACCTAAACAAGCTCAATCCAAAATAATACTCACACTCACTTGAACAAATATAAACTTATGTATATCTCAACAAATTCCAACAACAATTGTTCATGTATTTGTGTTTTAAATATTTTTACCTGTTAACATATATCACAAATATCGTTTCGTGTAATGTTCAACTTTATGATATGAATGAAGGCCTATGTTAATAAATTTTTTAACTTTTATGATAAACTGTTTATGTTCTAAACCAAAAATAAAAAATATATTTCAATTCTACAAAATTAAAATTTATTTATATTCATAAATTATTTTATTTTGTATATATAATTAAACTTAAATACAAAAACCAATAATATTACTCACCTGAAAAAATGTGAATTGATGTTTATCTCAATATGCACGTATAATAATTATTTTATTCCAAAAAATATTCACACACACCTGAAAAAATGTTAAGTGTGTATTTTAAATGTTTATACTATGATTGTATGATGTAGTGTATACATACGGCACAATACCTTAAGATGTTTCATTAATTTGTATATATTTGTATATGTTTGTGTTTTGTTAACCAATTTTGTTAACAAAATTTTAAAAAAACAAAGAAATTAAAAATATAAAATACAAACAGAAACTTCAAAAATAATATATATATATTTATGCATGTATGTAGAACAAATATTAAAATTTAATATTTAAAATATATATTAAATAAAAAAATTCTTTAAAATCTGAAAAAATATTACATTTAAAATTAATTAAATTTAATTAATATTAAAATTTAATATTTAAAATATTAAATTTTTGAAATTATTTTATTTTGTGGGTTTAATTAAATTTTCATACAACAACATAAAGTAAATAACAAACAACCTAAGTAAAAATGTAAGTAAACTACCATGTAGAAAACCACCAAACTTTCTAACATGAATAGCAGTAAAAAAGTTAATTTTTGGCATATTTTGCCTATTTTTGGGAATAATAAAAAACTTTTTGTACTGTGATCGCATGAGATATAAATAATGAGTGATATTTTAGATAAAAATAATGAGTAATGTATATGCCTTATGTATGTGTAAATGTATTTGTGTTTAAAATATTTTTACCTGTTAACATATATCACAAATATCGTTTCGTGTAATGTTCAACTTTATGATATGAATATAGGCCTATGTTAATAATTTTTTGAACTTTTCTGATAAACTGTTTATGTTATAAACCAAAAATTAAAAATATATTTCAATATTACAAAATTAAAATTTATTTATATTCATAAATTATTTTATTTTGTATATATAATTAAACTTAAATACAAAAATCAATAACTATTCTCACCAGAACAAATTTGAACTGATGTTTTCCTCAATATGCGCGAATAATAATTATTTTATTCCAAAAAATATTCACACACCTGAAAAAATGTTAAGTGTGTATTTAAATTATTTTATACTATGTATGTAGAACAAATATTAAAATTTAATATTTAAAATATATATTAAATAAAAAAATTCTTTAAAATCCTAAAAATTATTACATTTAAAATGAATTAAATTTAATTATTATTAAAATTCATTATTTTAAATATTAAGTTTTTGAAATTATATTATTTTGTGGGTATAATTTAATTTGCATACAAAACTAAATAATCACACTTACTTGAATAAATGTGAATTCATGTTGACCAAAACATGCACCAATGATAATTATTTTAATCTCAAAAAAATATTCACACACATCTGAACAAATGTTAACTGATGTTCACCTCAACATGCTTAATAAAAAAAAATATTCACACTCACATGAACAAATATAAACTTATGTTTACCTCAACAAGTTCCAACAACAACTGTTCATGATGCTGCATTCATAGCATTTACTCTTTTACATTTTTATTAAATATTATTTTTATTTAAAAATACCTGTAAGAAAATTGTCAACTACTACAAACCCAATTCTTTTAAGTCTTGAGACCTTAACCATAACAAACAAGACTTACTCTCTATCTATCTAAATATAAACTTTTTTACTCATATATGAAAATGATTAGTGGCTTCCCAGTAAGAAAGCCTGTATACCTTTGATGTTTGTACTTATTTTTGACTGTTAAAATTACATTTATTTTTTTCAGAAAATTGTCCAAACTTTGTAACTCTTCACAATCTTTGTATTTTTCCCAATTGTTGGATTTATTAATAAATATATCATCTGTGCTTGAAGAAGTCATCTTTAAGATCCGGCAATCTCCTTGTTTACAACGTAACTCATATTTTGATGTAATCAAAATAACTCAGATTAAATGTAATAAAATCCCAAATTTGATTTAAATATAAATCCGACCAAAAACATAAATGTAAGAAAGGGTCGAGTTTTCGGGAAAACCCTAAATGTAATATTTCCTTCTTAAAAAGTAATGATATGACAGTAAGGGCCGAGCTATTTACAAAGTAAATAGCTTTAGACTTCAGATAATAGTTGCTCTTTGAAAAGTCATGATATTCCATTAAAGAGCTAAAAAATTTAATGAGGGGAAAATTGATTAAATGTAAGAAAAAATTTGGTTGAAATTTATTTCGTAAGTTTTCCCTTAGTATGTTTTTAAAATTTTATATAACGCGGCAAGTTTTTAAATATTTGAAATCATCAGAAAAAATAACTTGCCGCGTTATATAAAATTTTAAAAACATACTAATGGAAAACTTACGAAATAAATTTCAACCAAATTTTTTCTTACATTTAATCAATTTACCCCTCATTAACTTTTTTAGTTAATAGTTTACCGAGCTATTTACTTTGAAAATAGCTCGGCTCTTTAATGGAATATCATCACTTTTCAAAGAGCAACTATTATCTGAAGTCTAAAGCTATTTACTTTGTAAATAGCTCGGTCCTTTCTTCCATATCATCACTTTTTAAGAAGGAACTATTATGTAAAGTCTAGAGCTATTTACTTTGTAAATAGCTCGGTCCTTACTCTCATTTCATCACTTTTTAAGAAGGAACTATTACATTAAGGATTTTCCTGAAAACTTGGCCCTTTCTTACATTTATGTTTTTGGTCGGATATCAATTCTTTTTGTAAGTCTTAAATATACGAAGCCCAAGGCTTCAGCGTTTTATTACTCTTCACGTATGCTTTGCATTTTTATACGCTTCGCGATATTTTTAGATTCACATATACAAAGGAGACCGCTTCGCGTTATGTAACGTCAACTGGCTCTGCTCGCTTTTTGAAAGGCTTAAACATCAATATAGTATGGTAGTTATATAATAATGGTGACAATGAGAAATCAAACCCTTTAAAACTAAAAATTCTAAATCGGTTCATAAATGACGGAGTTCTGAGATAAAACAATTAAATGTGTAACACTTGTATGTTTATTGTATAGAATCTCATATATGTTAGGTATTGATCAATAGTATAATAGAAATGTCTTAGAAATTATCCACCAAATGCAAAAAACCCCATCTTTCTACCATGAATTGAAATTTAGGGGGTTGTTTTCCCATCTGTTTAGGGAGTGGCGAGGAAAAGATTTAAGTTTTTCTAATTATGATCTTAATTTGTAGCTATTAAGCGTCGAATGCAAGAAACCACATCTTTCTAGCATGTATAGAAGAAAAAGGGTGCTTTAAGGGGTGTTTTTTCCATTTGGGAATGGTTGCGATTGGAAACTTTACTCTAATAAAATAATCCTGTGAATTTAATCCAGTTCCACGTTGAATAAAAAAAACCCGTTCTTTCTAACATGAAAAGAAGTTAAAAGGGCAGTTTTAGGGGTGTTTTTCCTCTTTTTGGAGATTGCGATGTAGGTTATAAAATTTTCGAGGTATTCTGTTAATTTGACTTTATTTTGAGTCGATTGGTGAAAATCCCGTCTTTCTACCATGAATAGAAGTTAAAAGGGTAGCTTCGGGGGTGCTTTTCAGATTTTTTTTGGGAGGAAGCGATGTAAGTTTTTATGTTTTTTGAATAACCTTGTTAATTTGTAGCTGTTTAGCGTCGAATATAAAAAACTCTGTCTTCCTAGCATGAATACAAGGAAAGGGCTGGTTTTATGGTTGTTTATCCCATTTTCGAAGGGTTACGATAGAAAAATTTACGTTTTTAAAATAGTCCTACTATTTTAAACCCGGTCCACATCGAATGAAAAAAACCTGATCTTTATAACATTAATAGAAGTGAAAAAGGCAGTTTGAGGGGTGTTTTCCCATTTTCGGAAGTTTCCGATGTAGATAATGAAATTTTTTAAAGAAATCTATTAGTTTGACTTTAAAAAGAAAACCCCATCTCTCTAACTAGAATTGAAGTGAAATGGCAATTTTACGGTTGTTTTCCTTATTTTTGGGAGGGGGGGTTACGATGTAGGAAATGAAATTTTTTTAAGTATTCTGTTAACTTGACTTTATTTCGGGTCAATTGGTGAAAATTTCATCATTTTAGTATGTAAAGAACTGAAAAACGTAATTTTGGGCGGTGTTTTTCGATTTTCCAGGAGGTTGTAATGAAAAATTTTTCGAATAAACTTACTAATTTGTAACTATTTTGTGTCAAATGCAAAAAACCTCATCTTTCCAGCATGAATAGAAGGAAAGGGGTTGTTTTACGGGTGTCTTTCCTGATTGTGATTGAAAAATTTACCTTTTTCAAATAATTCTGTTAGCATGAACCTGTTCCACGTCGAATGGAAAAAACCTGATCTTTCTATCATGAATAGAAGTGAAAAGGTCAGTTTTAGGGATGTTTTCCCCATTTTCGGTGTGGTTGCGATATAGGTAATGAAATTTTTCAAAATATTCTGTTAATTTGACGTTATTTCGGGTCGATTAGTGAAAATTCTATCTTTCTAGCATTTAAAAAAAAGAAGAAAGTAATTTTGGATTTGTTTTTCAATTTTTTCGGGGGGTTGCACTGAAACAATTAACGTTAATAAATAATAATTGATCAATGCAAAATATAATCAAAAAGTTAAAATGAGAATATAAATTAATGTTTATTACAAAATTACAAAAAAAAATCTGTACACAATGGTTCCCCATCCAATTACTGATTTTAACTAACGTTTATTTACTTTGTTAATAGCTCGGTCCTTTCTCGTATATCATCACTTTTTAAGGAGCAACTATTATATGAAGTCTGGATCTATTTACTTTGTAAATAGCTCGGTTCTTTATCCCATATCATCACTTATTAAGAAGCAACTATTTTATTAAGATTTACTCGAAAACTTACCTTTCTTACAAACGGAAAATTTAACAATTTTAACTGTCATTAAAATAACATATGAAGCATATATCGATCTGATTTGGTTACCGTCTCGTTTTTGATAAGATAGACATTTAGTATTTAAACAAAAATAGCTTATTTGATATATCAGTATGTTTTAATACTCCAAATAGAAAACATTGATTCTTTCATTGTATTGTCACAATGTTACTTTTTTTAAGTAAACAAGTTGATTAAAAATAAACAAGTTTATTTTCAATTAGCAATTCGTAATGATGAAGAATTAAATAAATTGTTATCTGGTGTAACAATTGCTCAAGGTGGTATATTACCAAATATTCAAGCAGTGTTATTGCCAAAGAAAACTGAAAAGAAAGCATAAATTTTATACATTGGATTATTGATAATAATATTCATCGATCATAGGCCTTTTATTAAAATGCCACAAATTAATGTGAAATAAGAGTGATATATTTTTTATTAAAATAACTATATAAAATTTAGTATATATAAGATGTTACTTGATTTGTTTCGATTATGACTTCTAACTAATCGTTTATTACAGACAATTGATTATCAACGTAAGAGTCTTTTAAGAATTGACTTGACCCGTTGGCTCCACTTCACAAAAAAAAATTCGTTACGCAGGAGCTGCGTCAACTTAGCGAATTTCCTTGGAATACATAAATCATTCTCTAGCGGTCATATTTTTAGTCAGATCAAAATGCTTTAAGGCAGTTTAAGGGGTGTTTTTCCCATTTTCGGAGGTTTGCGTTATAGGTAAAGAAATTTTTCAAAGTGTTCTGTTAACTTGACTTTATTTCGGGTCGATTGGTGAAAATTCCATCATTTCATCATATACAGAACTGAAAAACGTAATTTTGGGGGGTGTTTTTTCGATTTTTCGGAAGTTTGCAATAAAAAATATTAAGTTTTTCGAAATAACTTCCTAATTTGTAGCTATTAAGCGTCGATTGCAAAAAACTGCATCTTGTTGCATGTATAGAACAAAAAGGTTGGCTTTGGGAGTGTTTTTACCAAGTTTGAAGGGTTGTGATGGAAAAAAACTGATCTTTCTATCATGAACAGAAGTAAAAAGGTCAGTTTTAGGGATGTTTTTCCCATTGTCGGTGTGGTTGCGATGTAGGTAATGAAATTTTTCAAAATATTCTGTTAATTTTGACGTTATTTTGGGTCGATTAGTGAAAATTCAATCTTTATAGCATTTATAGAACAGAAAAATGTAATTTTGGAGGATGTTTTTCCAATTTTCCGAGGGGTTGCACTGAAAAAATTGAAGTTTACTGATTTTTCTCGTCAGATTGAAGCAATTTCACGTCGAATACAAAAAACTGCATCATTCTAGCATAAGGGCTTGGTTATAAGAGCTTTAAAAAATTTTTGCAGGCGAAGCTGCAACGGGCAATGCTTGTAATAAATAATAATTGATCGATGTATCAATGTAAAATATAATCAAAAAGTTAAAATATAAATAAAATGAGAATATAAATTAATGTTTTAAAAAAATACCATCAAATGCGTATATAAAAAAAAATCAGTGTTGGGCACCCATCCAAAAACTAATTGTAAAAATATGTTGCTGAACTTTTTAAATCAACGCATACTGCTGTATTCAAATTGCAATGTCTATTTCTATATGGTATAAAAATTAATAGGTATATATGATATATATCGATTTCTACATGGTAGTTTGCGTTGAACTAGTCTTAAAACAAAAAAATGTTAAATTTTCCACTTTTCCGATACAAATTTCCTGTTTTCGCAATTTTCCCGTCGGTTTGGGTACTACAGCTATCTACATGCCCAATATCAACTTTACAGCATATCTGGAAGTATTGTAGAATATTGATCTATTAGTTACCAAGAATTGTAGGCGATACCGCGAATTTTGCGTTTTTGAAGTGAAATAACTTTTTACGGGTAATTTTAACGTTGTCTGAAAAAAATTTTTCTTATAATTCCGTAAATATCTATATTCGAAATATCAACCATGTAGCTCTTTCCGTTCAAAAGATACAGCACCCAAAAAATGAGCCTAAATTAAGGTGTAGTAATAACACTGTAGTGAAAAGTCCGAATGTCTCCCTTAAATCTCGGCCTTGCGCACTACCGTGCTCTAGATACTCCAAATAGAAAACATTGATTGTTTTATTGTATTGTTACAATGTAACTTTTTTTAAGTAAACAAGTTGTTTAAAAATAAACAAGTTTATTTTCAATTAGCAATTCGTAATGATGAAAAGAATTAAATAAATTATCTGTTGTAAAAATTGCTCAAGGCGGTATATTACCAAATATTCAAGCAGTGTTATTGCCAAAGAAAACTGAAAAGAAAGCATAAATTTTATACATTGGATTATTGATAATAATATTCATCGATCATATATCATAGGCCTTTTATTAAAACGCCACAAATTAATGTGAAATAAGAGTGATATATTTTTTATTAAAATAACTATATAAAATTTAGTATATATAAGATGTTATTTGATTTGTTTCGATTATGACTTCTAAACTAATCGTTTATTACAGATAATTGATTATCAACGTTATAGTCTTTGAAGAAATTGACCCGTTGGCTCCACTTCACAAAAAAAAATTCGTTACGCAGGAGCTGCGTCAACTTAGCGAATTTCCTTAGAATACATAAATCACTCTCTAGCGGTCATATTTTTAGTCTGATCAAAATGCCTTAAGGCAATTTAAGGGATGTTTTTCCCATTTTCGGAGGTTTGCGTTATAAGTAAGGAAAGTGTTCTGTTAACTTGACTTTATTTCGGGTCGATTGGTGAAAATTCCATCATTTCATCATATATAGAACTGAAAAACGTAATTTTGGGGGGTGTTTTTTCAATTTTTCGGGAGTTTGCAAAAAAATATATTAAGTTTTTCGAAATAACTTCCTAATTTGTAGCTATTAAGCGTCGATTGCAAAAAACTGCATCTTGTTGTATGTATAGAACAAAAAGGTTGGTTTTGGGGGTGTTTTTACCAAGTTCGAAGGGTTGTGATGGAAAAAAACTGATCTTTCTATCATGAATAGAAGTAAAGAGGTAAGTTTTAGGGATGTTTTTCCCATTTTCGGTGTGGTTGCGATGTAGGTAATGAAATTTTTCAAAATATTCTGTTAATTTTGACGTTATTTCGGGTCGATTAGTGAAAATTCAAACTTTATAGCATTTATAGAACAGAAAAGCATAATTTTGGAGGATGTTTTTCCAATTTTCCGAGGCTTCTGTTGCTTAACTTTTAAAATCAACGCATACTGCTGTATTCAAATTCCAATGTCTATTTCTATATGGTATAAAAATTAATAGGTATATATGATATATCGTTCTCTACATGGTAGTTTGCGTTAAACTAGTCTTAAAACAAAAAATGTTAAATTTTCCACTTTTCCGATACAAATTTCCAGTTTTCGCAATTTTTCCGTCGGTTTGGGTACTACAGCTATCTACATGCCCAATATCAACTTTACAGCATATCTGGAAGTAGCTAATCATTTTGATCTATTAGTTACCAAGAATTGTGGGCGTTCCCACGAATTTTGCGTTTTTGAAGTGAAATAACTTTTTAACGGTTAATTCGTTAACATTGATTGAAAATATTGGTTCTTATAATTACGTAAAGTATCTATATTCGAAATATCAACCCTGTAGCTCTTTCCGTTCAAAAGATACAGCACCCAAAAAATGAGCCTAAATTAAGGTGTAGTAATAACACTGTAGTGAAAAGTCCGAATGTCTCCCTTAAAACTCGGCCACGCACTACCGTGCTCTAGATATATGATATTGTTCTGTTTACGTTTTCTACAAGGTAGATTGCTGATGACACAGTCTTAAGTTACTAAAACAAAAAAATTTTAAATTTTCCGCTTTTCCGATACAAATTTCCAGTTTTCGCAATTTTCCCGTCGGTTTGGGTACTACAGCTATCTACATGCCAAATATCAACTTTACAGCATATCTGGAAGAATCGTAGAATATTGATCTATTAGTTACCAAGAATTGTAGGCGTTCCCGCGAATTTTGCGTTTTTGAAGTGAAATAACTTTTTAACGGTTAATTCGTTAACGTTGATTGAAAAAGTTGTTTCTTATACTTTCGTAAAGTATATATATTCGAAATATCAACACTGTAGCTCTTTTCGTTCAAAAGATACAGCACCTAAAAAACGACGCTAAATTAAGGTGTAGTAATAGCACTGTAGTGAAAGGTCCAAATGTCTCCCTTAAATCTCGGCCTTACGCACTACCGTGCTCTAGATGTAACTGTTTTTCCTACCCGTTAAACCGTTTGACTTTATAGAATCATAGTGTTTTGGTTATAAATAAGATATTGGTTAATAAAACAATTATATATTAAAATGGCTAAGACCAAGCCAAGTGTTTGCATAAATCAATGGGTTGTAAAGCCGTTTTTGGTAAGTTTGTTTTAAGATACCAATTTATGCTCCATTCATACAAAACCTGTAACTATTTTCTCAAAGGATATTTGATTAGCTCGCCGTATTCATGGAGAACGATTAAACAAACAACAACAATTTATATAATGATTTATTTTAGGATCTATATTTCAAGAAAAATAAGTAAAAATGTAAGTAAACTACCATGTAGAAAACAACCAAACTTCTACCATCTAACATGAATAGTAGTAAAAAAGTTAATTTTTGGCATATTTTGCCTATTTTTGGGAATAATAACAAACTTTTTGTACTGTGATCGCATGAGATATAAATAATCAGTGATATTTTTGATAAAAATAATGAGTGATGTATATGCCTTATGTATGTGTATATGTATTTGTGTTTTAAATGTTTTTACCAGTAAACATATATCACAAATATCGTTTCGTGTAATGTTCAACTTTATGATATGAACGAAGGCCTATGTTAATAATTTTTTGATTTTTTTCAATATGCACGAATAATAATTATTTTATTCCAAAAAATATTCACACACACCTGAAAAAATGTTCAGTGTGTATTTAAATTTTTTTATACTATGATTGTATGATGTATTGTATACATACGGCACAATACCTTAAGATGTTTCATTAATTTGTATATGTAAATAGTGAGTGATATATTTGCCCTGTGTTGGTGTTAACTAAAATTAAAAATATAAAATACAAACAGATACTTCAAAAATAATATATATATATATTTAAGCATGTATGTAGAACAAATATTAAAATTTAATATTTAAAATATATATTAAATAAAAAAATTCTTTAAAATCTTAAAAAATATTACATTTAAAATTAATTAAATTTATTTAATATTAAAATTTATTATTTTTAATATGAAGTTATTGAAATTATATTATTTTGTGGGTATAATTAAATTTGCATACAAAAATAAATAATCACACTTACTTGAATAAATGTGAATTCATGTTGACCAAAACATGCACCAATAATAATTATTTTAATCCAAAAAAATATTCACACACATCTGAACAAATGTTAACTGATGTTCACCTCAGCATGCTTAATCCAAAAAAATATTTACACACACATGAAAAAATATAAACTTATGTTTACCTCAACAAGTTCCAACAACAACTGTTCATGATTCTGCATTCATAGCATTTACTCTTTTACATATTTATTAAATATTATTTGTATTTAAAAATACCTGTAAAAAAATTGTCAATACAATTACTACAAACCCAATTCTTTTAAGTCTTGAGACCTTAAACACAACCAACAAGATTTACTCTCTGTCTATCTAAATAAAAACTTTATTACTCATATATGAAAACGACTAGTGGCTTCCCAATAAGAAATCCTGTGTATACCTTTGATGTTTGTACTTATTCTTGACTGTTAAAATTACTTAATTTTTTTCAGAAAATTGTCCAAACTTTGTAACTCTTAACAATATTTGTATTTTTCCCAATTGTTGGATTTATGAATAAATATATCATCTGTGCTTGAAGACGTCATCTTTAAGATCCGGCACTCTCGTTGCTTACATTGTAACTCATATTTTGCGTTTATTAACGTATGTTTTAACACTGCGTCAATGCGTAAAATTTTACGTTTTTGTTTTTTAATTTTATGTTTAATTTTTGCTATCCATTTAATTAATTCATGGGTATCATCTGTACTTTTTTCACTAGACATCATTTTGGTAGCACCCATGTTCATTTTTTATATTTCATTATTTTGTTGTATCTATAGTACTTTCTGATTGTGTTATCTTCACTGTTAACAGATTTGAACTGATTGATGCTAGTAGTAGTAGTAGTAGAATAAGTATATTTTAGCATCAATATTTTACATAACTTGTAGTACAACACATCTTAAAGTATAGTTCCTAGCCTATGCTTTACCTATAGTATATCATCTTATTAAATTATATACATCGAGATTATAGAATCGTTTTAACATCGTTTAGAAATGGGAAAAATTTAATACAAAAACCATTGACATGAAACTTTACCTAGGTTGGATGGATAAGCCATCCCAAAAACTAAACTTAAATAGAAATAAGAAAAGAAAAGAAAAAATGTACAACTTAGAAAACAACAGAATTAGTTGTAACCGAGATCATGTGGCATGCGGAATCTTTTCCCGAAGAGCAGCGTATTCGGGTCAAATTGACCCTGTACGTTGATTTCCGGGAAAGGAATTTCGCGGGAAGATTGGAAAAAGGATTTGGAGGTAGTTTGGATAAATTTACGGATAGTAGGATGTCCAGTTTCAACGTGGAGAGCTTCAGACGGATATCTCAGGGGTTTTTTCGAAATCGTCCGAAGACAACGATTTTGAAATTTTTGCATTTTCGCAAGGTGCGAAGGAGCAACGTTTGACCATATTGGGGCTGCGTACGTGAGTACGGGCCGGATACATGACTTATAAAGTCGATGTTTTAAACGTTCGTCCAGTTTGCTCTTGGTGTTGAGTAACGGGTATAGTCCTGCAAAGGATGCGTTTCCAAGGGCAAGACGCTTTTTGGTGGCTTGTGCCCAATTCAACTGCCTTTGAAGAGTTATTCTTAGATACTCAACACTTTGAGATTGCCGGATTTCAGTGTTAAACATCTTCAATTCAAGTGGGTAGGAGGAAAATTTATTCCTTCTAGTAAACAAAACGGACTGAGTGTTCGTGGGATTTATCTTGATTTTCCATAGCTTGAAATAGTTTTCAAGTCTGGATAGATGGGTTTGGAGGCAACTCGAAATAGCTTTCGGTTGCCAAGAAGAGCAATAGATTGCCGTATCGTCGGCGAAGAGGGCTGCTTCAGTAGCAGGATCCTTCGGGATATCGTTGATAAATTATAAAAAGAGCCGAGGTCCAAGCAAGGAGCCTTGAGGGACACCAGCTTTGACACGGTATTGGTTCGATTTGCTTTGTTGGATATGAATTTGGGATTTTCTGTTTGATAAATATGAAATCAGGAATTTCAGGATATAGTTTGGTATATCGAGTTTGGATTGTTTATGGATAAGTCCATCGTGATAAACCGTATCGAAGACTTTTTCGATGTCCAAGAGGACCATGTCTGTGGATTTATTCCAGTTAAATCCGGTAGCAATGTGGTCAGTGAGTCGGTGAAGCAGACTCACTGTTGAATGGTGTGACCTGAAACCAAACTGTTGGGGGATAAGCTGTCTGTGGATATCTTCATGCGACTGCAGCCGGTTCAAAACTACTTTCTCCATCTTTCTACGACTACTTTCTTCGACCTTGTTGAGAGATGGCAGCAAGCTGATAGGTTGGTAGCTTGAAGGTGACATAAGTTGCTTCCCCGGCTTCGGAAGCGCTAAAACTTTAGCGGATTTCCAGAGGTCAGGGAAAGTCTCAGGCACGCAGTATAGATATAACTGAGCTGCACTACCGTCTTTCGAGGAAGATAGCGGAGCACAACATTAGTTACACCATCATCACCAGGGGTCTTCCTACACTTAAGTTTTCTTAAGATATTTGAAACCTCACGGGGTGACACGCATTCGACATCGATGGGGTTAATGACGGAAGAACGAACATTTTCCATGGATTCGGACAGCAGGCGGGCCGTTTCTTCGTCGTGATATTCGTCGCCATCAGTTAAGCTGTGCGCCTTAGAGAAGGTGTCAGCAAGAAGTTGGGCTTTGTCAGAATCTGAGTAAAGGTACCCATTTTCTGACGAGAGAGGGGGCAGTCTGTTGGAACGTTTACGCAAACATTTTGCAATTTTCCATACATTATTGTCACGAGTGGTCAGAGCCGAAATCCTCTCGTCCCACATTTCATCTCTGGCGCGCGTGACTTTTGCTCGAATATCAGCTGACATTCGCTTCATGGCGTCATGAAGCTCCGGCAGCCTAACTCTTTGCCAAAATTTGCGTAGTTTGTTCCGAGTCCGTATTAGTCGTAGTGTGTCATCATCTTTGTTTAATTTTTGCTATCCATTTAATTAATTCATTGGTATCATTTGTACTTTTTTCACTAGACAGCATTTTGGTAGCACCCATGTTTATTTTTTAAATTTAATTATTTTGTTGTATCTATAGAACTTTCGGATTGTGTTATCTTCACTGTTCAACAGATCAACAGATTTGAACTGATTGATGCTCTACACGGCTGTGGTTTATATAGTGCATACAACAATAAAATAAGCCACGCCCAAAAATTTTATTAAGCCATGAATTTTTAAAGTGCCAATCAGATTTAATGAAATAAAATCCCAAATTTGATTTAAATATAAATGTAACTGTTTTTCTTACCCTGTTACGATTACTTTCGTGTTATGTTAATTATTAATTGCATTTGGGGTTACAAACCAACAAATAATTATACATGTGCTCGATTGTTCAAAAATAATGCTGAAGGTGGGTTTATTTTCTTCGTACAATTAAAAAAAACAAGGTGTTATATCTGATATTAATATACAGTTGTTATTGTACCAGATTTTCCGATTTACAGAGTTTTCTTGCTTATAATGGTGTTAAATGTGGAAAGCTGTATTCGAAAACGCTGTTGAAAACAATCGGTTTGTATAATTAAGTTTTGGGCCCATTAATATGTGAAATGTATGTACTCGTAACACGTGGCTTAAGTTGAAATCTTCACCAGATGATATTTAGCAGAGTGCAAAACCTTGTAATTACAATTTAAATGCAGAACATAATTATATATCCCATATATCAGAGATAATGAGCTGTGAACGAATCCCCGTAATGTTGGGGTTGGAATCTCATAAGGTAAGAATCGGATTTAATATATATGAAAACACCAAATGAATAAAAATGATCTGAATCCTGTTGTCCACAGATAAAAAAAAATATTTCAACAAAAGATACTCATCCGCTGAAGTCACCTTTAATAACGTGGTGATTTAAATCGCCTGTTTGGGCTTCTCGTCGTTATTATTTAATCCACGAACCCTATTCGAGCCAATCAAAGCTCAATTATCAATATTCTCTGTGCCCAGGATATGGAAAACAACGCCGAATTTCAGAAATTGGTCGAGTAAAAGCTCCGGAAAGTAGAATCCGTTTACTTTTTTCAAAATTGTTCGTATAATTTCTTATACCCGTTCAATCCTCGGATGTGCCTTTTTATTTTAGGTAAAACTTGTTTGGTTGGTGATATATCAAGAAGATCGAACAAAGATGTATCAGCGAAATAAAACACAGTATCAATTGTTTAAAAAAATAAAAAATATATTAAGTATAAATACAACTATATTCTATGAAATTTCATATCGAAGTGAGTATTTTTTTTCATGGATATTTGTATGGCGCCAAGTATTGTTTTTTTCTATACAATCAGTTTATGCAGTTTTGTTTTGTGTAATTTTTAATAATACGTTACGTATATTTTTGAAAAATATGTTTTGAAGTTGTTTCAAATTTGCCGCGAATATTTATTTTAAGTTTACTTTTAGTTGTCAAACTTATTATTATTTAAATATTTTTAAATTATTTTATAAATATTATCTGGCGGGCTATTTGAAACAACTTCACAACATATAATCCCCTCTTTTTTTTTAGGATGTTATTTACCAAAGGTCAGGTGCGTAACGCATGGTGTTATGTGTGGACTTGTCATGGTGTTCTTCAAGTCAGGGTCCCTCCAGTTGAAAAGCAACAGTCACTCATCTGTGATGCTGGTGTTTTTAGCATATTTGTATTTTTATACAGGTGTTGTATATTTTCATGACTCGATGTTATGTCTCAGGTGGTGTCATTCTCTGGAAAAATAAGAATGTAAGAAAAAAATTTGGAGCAGAATAAACATATTCTCCGTGAAACATAAATGATATTTTTTTGAAGATTTTTTTTTTTTGTTATCTACGTTTATGATATCTTTTTATATATTGTGCATGACATTTCAGTAATTTTCCGTTATTCGGGTTTTTTAAAACAATTGTGTTAATTGTTTCAAAGTTAATAATTTTATATGGTCCCAGATATTTAACGGAAAATTTCTTACTTGAAACGCCATGCACAGATACAAATTTCTTCCATAGTATAACCATATCGTTTACTTTGAATCCGTGAGATTTTCTACGCCTATTAAAAAACTCCTTTCTTTTCCGCAACGACCTCTTCAGGAATTGCTCCACCATGTCTCTAGAGGGTCGGGATGAAGGTGTTATTACTTTTCGTATGTCCCATAAGTTTTCCAAAGGCATGACAAGACTCCTTCCGAAGAAAATTGACGCAGGAGTGGTGTTTGATGTTGCGGAAAAGGAGTTATTATACGCGAACGTAGCGAATCCCACGAATTCGTCCCAAGATTTGTGTTTGGCCGCTGAAGATTGAATTAATGTACTTATATTAGTATGAGCACTTTATTCATTGCTTCGGATTTGTTTGGACCCGGATTGTATGGGGATAAAAAACTAAGTTTAATGCCCCAAATATAGCAGAAATTTAGATAAAACCTACATTTAAAATAAGAGGTAAACATAAGTTTATATTTGTTCATGTGAGTGTGAATATTTTTTTGGATTAAGCATGTTGAGGTGAACATCAGTTATCATTTGTTCAGGCGTATGTGAATATTTTTTTGGATTAAAATATTTATTATTGGTGCATGTTTTGGTCAACATGAATTCACATTTATTCAGGTAAGTGTGATTATTTATTTTTGTATGCAAATTTAATTACACCCACAAAAAAAATAATTTGAAAAATATAATATTTAAAATATTAATTAAATTTAATTAATTTTAAATGTAATATTTTTTAAGATTTTAAAGAATTTTTTTATTTAATATATATTTTAAATATTAAATAGTATTATTTGTTCTACATACATGCATAAGTATATGTATATATTATTTTTGAAGTTTCTGTTTGTATTTTATATTTTTAAATTTTGTTTACACAAACACAGGGTAAATATATCACTCACTATTTAAATATACAAATTAATGAAAAATCTTAAGGTATTGTGCCGTATGTATACACTACATCATACAATCAGTATAAAAAAATTTAAATACAAACTTAACATTTTTTCAGGTGTGTGTGAATATTTTTTGGAATAACATAATTCTTATTCGTGCATATTGAGGTAAACATCAATTCACATTTGTTCTGGTGAGTATAATTATTGGTTTTTGTATTTAAGTTTAATTATATACACAAAATAAAATAGTTTATGAATATAAATAAATTTTAATTTTGTAGTATCGAAATATTTTTTTAATTTTTGATTTAGAACATAAACAGTTTATCAGAAAAGTTCAAAAAATTATTAACATAGGCCTTCATTCATATCATATAGTTGAACATTACACGAAACAATAGTTGTGATATATGTTAACAGGTAAAAATATTCAAAACACAAATACATAAACACATACATAAGGCTTGTACATCACTCAATATTTTTATAAAAAATATCACTCATTCTTTATACCTCATGCGATCACAGTACAAAAAGTTTTTTATTATTCCCAAAAATATGCAAAATATGCCAAAAATTAACTTTTTTACTGCTATTCATGTTAGAAGGTAGAAGTATGGTTGTTTTCTACATGGTAGTTTACTTACATTTTAACTTATTTTCCTTGAAATATAAATCCTAAAATAAATCATTATATTAATTGTTGTTGTATGTTTAATCGTTCTCCATGAATACGGTGAGCTAATAGAATATCCTTTGAGAAAATAGTTACAGGTTTTGTATGAATGGATCTTTAATTAGTATCTTAAAACAATCTTAAATATTAAATTTTAATATTTGTTCTACATACATGCATAAATATATATATATATTATTTTTGAAATTTCTGTTTGTATTTTATATTTTTGAATTTTTTTTAAATTTTGTTAACACAAACACAGGGCAAATATATCACTCACTATTTGCATATACAAATTAATGAAACATCTTAAGGTATTGTGTCGTATGTATACACTACATCATAAAATCACAGTATACTTACCAAATGCGGTTTTACAAGCCATTGATTTTTGCAAACACTTGGTCTTAGCCAATTTAATATAATAATGTTTTATTAAACAGTATCTTATTTATAACCAAAACACTTTGATTTTATAAAGTCAAACGGTTTAACAGGTAAGAAAAACAGTTATATTTAAATCGAATTTGGGATTTTATTGCATTAAATCTGATTGGCACTTTAAAAATTCATGGCTTAATAATATTTTTGGGCGTGGCTTATTTTATTGTTGTATGCACTATATAAAGCACAGCCGTGTACCGCATCAATCGTCATTCGATGTTAGATGTTGACACTTTTAACATCGCTGTATCGAAACAATTCATCTGAAATTTTAACTGAGATCTCTTACCTGCGATCATCTTACAATAAATTTATTTACTGTCGGAAAAAAAATTTTGTTTTTTCTGGGTTTTTACACTCTATTGAATCTATTGATAATACATTACTATACTGGATACATGCTGAGTTTACAATTCAGGAAAAACCAAAGAAAGAGTTATTTCGTTCATTTACGGATTTACCTTTGACAATATTTTATAAGATTCTATTGTCGGGGATTTTGTAACAGAACTGAATTGTAATCTTTTTTTTTATATTCAAAATAAAAATAACCTGAAATATATTTCTTGATTGTAACTCCTACAACCATTAAATACTTATCATTTTATTTAGGCGCTTTTATTTAATTTTTTAAATTTAATGTGTATTTCTTCTGTTATCTAGGTTGGAATTTAAACTGAAGATGAACACCACCACCGGCATGGCGGTGGCACCGAAGCCAACGATATCCACCATACCAACATCGACAGCAACAGCATCACCAATGGAAGAGGACGGGTTTAAACCCGTCAGCAACAAAAGAAAGAAGCGATCGTTGGCTCCAACCGTCCACAAAAAAGCGGCAACTGAAGTCAGCAACAGATATGAACTGTTGGCCCATTGTGGTTCACATGGGTCTTACCAATTTCAGGCAGGTCGAGGATGCCATAAAAGCGGCAGCCAAGGGCTCGATAAGGTTCACTTTTGGGCCCAGCACAATAAGTGTACACTGTGAAACCGACTCGGACTACACCAAATGTAAGGCCAAGTTGGAGGAGATTCAGTTTCCATTCCACTTTTACGGCAATAAAATGGACCATGAACCAAAGTTCTTTGTTCATGGCACCATGCACCACCACACCGACGATATGGTGGCTGAAGAGCTCAAAAAGTGCGGCCTTAAGCCTATTAAGGTCGTGTTTTCAGCAAAACTGGAGACGAGAGCGTAAGAGTTTCTCGTCTCATCCAATTTGAAAAGGGGACGCAAGCACAAAGCGTCCTCAACGTAAAAAGGATTTGTGGTGTCAGAGTTGGCATCGAAAAATATATCAACAAGCGGGGAGCCATTCAATGCTACCGCTGTCAGGTATACGTGCATGGTTCACGGAACTGTCGAGGAACTGTGCGTTGCGTGAAGTGTGGTGAAAACCACGGCTCACGAGAATGCGCAGTCCCGCGGTCGGATCCTGCGAAATGCTGCAATTGTAGCGCTTCGCACCCGGCAAGTTCTATGGACTGTCCCGCACGCAAGACATACGTGGCAGCGACGGCATCCCGCTCAGCAGCAGTAGGAGCTAGGCGCAAAGCCGCTTCGGGCGTGGCGCAAGGCCGTCCAATACCACCATCACTTCAGGCCAGGGACTTCCCGGCTCTCCCTCACGCAAAAGAGGTAAACAAGCCAAACAGAGTTCCAGCCAATAGGAAGCCAACATCATCACCATCGGTTTCAACAAAGTACGTTCCAGAAGAATTCAGAAAAGGAGGTAATCGACATTTTGTGTAACACCCCTCTTTCAGCATTTAACCCATTCTTGACCGAAGCCCTAGAATCCCCGGCATCTCCAACTCCAACGGAGAACAACGCTTTTGAAAAACTCCTCGTGTTTTCAAGATGACTGCTCATCTATTCGAAAATAGCATTCAACTTAAATCACATGATGACACACTACGACTTATACGGACTCGGAACAAACTACGTAAATTTTGGCAAAGAGTTAGGCTGCCTGAGCTTCATGACGCCATGAAGCAAATGTCAGCTGATATTCGAGCTCTGACCACTCGTGATAATAGTGTCTCGACAATGAGTACCTCTACTCAGACAAAATGAGTATCTCTACTCAGATTCAGACAAAGCACAACTTCTTGCTGACACCTTCTCTAAGGCGCACAGTTTTACAGGTGGCGACGAATGTCACGACGAAGACACGACCCACTTGGTGTCCGAATCTTTGGAAAATATTCGCTCTTCCATCATTAACCCAATCGAAGTCGAATACGTATCACCTCAGGAGGTTTCAAACATTTTAAGAAAACTTAAGTGTAGGAAGGCTCCCGGCGATGATGGAATAACTAACGTTGTGCTCCGCTATCTTCCCCGGAAGACGGTTGTACAGCTCAGTTACATCTATACTGCGTGCTTGAGACTTGGTTATTTTCCTGACCTTTGGAAAGCTGCCAAAGTGCTAGCTTTTCCGAAGCCGGGAAAGCAATTTAAGTCGCCCTCAAGCTACCGACCCATCAGTTTGCTGCCATCTCTCAGCAAGGTCATGGAGAAAGTAGTTTTGAACCGGCTGCAGTCACATGAAGATATCCACGGACAATTGAATCCCCAACAGTTTGGTTTCGGATCGAAACACTCAACAGTGACTCAGCTTCACCGACTCACTGATAATATTTCTTCTGGATTTAATTGGAATTAATCAACAGGCATGGTCCTTTTGGACATCGAAAAAGCTTTTGATACGGTTTGGCACGGTGGACTTATCCACAAACTTTCCAAATTCAACATACCTACCTACATTCTGAAATTCCTGATTTCCTACCTATCTAACCGAAATTTTCGAATTCATCTCCAACAAAGTACATCAAACCAATTCCGTGTAAAGGCTGGTGTACCTCAAGTCCCTTGCTAGGACCCAGCCTCTTTTTATATTACATAAATGATATCCCGAAAGATCGAGCTACCGAAACGGCCCTCTTTGCTTACGATACAGCAATCTTCTGCACTTCCTGGCAGCCAAAACTTATTTCGAGCTCCCTCCAGTCTCACTTATCCATGCTTGAAAGCTATTTCAAGAAGTGGAAAATCAAAATTAATCCTACGAAGACTCAGTCCGTCTTGTTCACAAAGAAGACTAAATTTTCTTCTTACCCACTTGAAATGAAAATGTTTAACACGGCAATCCAACAGACTCAAAGTGTCGAGTATCTGGGAGTTACTCTTCAAAGACAGTTGAATTGGAAGAAGAACGTTAAAAAACGTCTCGCCCTTGGAAACGCATCCTTTGCGGGGTTGTACCCACTTCTCAACATTAGGAGTAGATTGGACGAACGATTGAAACATCGACTTTACAAGTCATGTATTCGGTCCGTACTCACATACGCTGCCCCAATTTGGTCGAACGTTGCACCATCGCAACTCGCGAAAATGCAAAAATTTCAAAATCGTTGTCTTCGGACGATTTCGAAAGCCCCCGTGCGATATCCGGCTGAATCCTTCCACCGAGAAACTGGGCACCCTACTATCCGAACATTTATCCAATCAAACGCTAAATATTTCTTTCAATCATCCCGCACAAACCCGTTCCCGGAGATCAACGAACTGGGCCGTTTTGACCCAAATACGTTGCTCTTCAGAAACAGATACCGCATGCCACACGATGTCGATTGCAACTAATTCTGTTGTAATCTAATTTGTACATACTTATTTATTTATTTACTTATTTATTTACTAAAGGTTTAGTTCTAAGGGGTGACTTATCCCCCAAATTAGGTTAAGTTATGATTTCAACGGTTTTTATATAAGTTTTTTCCATTAAATTTAAACGATGTATATTAAATTCTACAATAATTCGATGTATTTTATTCATAAGGTGATTGTATAGGTAAAGTCTAGGCTAGGTACTATAATTTTAAGATGTTTTGGTGCTACCAAAATGCTGTCTAGTGAAAAAAGTACAGATGATACCCATAAATTAATTAAATGGATAGCAAAAATTTAACATAAAATTAAAAAACATAAACGTAAAATTTTACGTATTGACGCAGTGTTAAAACATACGTTAAAAACGCAAAATATGACTTACGTTGTAAGCAACGAGATTTCCGGATCTTAAAGATGACATCTTCAAGCACAGGTGATATATTTATTAATAAATCCAACAATTGGGAAAAATACAAAGATTGTGAAGAGTTACAAAGTTTGGACAATTTTCTGAAAAAATTAAGTAATTTTAACAGTCAAAAATAAGTACAAACGTCAAAGGTATACACAGGCTATCTTATTGGGAAGCATCTAATCTTTTTAATATATTAGTAATAAAGTTTATATTTAGATAGATAGAGAGTAAGTCTTGTTTGTTGTGTTTAAGGTCTCAAGACTTAAAAGAATTAGGTTTGTAGTAATTGTATTGACAAATTTTTTACAGGTATTTTTAAATACAAATAATATTTAATAAAAATGTAAAAGAGTAAATGCTATGAATGCAGCATCATGGACAGTTGTTGTTGGAACTTGTTGAGGTAAACATAAGTTTATATTTGTTCATGTGAGTGTGAATATTTTTTTTGATTAAGAATGTTGAGGTGAACATCAGTTATCATTTGTTCAGATGTGTGTGAATATTTTTTTGGATGAAAATAATTATTATTGGTGCATGTTTTGGTCAACATGAATTCACATTTATTCAGGTAAGTGTGATTATTTATTTTTGTATGCAAATGTTATTATACACACAAAATAAAATAACTTCAAAAATTTAATTTAAAATATAATTAAATTTAATTAATTTTATATGTAATATTTTTTAAGATTGTAAAGAATTTTTTTATTTAATATATATTTTAAATATAAAATTTTAATATTTGTTCTACATACATGCATAAATATATATATATTATTTTTGAAGTTTCTGTTTGTATTTTATATTTTTAATTTTTATATTTTTTTAAAATTTTGTTAACACAAACAGGGCAAATATATCACTCACTATTTACATATACAAATTAATGAAACATCTTAAAGTATTTAGCCGTATGTATACGCTACATCATACAATCACAGTATAAAAAAATTTAAATACACACTTAACATTTTTTCAGATGTGTGTGAATATTTTTTGGAATAAAATAATTATTATTCGTGCATATTGAGGTAAACATCAATTCTCATTTGTTCATGTGAGTATAACTATTGGTTTTTGTATTTAAGTTTAATTATATATACAAAATAAAATAATTTATGAATATAAATAAATCTTAATTTTGTAGTATTGAAATATATTTTTAAGTTTGGTTTAGAACATAAACAATTTATCAGAAAAGTTCAAAAAATTATTAACATAGGCCTTCATTCATATCATAAAGTTGAACATTACACGAAACTATATTTGTGATATATGTTAACAGGTAAAAATATTTCAAACACAAATTCATATACACATACATAAGGCATATTGTTGCATTCCCACCTTTGACCCAATTTTATGTTGCGTCCTTTTGTGCAAAATTGGTTGTTGCAGGTGATGAATGTCCGCTGCCACCAGAGCAGTTGATTAAAGCTCAACTTCGTAGGCTTATTTAATTTCAAATATTCGAAGTCTCAAATACTTGACCATAACCAATTGGAAAATTTGATATTACCCAAATGTTTCCAATTTAATACGAGTAATATTCTGGTGAAAATATTACAAGAATGGTAGATAAGTCAGTAATAAAACAAAACACTTAAAAAACTTAATTTAATTTATTTACTAGTTACTTAATTAATTTTGACTGACTTGATTGTTGAAATTTGAATAGACTTGATTGTTAAATTAATCGGATTTAATATCCGATTCTAATTTAAATTACATTTTGACTGATTGTATTTAAATCTAAATATAAATCTAAATCTATTTGTGAGGTGATTTACAGAGGTTTCCATATGCGAAAATCGACTTAGTTAAAATATATTTGTGTTACATGCGCTATAATAATTTCTTCAACAAAAGTATTTTTGCTGATTTTGCCAAAATTGCCTAGTGAGTTTTTAGTATTAAATAAATTTTTGTTATTACAAATTCTTTTGATTGCAAAATACATTCAATAATAATTATGCCATTAAACTTAAATAATTATAAAAAGGTTTTATCGAGTTACGCAAAACCTCCCCTCATAGAAAAAGATCCAAATAATTTAAAAAATATTTGAATCGTTAAAATCACAAAAAAATAAAACGTATAAAAATATAAAATATGAATTTAAGAAAATATAAATTTAAAAATTTAATTTTACAAATGTAACTTTATGATTGTCTTTGATGATTCATTTATCAGTAATATATTAATTGTAGACGCTGATAAATCCACACCAATTAAAGATAGTACTACCTTAATAATTAAAAAAATATTTGAATCGTTAAAATTACAACAAAAATAACACGTATGAAAATCTAAAATATGAATTTAAAAAAAAATTAATTTTACAAATGAAACTTCATGATTGTCTTTGAATATTCATTTATCAGTAAAACATATTAATTTTAAACGTTGATTAATCCGCAATACTTCAATTCCACAAAATATTACTTCCATTTTATAAAAACAAAAAAAAAGTTCATTAGTGACACAATTTCTTCGAAATGCTGCATTTTGATGACCCCTTGATTTAGACCAAGTAGTATCAGAACAAGTGTGCTTTCCAGGTTTGTTGCTCCATTTATCTGATGGTTGCTCCATTTATCTGATATGGTTGATTGTGTGCAAACCCAGTTTTTCATGGAAACTTCTTTACAATTTTAAGTGATCTCAAAAAATATTAGTTGGATATAGGAATAAATATTTAGGGAGTTAGCAATGTAAATCATAATCATTTCGTTTCATTTTTGTTTTATTATTTCTAGAGATGCTAAATTATTTGAATAACTTTTTTATTTCGAAATTCGTATTCGTTGTGATGGGTTCGATTATAAAGCTTTTTGTTTATTTTTATGGGTTTCGTGAAATTTATAGCAATGTTAGTAAAAGTTTTAGAATTAATATTATTAGAATGGCATAGGGGTTTTAACTTCAATATACAATTAAAGAACGCTTCATTAGTTGACTTTGGGTTAAATTGTTTTACAGATGAGAATAGTATTCGCTGCTTAATGTGTTTTGAATGAATTATTTTAATGTCTTGTTTTTTACTTTTTGACGATGGATGTTTTGACGATTGAATGATATCTTCATTAGGATTGGAAGGTTTTAAATTATCTTTTAAAATGATTTTGTAATTTTTATCTGATTCGATTTCAACTTGTTTTACGTTAAATGGATTAGGATTTTCGCTCGGGGGCATTACTGGTATTTCGTTTAAGGTTTCAGGAATTAAGTTTGGAAATGAAATGTCAGTAGAGTCTGTTTTTGAAAGGAAAATATCTTTGTCTTCTATTACGTCATTTACACTATTCATTTGAATCTGAGATTCTTGATGAGGTGGTATTATATTTTCATCTTTGTCTTTATTGAAGATTATTTTAATATCGCTGTCATTAATAGTCCAGTCATTATTAAATAAATTTTGTTAATTAAATTTTGGAGTGTAATTAGAATTAGTGTAGTGCAGAGAATTAAGATTATTAGCAACGTAATGTTGAGCATTTGGATTTTGGTAATGTTGTATGTTGGAATTGCGATTATACTGTGAGTTTGGATTTCGATAGTACTGTGGATTCGAATTTCGGTATTGTTCTGGGTTGGAATATTGATAATGCTGAGAGTTTGACTTTCGATAGTGCTGTGAGCTAGGATTTTGATAGTTTTGTGAGCTAGGATTTCGATATTGTTGCTTGTTATAACTACGATGTGGGTTATTAGAACAAGGTTGATGATTCGGATTCGATTTAGGTTGGAAATATTGTAAATTTGTTTGATGACTTTGCATATTAAGAAATTTTTCTTCTGATATCGCTACAGAATAGGCTTCATTAAGGGACGAAAATTCCTTTAATCTTAGAACTCGCGATATTTCTGGATTACTATGGAATAAAATCGTCTTAGTGCGGTTTCTTTGATAATAGCCGATTTACCTTTTAATTCTGTAGGATCAGAATTTTGAATTGCAATCAAACATTAAGTAGTCAATTTTTCAAGCCTAGAAAAATATGTGAAAATATCTTCATACGTTCCTTGTCTAGAAGTTTGTAGGTCTTCTAGAAGTTGAGAAATATGAATATGATCCTCATATAACATTCTTAAACTATTTTCTAGTTCTTCGAATCCTGATATGTCATTCATGTTTAACTGTGCCTTTACATATGGCGAAATTCTAGAGATTATGAAAAAGTATATTAAGGGTTATTGAGGTTTACTAGCTAATTGCATAGCATTTTTTGCATTAGAGATAAAATGAGGAAATTCATCACGATCGCCGTTAAACGGTGTTATTAATGAAGTTAAAAAGTCTATAGAAGGTGTTTCAATAAGAATTTGCTTGGAATTGCAATTTGATTGTACGTAAAAATAAGACATTGTTGCAGTTTTTATGTTTCGTTTATGAGAGAAAAAAAAATTATTTGTAATAATAATAAAATTTATAAGGGTTCCGTAGGGAAAAAAAATTTTATTTTTAATTATATGATTTTTGATCATTTGAAAGTAACAATACAAAAATGATTTTGATAGATTTAGGATTTAAGAAAACAATAAAATAAATTGATTTCTAATTATTTGAAATTGTAATATTTTGTGTATTGTTGAGTTTTGAATTTCATACGATTTAGTGTAACAATATAAAAAATTGAATTAGAATTTTTTGAATAAGTATGATTTTGGGTATTGTTGAGTTTTGAATTTTATATGAATTAGTATAACAATACAAATGATTTAATTCTATTTATTTGAATTAGTATGATTTTGTGTATTGTTGAGTTTTGATACGAATTAGTAAAACAATACAAAAAATAGAATTAGAATTTTTTGAATTAGTATGATTTTGGTTATTGTTGAGTTATGAATTTTATATGAATTAGTATAACAATTCAAAAGATTTAATTATAATTATTTGAATTAGTATGATTTTGTGTATTGTTGAGTTTTGATACGAATAAGTATAACAATACAAAAAATAGAATTAGAATTATTTGGATTTGTATGATTTTGTGTATTGTTGAATTTTGAATTTCATATGATTTAGTATAACAATACAAAAAAAAATAATTATAATTATTTGAATTAGTATTTGTATATTGTTGAGTTTTGATACGAATTAGTATAACAATACGAAAAATTGAATTATAATTATTTGAATGAGTATGATTTTGTGTATTGTTGAGTTTTGATACGAATTAGTAAAACAATACAAAAAATAGAATTAGAATTTTTTGAATTAGTATGATTTTGGTTATTGTTGAGTTATGAATTTTATATGAATTAGTATAACAATTCAAAAGATTTAATTATAATTATTTGAATTAGTATGATTTTGTGTATTGTTGAGTTTTGATACGAATAAGTATAACAATACAAAAAATAGAATTAGAATTATTTGGATTTGTATGATTTTGTGTATTGTTGAATTTTGAATTTCATATGATTTAGTATAACAATACAAAAAAAAATAATTATAATTATTTGAATTAGTATTTGTATATTGTTGAGTTTTGATACGAATTAGTATAACAATACGAAAAATTGAATTATAATTATTTGAATGAGTATGAGTTTGTGTATTATTGAGTTTTGATACGAATTAGTATAACAATACAAAAAATTGAATTATAATTATTTTGATTAGTATGGTATTGTGCATTGTTGAGTTTTGAAACGAATTAGTATAACAATATAAAAAATTAAATTATAATTATTTGAATTAGCATTATTTTGTGTATTGATGAGTTTTGATACGAATTAGTATAACAATACAAAAAATTGAATTATAATTATTTGAATTAGTATGATTTTGTGTATTGTTGAATTTTGATACGAATTAGTATAACAATACAAAAAATTGAATTAGAATTATTTGGATTTATATGATTTTGTGTATTGTTGAGTTTTGAATTCATATGATTAAGAATTACAATAAAAAAAATTTAATTAGAATTATTTTAATTAGTATGATTATGTGTATTGTTGCGATTGAATTTTATACGATTAGTATAACAATACAAAAAATTTAATTATAATTATTTGAAATAGTATGATTTTGTGTATTGTTGATTTTTGAAATTTGATGAGATTTAGGTATTGTTGAGATTTAGATATTGTTGGGATTTAGGTTGTTGAGATTTTGTGTTTGGAAAGTTTTTGAGTTTTGGAATTTAATGAGATCAAATTAAGTAATTGTAAATGAATGTTTTCTTCTGACTTACCTGGGTTCGTTTTTCAACCAAATCACTGGAGTAAACCGTTGACACAATTGTTCTTTTACCAAGTCTAAGTTGGGGTTTTTCGAACTTGAGTCTAGCGTGTTGAAGATCTCACCGCTCGCCACCAATTTTTATGTTGCATTCCCATCTTTGACACCAATTTTATGTTGCGTCGTTTTGTGCAAAATTGGTTGTTGCAGGTGATGAATGTCCGCTGCCACCAGAGCAGTTGATTAAAGCTCAACTTCGTAGGCTTATTTAATTTCAAATATTTGACGTCTCAAATACTTGACCTTGTAGCGGTATCGCATTTTTCCCCCGGGAAAAAGTAAGCGAAGAGGCTGGTAAATTAACATATTATTAAAGAAAAAAATTTCCAAAATCTTCCAACACATGACTATTGGATAATTGGATTGGACGAATTTAATATTGTAATTCTTACAAAATATAGCATACCACCCACCAAATTTAACAGATAAGTCTTTTATTTCTGTTATAATACTTATTTTTGCTTTACGCTTATAACTATTTCAATTTCTAAAAAAATATTTTTATTATTTTTTTTGACATTTCATTTTTAATATGCCTAGAAATCGAAATGAGTTACCGAATTTAGATGCACCTACAATACATCTTCCAAATTTACAAAAACTTCCACAATTTAATGTAACAGACATTGAATTATGGATAATTCAAGTTTCTCGTTTCTTCATTATTCAAAATATTATTGATGATGAAACTAAATTCACGCTAGCTTCTTTAGCTATACCTGAGGATTACATTTCTCATGTTAGAGATATTATTGTAAATCCACCACAAGAAAATAAGTTTGATACACTCAAAAATATTCTAAAGGAAACTTTTGGACTTTCTCGTAAAGATCGTCTAAATAAATTATTAAATTTATCTCAAAAAGATTTCGATACTCCTCAATTATTATATAATACAATGATATCCCTATCAAGTGGTCTAAATCTTGATTCACATTTCATTCGTGAATTATTCATTGGTAAATTAGACACACAAATTCAAATTCAACTTGTCACCGTTGACAATAATGTTGATCTGAAAACTATTGTTAATTTCGCTAATGATATTTATAAATTAAATTCTATATCTAATATCAGTTCTTTTCCCGTTTCAGAAATTCATAAAACAGATAATTTTATGTTAAATAAAGAATTAAATATTCTTAAAAATAAAGTTACTGAACTGGAAAATTCAAAAAAGTCACCTTCGAAGACCCAATATACTCCAAAAACCAATTTACACAAAGTTCAGGTGAAGTCTGTGTGTTGGTATCATAATAAATATGGTACCAAAGCACGTAAGTGTGTTTTTCCTTGTTCTTTTTGTAAATTAAATACTCGATGTATAAATTCAAATAAAACTTCAAAAAAATTCTAAGAGCTCCTGTTGAGTTGGTCAGTAGCTCTGTCAATAAAAAAACCCAATTCAATAACACAACATCATCATCGTATAACTTAATCTTCATGTACGATCTCATACATGAAGGTACTCGATATTTAGTTGACACTGGAAGTTCACTATCTGTGATTCCAAAGTCGTATTGTAAATCATGTAAATTTACAAATTTACCTTTTTCAATTATTGCAGCAAACAATACTAAAATTAATACTTTTGGTACTTCTGAAATTTTTCTCAATTTTGGAAATGATTTGGTTTTTCGTCATGAATTCATTGTTGGGGATGTAATTCATAGCATTCTAGGTTTAGATTTTCTAAAGAAATTCAATTTGAATATCGATTTTAAAAATCAAACATTATTAAAACCTATTAATTCATGCGTTGAAGTGATCTCACTTCAAAATCAATTTACGGAAATCTTAAATTCTTTTCCAAATTTAACCAAATCAGAAAAATTCAATCTTAATGCTAAACATAATACTCGACATCGCATTGTGACAAACACTTATATCCGATATTTTCTAAATATCGCAGGCTGTGTCCTGAAGAGTTGTCAGCTGCTAAAAAACATTTTCAGGAACTTGTAGATTTGGGTATTTGTAGACCTTCGAATTCTGAATGGTCATCACCTCTTCTCATGAAAAAGAAATCGGACGGTTCTTTTCGTGCATGTGGTGATTATCGTCGACTGAATTCGATCACGGTACCTGACAGATATCCAATTCCTCATTTATATGATTTCAATGTGAAATTAAATGATAAAAAGATCTTTTCTAAAGTTGATTTAAAAAGAGCTTATTATCAAATTCCTGTACACGATTATGATGTCGCGAAAACTGCCATTATCACTCCTTTTGGTCTATTTGAATTTTTGAGAATGCCTTTTGGTTTACGCAATGCAGCTCAAACCTTTTCTAGATTTATGGCCGATTTATTCAGAAATGTAGATTTTGTTTTTACTTATCTTGATGATCTATTAATCGCGAGTGAAAACGAAGAAAAACACACTCAAGATCTCAAAACTGTTTTCAACATTCTCAATGAAGCTGGAATTTTAATAAATTCTTCGAAATCTATTTTTGGTGTAACAAAATTAGATTTTTTAGGACATCACGTAGATTCTGAAGGAATCACCCCTATTCCTTCCAAAGTTGAATCTATTTCAAATTTTCCTATTCCGAACGATCAAAAATCACTCCGAAATTTTCTTGGGATGATTAACTTTTATAATCGCTTTATTCGGAATTGTGGTGACATCTTAGCTCCATTGAATAAACTTGTTGAACACGGTAAAACTTCAACGAAGTCAGTTATTCTTGATGAACGTGCAATTTCAGCTTTTAATTTAGCTAAACAAAAATTAATTGATGTTGTTAAATTAGCACATCCTGTTTCGAACGCTGAAACTTGCATTCTCACTGATTCCTCCGGTACTGGCATTGGTGCAGTTTTGCAACAAAAAATTCATAACGTCTGGAAGCCACTCGCTTTCACATCAAGAAAACTGACAGACACTGAAAAACGATATAGTACATTTTCAAGAGAATTATTAGCTATTGTTTTTGGCATAAAAAAGTTTCGTCATTTCATTTCAAATCGAAATTTTTTCATTCAGACTGACCACAAACCTTTAATAAATGCTATTAATTCTCGTAATGAAAATTTATTAAATCGTGATATACGTCATTTAAACTTTGTCAGTCAATATACAACTGATCTTAGATACATTAAAGGTAGTGAAAACATTCCGGCTGATTGTTTATCTCGAATTAATACAATTTCACTACCTTCAGGTATTGATTTGATTGATATTAAGAAGATTTCTGATCACCAGAAATGTGATCCTCTTCTTATTAATTTGTTAAAAAATCCAAAATATTCTTTAGAAATTCGTACTCCTCCGAATTCTCTTTTTAGGGTTTATGTGGAGACTTCTTTGAAAATTCCCAGAATCTTCGTACCTGACATTGATATAGAAGATGTATGGAAAGCTGTCCATAATCTTGGTCATCCATCAATTAGACAAACCTTGATAAAAGTACGCACATTCTTTTTTAACCCTAATCTTATTTCGCGAATCAAAAATTTGACTCGATCATGTCCGATCTGCCAATTAAATAAAATCACTCGTCACACTAAAAGTGATTTTATGCCAATTAAAGAACCAAGTATCAAATTTTCTTTCTTACATTTAGATATTGTTGGACCTCTTCCTCCTAGTGAAGGATATCGGTATATCTTCACTATCATTGATCGTTTTTCGCGTTGGGTCGAGGCTATTCCAATCAAAACTATCACGTCGGAAGAAATTATTAACAATTTGATTGCCTCTTGGTTCTCACGTTTTGGTTTACCTACGAGGATCACTACTGATCAAGGTAAACAATTTCAATCACATATGTGGAAAGATTTTTTGTCTTCTCTAGGGATTAAGCATATTTCCACTACTGCTTATCACCCTAACAGCAACGGTATTATTGAACGGTTTAACCGGTCACTCAAAATTTCTTTAAATTGCTGTCAAAAAAATAATAACTGGTACAAAATTTTACCTTGGGTACTTCTAAATTTGCGCTCCTCGGTCAAGGAGGATATTAACCTTTCTTCTGCAGAAATTTTATATGGGATTCCTCTTCGATTACCATATGATTTCTTTTCAGAAAACGTTGATACATATCATTCTGTTCAACAATCTACTCGAGAGTTGAAAAATAGAATGATAAATGCAAAATTTTTCTTTACCAGACAGTTCACCAACAAAAATGTATTTTTACCCAAAGATTTAGATTCATCAAAAAAAGTTTTTATACGCGAGGATCATGTCAAACCTCCACTATCTTGTAATTATAGAGGTCCTTTCTCTGTTATCAAGAGATTTCCTAAATTTTTTGTTATTGATATCAATAACAAACCTACCTCTATTTCGATTGACAGGCTAAAACCTGCATACTTTTTTCAATGTTAATCTTATCTTAATTAACTTTGTATTTAATTATAAGATGTACATCAACTTTTAAAGTTTTTTCCGAGTGAACAAGGTTGTTTTATGTTACAACCTTTTTCTAGTCGTTTTTCTTTATTAGTTGATGGGGGGAAGTATGCAGCGGTATCGCATTTTCATTAAATTATTATTATAATTTTATTTATCATTTTTAGTTGTTGCTTAACAACTATAACTTCTCTCTTTTATCACGGTTGCTCTGAATGTTAACAACTTTGATAATTTACATATAAATATATAATATGTCATAATTCAATCTAATAAAGATCAATTATATCTTTAACACTTATTTATTATTTATTTAAATAATAATTATTTATCATATTAATCAATCACTTCAACAACCTTAACCAATTGGAAAATTTCCTATTACCCAAATGTTTCTAATTTAATACGAGTATTATTTTGGTTAAAATATTACAAGAATGGTAGATAAGTCAGTAATAAAACAAAACACTTAAAAAACTTAATTTAATTTATTTACTAGTTACTTAATTAATTTTGACTGAATTGATTGTTGAAATTTGAATAGACTTGATTGTTAAAATAATCGGATTTAATATCCGATTCTAATTTAAATTACATTTTCACTGATTGTATTTAAATCTAAATTTAAAATCTAAATCTTTTTGTGAGGTGATTTACAAATGTTTTTATATGCGTAAATCGACATAGTTAAAATATATTTGTGTTATACGCGCTATAATAATTTCTTTAACAAATGTATTTATGCTGATTCTGCAAAAATTGCCTAGTGAGTTTTTAGTATTAAATAAATTTTTGTTATTACAAATTCTTTTGGTTGCAAAATACATTCAATAATAATTATGCCGTTAAACTTAAATAATTATAAAAAGGTTTTATCAAGTTACGCAACAATATACATCACTCATTATTTTTATCAAAAATATCACTCATTATTTATATCTCATGCGAACACAGTACAAAAAGTTTTTTTGTTTTCCCAAAAACACGCAAAATTTTCCAAAAATTGCCTTTTTTACTGCTATTCATGTTGAAAGGTAGGAGTTTTCATGTTTTCTACATGGTAGTTTACTTACATTTTTACTTATTTTTCTTGAAATATAGATCCTAAAATAAATCATTATATTAATTATTGTTGAGGTGACCATCAGTTAGCATTTGTTCAGGTGTGTGTGAAATTTTTTTGGATTAAAATAATTATTATTGGTGCATGTATTGGTCAACAAGAATTCATATTTATTCAGGAATGTGTGATTATTTATTTTTGTATGCAAATTTTTTTATTCCCACAAAATAAAATAATTTCAAAAATTTAAAATTTAAAATATTTAATTTTACTATTTATTAAATTTAATTAATTTTAAATGTAATTTTTTTTAAGATTTTAAAGAATGTTTTTATTAAATATATATTTTAAATATTAAATTTTAATATTTATACTACATACATGCATAAATATATATATATTATTTTTGAAGTTTGTATTTTATATATTTCTGTTTGTATTTTATATTTTTAATTTTTTAATTTTTCAAAATTTTGTTAACACAAACACAGGGCAAATATATCACTCACTATTTTCATATACTAATTAATGAAATACCTTAAGGTATTGTGCCGTATGTATACACTACATCATACAATCACATAAAAAAAAAATTAAATACACACTTAACATTTTTTCAGATTTGTGTGAATATTTTTTGGAATAAAATAAATATTATTCGTGCATATTGAGGAAAACATCAATTCACATTTGTTCAGGTGAGTATAATTATTGGTTTTTGTATTTAAGTTTAATTATATATACAAAATATAATTATTTATGAATATAAATAAATTTTAATTTTGTAGTATTGAAATATATTTTTAGTTTTATGTTTAGAACATAAACAGTTTATCAGAAAAGGTCAAAAAATTATTAACATAGGCCTTCATTCATATCATAAAGTTGAATATTACACAAAACGATACTTGTGATATATGTTAACAGGTAAAAATATTTAAAACACAAATTCATATACACATACATAAGGCATATACATCACTCATTGTACAAAATGCGATCACAGTACAAAAAGTTTTTTATTATTACCAAAAATAGGTTAGAAGGTAGGAGTTTTGATGTTTTCTACATGGTAGTTTACATACATTTTTACTTATTTTTCTCGAAATATAGATCATAAAATAAATCATTATTTTAATTGTTGTTGTATGTTTAATCGTTCCCCATGAATACGGCGAGCTAATCGAATATCCTTTGAGAAAATAGTTACAGGTTTTGTATGAATGGAGCATAAATTAGTATTTTTAAACAAGCTTACCAAATACGGCTTCACAACCCATTGATTTTGGCAAACACTTGGCTTGGTCTTAGCCATGTGAATATAATAATGTTTTATTAAACAGTATCTTATTTATAACCAAAACACTGTCATATTTACATACACACTTAACATTTTTTCAGATGTGTGTGAATATTTTTTGGAATAAAATAATTATTATTCGTGCAAATTGAGGTAAACATCAATTCACATTTGTTCAGGTGAGTATATTTATTCGTTTTTGTATTTAAGTTTAATTATATATACAAAATAAAATAATTTATGAATATAAATAAATTTTAATTTTGTAGTATTGAAATATGTAGTATAAGATAATATATAAACAAAAAATTATTATCGTAGGCCTTCATTCATATCATAAAGTTGAACATTACACGAAATGATATTTGTTATCTAGAGCACGGTAGTGCGTAAGGCCGAGATTTAAGGGAGACATTCGGAATTTTCACTACAGTGCTATTACTACACCTTAATTTAGCGTCGCTTTTTAGGTGCTGTATCTTTTGAACGAAAAGAGCTACAGTGTTGATATTTCGAATATAGATACTTTACGGAATTATAAGAAACTGTTTTTTTCAATCAACGTTAACGAATTAACCGTTAAAAAGTTATTTCAATTCAAAAACGCAAAATTCGCGGGAACGCCTACAATTCTTGGTAACTAATAGATCAATATTCTACGATACTTCCAGATATGCTGTAAAGTTGATATTTGGCATGTAGATAGCTGTAGTACCCAAACCGACGGAAAAATTGCGAAAACTGGAAATTTGTATCGAAAAAAAGGAAATTTTTACAATTTTCGTTTTAATTAAATTAGCATTAGAACGCATATATTTATCTTTTTCGTTGATATTTTTATAGAGTCCTATCTGATTGGATGACACTTAGGTATTTTAATGATTGAAAATTATTTATAAATATCGTCCTTTTTTGAAGTTATAATACAAAACGTCTTAGAATCTATAGTACCAAGCCTAAGCTCTATCTATAATATATCATCTTATTAAATAAATACATCGAAATCTATAAACATTTTACATCGTTTCTTAAATGGAAAAATCTTATAAAAAAAAAAACATTGATATCTAAAATTAACCTAAGTTGGACGGATAAGCCGTCCCTTAAACTAGACCTTAAAGAAAATATTTATTAATCGACATCATGTGGCATGCGGTATCGTTTCCTGAAAAGCAACGTACGCGGGTCAAATTGGCCCAGTTCATTGATTTCCGGTAATGGATTTTCGCGGGATGATTGGAAATAGGATTTCAAAATGGTTTGGATGATGGTTTTGATTGTGGGGTGCCCAGTTTCTCTGTGGAGTGCTTCAGTCGGGTATCGAAGGGGGACTTTCAAAATCGTCCGAAGACAACGATTTTGAAATTTTTGCATTTTCGCAAGCTGCGAAGGAAATTTAGCACGCAGTATAGATATAACTGAGCTGAACAACCGTCTTCTGAGGAAGATAACAGAGAACAACATTAGTTATTCCATCATCACCGGGAGCCTTCCTACACTTCCTTAAAATGTTTGAAACCTCCTGAGGTGACAAGCATTCGACATCGATTGGGTTAATGACGGAAGAGCGAATATTTTCCAAAGATTCGGATACTATACGGGCCGTTTCTTCGTCGTGATATTCGTTGCCATCGGTAAAGCTGTGCGCCTTAGAGAAGGTATCAGCGAGAAGTTGAGCTTTGTCTGAACCTGGGTAGAGGTACTCATTTTCCGACAGTAAAGGGGGCAGTCTATTGGAACGTTTACGCAAACTTCTAGCAATTGTCCAAACACTATTGTCACGAGTGGTCAGAGCCGAAATCCTCTCATCCCACATTTCATCTCTGGTGCGCGTGACTTTTTCTCGAATATCAGCTGACATTCGCTTCATGGCGTCATGAAGCTCAGTCAGCCTAACTGTTTGCCAATATTTACGCAATTTGTTCCGAGTCCGTATGAGTCGTAGTGTGTCATCATCTAATTTAAGTTGAAAGCCGATGGATCGAGTTTTCCTAGGTATAGATTTTTCGGTAGCAGCTACGAGATTCCTCGTCAGTTTACTAACCTCCAAATCTATTTGATCGGTTGTTTTGATCTGCGGAGAGATCAAAGTTTCGGCGTTAAGATACTGTTTGAAAAGTTTCCAATCCGCTTTCTCAAAGCTCAACCGGGTCCGCAAGGTAGCAGCGCCCCTCATTTCACCTAGGGTGAAGGTGATTGGGCGATGATCGCTTTGCAAATTCAAGTGAACATCTTGGTCCGACAGGAGGTTACAATTCTTGGGTATCGTTAAGTCAATGGTCTGAGGAGGGCAGTGGGCAGCATCAGGATAGTAAGTGGGGTCCTCTGGGTACGCAACAATGAAGTTTCGTTTGAGGGAATGCGCATAGAGGTATTTTAATATTGATTGTATTAGACCATTTAAAACTAAACATCCATGTAGAAAACACAATGAACTATATTATCACTAAAAATTTCTTAAACCTATAGTAGTTAATTGGCTTGTTGTATACAGCAGTTGGCATATATCATTTAAAAGTTAAGCAACGTTAGTTAAAATCAGTAATTGGATGGGTGAACATTGTGTACAGATTTTTTTTTGTAATTTTGTAATAAACATTAATGTATATTCTCATTTTAACTTTTTGATTATATTTTGCATTGATCAATTATTATTTATTAACGTAAATTGTTTCAGTGCAACCCCCCGAAAAAATTGAAACACAACTCCAAAATTACGTTCTTCTTTTTTATAAATGCTAGAAAGATAGAATTTTCTCTAATCGACCCGAAATAACGTCAGATTAACAGAATATTTTGAAAAATTTCATTACCTATATCGCAACCACACCGAAAATGGGGAAAACATCCCTCAAACTGACCTTTTCACTTCTATTCATGATAGAAAGATCAGGTTTATTCCATTCGACGTGGTTCAAGCTAACAGAATTTTTTGAAAAAAGAAAATTTTTCCGTCATCACCCTTCGCAATCGGGAAAAACACCCATAAAACAACCCCTTTCCTTCTATTCATGCTAGAAAGATGAGATTTTTGCATTTGACACTAAATAAATACAAATTAGTAAGTTTATTCGAAAAATTTAAAATTTTTCATTACAACCTCCCGGAAAATCGAAAAACACCCCCCAAAATTACGTTTTTCAGTTCTTTACATACTGAAATGATGGAATTTTCACCAATTGACCCGAAATAAAGTCAAGTTAACAGAATACTTTAAAAATTTCATTTCCTACAGCACAACCCCCTCCCCCTCCCGAAAATAAGGAAACAACCATAAAATTGCCATTTCACTTCAATTCTAGTTAGAGAGATGGGATTTTCTTTTTAAAGTCAAATTAATAGATTACTTTAAAAAATTTCATTATCTACATCGGAAACCTCCGAAAATGGGAAAACACCCCATAAACTGCCTTTTTCACTTCTATTAATGTTAGAAAGATCAGGTTTTTTTCATTCGACGTGGACCTGGTTTAAAATAGTAGGACTATTTTAAAAACGTAAATTTTTCTATCGTTACCCTTCGAAAATGGGATAAACACCCATAAAACTACCCCTTTTCTTGTATACATGCTAGGAAGATGGAGTTTATTATATTCGACGCTAAACAGCTACAAATTAAGAAGGTTATTCAAAAAACTTAAAAACTTACATCGCTTCCTTCCAAAAAAAATCTGAGAAGCACCTCCGAAGCTACCCTTTTAACTTCTATTCATGGCAGAAATATGATATTTCGCCAATCGACTCAAAATAAAGTCAAATTAACAGAATACCACGAAAATTTTGTAACCTACATCGCAATCTCCTAAAAGAGGACAAACACCCCTAACACTGCCCTTTTCACTTCTTTTCATGTTAGAAAGAACGGTTTTTTTTTATTCAACGTAGAACTGGATTCACAGGATTATTTTATTAGAATAAATTTTCCAATTGCAACCATTCATCTGGAAAAAACACCCCTAAAAGCACCCTTTTTCTTCTATATATGCTAGAACGATGTGGTTTCTTGCATTCGACGCTTAATAGCTATAAAATAAGAAGATAATTAGAAAAACTTAAAGCTTTTTCTCACCACTCCCTAAAAAGATATAAAAACAACCCCCTAAAGTTCCATTCATGGTAGAAAGATGGGGTTTTTTGCATTTGGTGGATAATTTCTAAGACATTTCTATTATACTATTGGTCAATACCTAACATATATGAGATTCAATACAATATACATACAAGTGTTACACATTTAATTGTTTTATCTCAGAACTCCGTCATTTATGAACCGATTTGGAATTTTTTGTTTTAAAGAGTTTGATTTCTCATTGTCACCATTATTATATAACATAACCATACTATATTGATGTTTAAGCCTTTCAAAAAGCGAGCAGAGCCAGTTGACGTTACATAACGCGAAGCGGACTCCTTTGTATACGTGAATCTAAAAGTATCGCGAAGCGTAAAACAACGCAAAGCATACGTGAAGAGTAACAAAACGCGTAGCGTTTTGTGCGAAGCCTTGGGGTTCGTATATTTAAGCCTTACGAAATAATTGATATTCGACCAAAAACATAAATGTAAGAAAGGGCCGAGTTTTCGGGAAAATCCTTAATGTAATTGTTCCTTCTTAAAAAGTGATGATATGAGAGTAAGGACCGAGCTATTTACAAAATAAATAGCTCTAGACATTACATAATAGTTCTTTCTTAAAAAGTGATGATATGGAAGAAAGGACCGAGCTATTTACAAAGTAAATAGCTCTAGACTTCAGATACTAGTGGCTCTTTGAAAAGTGATGATATCCCATTAATGAGCCAAGCTATTACAAAGTAAAGAGCTCGGTAAACTATTAACTAAAAAAATTAATGAGGGGTAAATTGATGAAATGTAAGAAAAAATTTTTTTGAAATTTATTTCATAAGTTTTCCCATAGTATGTTTTTAAAATTTTATAACGCGGCAAGTTTTAAAATATTTGAAATCATCAGAAAAAAAATCTTGCCGCGTTATATAAAATTTTAAAAACATACTAAGGGAAAACTTATGAAATAAATTTCTACAAAATTTTTTCTTACATTTAATCAATTTACCCCTCATTAATTTTTTTAGTTAATAGTTTACCGAGCAATTTACTTTGTAAATAGCTCGGCTCATTAATCATCACTTTTCAAAGAGCAACTATTATCTGAAGTCTAGAGCTATGTACTTTTTAATATGCTCGGTACTTTCTTCCATATCATCACTTTTTAAGAAGGAACTATTATGTAAAGTTTAGAGCTATTTACTTTGTAAATAGCTCGGTCCTTACTCTCATATCATCACTTTTTTAGAAGGAACTATTACATTAACGATTTTCCCGAAAACTCGGTCCTTTCTTACATTTATGTTTTTGGTTGGATATAAATTAACAGGTAAAAATATTTAAAACACAAATACATATACACATACATAAGGCATATACCTCACTCATTAATTTTATCAAAAATATCACTCATTATTTATATCTCATACGATCACAGTACAACAAATTTTTTATTATTCCCAAAAATAGGCAAAATATGCCAAAAATTTTTACTGCTATTCATGTTAGAAGGTAGGAGTTTTGAAGTTTTCTACACGGTAGTGTACTTACATTTTTACTTATTTTTCTTGAAATATAGATCCTCAAATATATCATCAAATTAATTGTTGTTGTATGTTTAATCGTTTTCCATGAATACGGCGAGCTAATCGAATATGCTTTGAGAAAATAGTTACAGGTTTTGCATGAATGGAGCATAAATAAGTATCTTTAAACAAGCTTACCAAATACGGCTTTAGAATCCATTAATTTTTGCAAACACTTGGCTTGGTCTTAGCCATTTTAATATAATAATGTTTTATTAAACAGTATCTTATTTATAACCAAAACGCTTTGATTCTATAAAGTCAACTGGTTTAACGGGTAAGAAAAACAGTTACATTTATATTTAAATCAAATTTGGGATTTTATTACATTAAATGTGATTGGCACTTTAAAAATTCATGGCTTAATAAAATTTTTGGAAGTGGCTTATTTTATTGTTGTATGCACTATATAAAGCACAGCCGTGTACAGCATCAATCAGTTCAAATCTATTAACAGTGAAGATAACACAATCAGAAAGTACTATAGATACAACAAAATAATTAAATTTAAAAAATGAACATGGGTGCTACCAAAATGCTGTCTAGTGAAAAAAGTACAGATGATACCCATGAATTAATTAAATAGATAGCAAAAATTATTCGTAAAATTAAAAAACAACAACGTAAAATTTTACGTATTGATGCAGTATTAAGACATACGTTAATAAACGCAAAATATGAGTCACGTTGTAAGCAACGAGATTGCCGTATCTTAAAAATGACGTCTTCAAGCACAGATGATATATCTATTAATAAATCCAACAATTGGGAAAAAAACAAAGATTGTGAAGAGTTACAAAGTTTGGACATTTTTCTGAAACAATTAAGTAATTTTAACAGTCTTAAATAAGTACAAACATCAAAGGTATACACAAGCTTTCTTATTGGGAAGCCACTAATCTTTTTCATATATGAGTAATAAAGTTTATATTTAGATAGATAGAAAGTAAGTCTTGTTTCTTATGTTTAAGGTCTCAAGACTTAAAAGAATTTGGTTTGTAGTAATTGTATTGACAATTTTTTTACTTTTTATTCTAAATACAAATAATATTTAATAAAAATATAAAAGAGTAAATGCTATGAATGCAGCACCATGAACAGTTGTTGTTGGAACTTGTTGATGTAAACATAAGTTGACATGTGTTCATGTGAGTGTGAATATTTTTTTGGATTAAGCATGTTGAGGTGAACATTTGATCAGGTGTCTGTGATATTTTTTTGGATTAAACTAATTATTATTGGTACATGTTTTGGTCAACATGAATTCACATTTATTCAGGTAAGTATGATTATTTATTTTTGTCTGCAAATTTAATTATACCCACAAAATAAAATAATTTCAAAAATTTAATATTTAAAATATTAAATTTTAATATTAATTAATTTTAAATGTAATATTTTATAAGATTTTAAAGAATTTTTTTATTAAATATATATTTTGAATATTAAATTTTAATATTTGTTCTACATACATGCATAAATATATATATATATTATTTTTGAAGTTTCTGTTTGTATTTTATATTTTATATTTTTAATTTTTGTATTTCTTTTAAATTTTGTTAACACAAACAGGGCAAATATATCACTCACTATTTACATATACAAATTAATGAAACATCTTAAGGTATTGTGCCGTATGTATACGCTACATCATACAATCACAGTATTAAAAAATTTCAATACACACTTAACATTTTTTCAGGTGTATGTGAATAATTTTTGGAATAAAATAAATATTATTCGTGCATATTGAGGTAAACATCAATTCACATTTGTTCAGGTGAGTATAATTATTCGTTTTTATACCCAGTATATTTTTAAATATACAAGGTATATTAAGTTTAGTCCCGACTTTGTAACGCTTGAAAATATTAATCCTTGACAAAAATGCTTCACCAAGGTATTCATAAAATGGCCTAATTCGGCAATTTTCACATGTACGCCCGTCCGTCTGTCTGTCTGTCTGTCCGTCTGTGAAGCTGATAACTCAAGATCGAAAAGAGATAACGGCCTGGAAATTTTTTTGTGTGTTCTAGAGCAAAAAAGTTAGGTCAAGTTCGTTAACGGGCAAAATCGGAAAGTGTTTCGAAAAATTATATTTCTGAAACCGTAGGAGATAGAAAAAATTTTTGTCAACAAAAAATCTTTTTCTCTTTAAAAAAAACAACTTTTGTTTGAAAACTTTTTTCATAAACTCAACAGTTTTCTCAAAATTTATCCTCAAATTTGAAAAAAATGAGAAATACATTTGATTAGCGAATGAAGGCATGGGCTCCATGGACCCGTAGGTATACATAACAACTGTACATACTATTTTTTATAACCTGTATATGTAAGTATACAAGGTCTTTTATGTTTAGTCCCGTCTATGTAATGCTTGAAAATATTAATCCTTGACAAAAATGCTTCACAAAAGCATTCATAAAATGACCTAATTCGTCTGTCCGTCCATGCACGAACACGAACACGATAACTCAAGAACGAAAAAAGGTAACGAGCTGAAAATTTTTGTGTGTGTTCCAGAGCAAAAAAGTAAGGTCAAGTACGTAAATGGGCAAAATCGGAAAAGATTCCATCCGCCAGGGGGGAGAATTTATATCGTAGAAAGCGTTAGAGATAGAACAAAAATTTGTAAACAAAAAATCTTCTTCTCCTAAAAATAAACAACTTTTGTTTGATAAATTTTTTCATAAAGTCAACCGTTTTTTCAAACTTTGTGCTTAAAGTTGAAAATGAGTCGATCGAAGACAGGCACATGTACAAACATAACAAACATCAATTAGTATTGTTTTTATGTTTATTCCAGTTTTGTTAACCAAGTGTATATATAAGGTCAAGGTTTAAGTGATTTTCTTTTTAAAAAAAATTGTTGGTCTCGTACAGATGTCAAAATTTTGCAAAAAGTTTATTCAAAAGTTCCACATATCCTATCAAAAATTATCTATAAAGTTTTTATATATGTATACACATACATGTATATATTTATATATATATATATATATAAATTTATATATATATATATATATATATATATATATATATATATATATATATATATATATATATATTTCTATTTATATATGATCTAACACCGAACGTTTCGCATTGACTAACGTTTCACGTTTACTGACTTACGGTTCGCTTATGCTTACGCTATGCTTTTAATTAACAACGCTTAGCGTTGAGTTGCATACGCTCCGCGTTAACTTTCACTTCGCGTAAACTAGTGCTTCGTGTTGATTGACGCTTCGATTTGACCTAACGCTTCCTATTGACCAACGCTTCTCATTGACCAACGCATCGCGTTGGGTGACTAACGGTTCGCTTCAGCTTGCGTGTCGCGTTGGTTATCGTTCATTTACTAAAGCTTTGCGTTTGCTGAAATACGGTTCGCGTAAACTTACGTTACGAGTTGGTTCATGCTTTTCGTTGGGTAATGATTCGCGTGAAATCACGATTCGAGAATCACTGACGCTTTGCTTTGGAAAACTAACGGTCTTCATTGGCCAACGCTTCGCGTTGGCTGACTAACAGTTTGCTTTAGCTTACGTTTCACGTTGGTAAACGCCTTGCGTACCAACGATGGCTTACTAACAGCACGTAAGAGATGGCTTACTAACAGCATGCTTAAGCTTACGGTTCACGTTGGTTAACGCTTTGCATGGTTTAACGATTCTCGTGAAATCATCCTTCGTGAATTACCGACGCTTCGCTATGAATAACTAACGCTTCTCACTAACCAACGGTTCGCGTTGGCTCTCTTACGGTTCGCTTCAGCTTTCGTTTTGCGTTGGTAAACGCTTTGCGTTTACAAAAGCTTCGCATTGACCAAACACTTCCTATTGACTAACGCTTCACATTGACCAACGCTTCGCATTGGCTGACTTGCGGCTCGCTTAAGCTTACGATTCGCTCTGGTTACCGCTTTTCGCTGTTTAACGATTCTCGTGATATCACGCTTCGCGAATTACCGACGCTTCGCTATGAATAACTAATGCTTCTCACTTAACAACGCTTCGCGTTGGTTGTCTTACGTTTCGCTTCAGCTGTCGTTTCTCATTGTTCAACGCTTTGCGTTTACCAAAGCTTCGCGTTGACCTAACTCTTCCTATTGACTAACGCTTCACATTGACCAACGCTTCGCGTTGGCTGACTTACGGGTCGCTTAAGCTTACGATTTACGTTGGTTAACGCTTTGCGTTGATTAACGAATCATGTGAAATCACGCTTCGCGAATCACCGACGCATCGCTTTTAATAACTAACGATTCTCATTAACCAGCGCTTCGCGTTGGCTGACTCACGGTTACCTTACATTTCACGTTGATTTACTAACGCTTCGCGTTGACCTGACACTTCCTTTTCACTAACGCATCAGATTGACCAATGACTCGCGCATGTAAACGCTTCGCGTTAATTCACGATTCGCATGAAATCACAATTCGCGTGAAATCACGATTCACTCATCACCAACGCTTCGCTTTGAATAACTAACGTTTCTCACTAACCAATGCTTCGCGTGTGCTGACTTACGGTTCGCTTTCGCTAACGTTTCGCGTTGATTTAATAACGCTTCGCGTTGTCTTAACACTTCCTATTGACTAGCGATTCTCATTAACCAACGCTTCGCGTTGGCTGACTTACGTCTCGCTTAAGCTTACGATTCGCGTTGGTTAACGCGTTGCGTTAACTAATAATTTTTGGAATAATATAATTACTATTCGTGCATATTGAGGTAAACATCAATTCACATTTGTTCAGGTGAGTATGATTATTAATTTTTGTATTGAAATTTAATTATAAAAAGAAAAAAAAATAAGATTTTGTCGGGTGTAAATATCTGTAAGTAATTTTGTTTAAAAAAATCCACCTCTAGACACGCAAAAATTATGCGTTTTTTTGAATTTTACGCGGAATAACTTGAATCTTATAAGAAAAATCGGAAAACTTTATTATTCCCAAAAATAGGCAAAATATGCCAAAAATTACCTTTTTTACTGCTATGCATGTTAGAAGGTTGGATTTTTGATGTTTTCTACATGGTTGTTTACTTACGTTTTTACTTATTTTTCTTTATAAGTTTTTTCCTAATAATAAAAAAAAATCCAAAAATTAATCATTATATTAATTGTTGTTGTATGTTTAATCGTTCTCCACGAATACGGCGAGCAAATCGAATATTCTTTGAGCAAATAGTTACATGTTTTGTATGACTCGAGCATAAATTAGTATCTTAAAACAAACTTATCAAATACGGCTTTACAACCCATTGATTTTTGCAAACACTAGGCTTGGTCTTAGCCATTTTAATATAATAATGTTTTATTAACCAGTATGTTATTAATAACCAAAACACTTTGATTCTATAGAGTCAAACGGTTTAACGGGTAAGAAAAACAGTTATATTTATATTTAAATCAAATTTGGGATTTTATTACATTAAATCTGATTGGCTCTTTAAAAATTCATGACTTAATTAAAAGTTTGGGCGTGGCTTATTTTATTGTTGTATGCACTATATAAAGCACAGCCGTCTACAGCATCAATCAGTTCAAATGTGTTCATAGTGAAGGTAAACACAATCAGAAAGAACTATAGATACAACAAAATAATTAAAGTTAAAAAATGAACATGCGTGCTACCAAAATGCTGTCTAGTGAAAAAAGTACAGATGATACCCAAGAATTAATTTAATGGATAGCAAAAATTAAACGAAAAATTAAAAAACAAAAACGTAAAATTTTACGCATTGACGCAGTATTAAAACATACGTTAATAAACGCAAAATATGAAAAATATGAGTAACGTTGTAAGCAACGAGATTGCCGGATCTTAAAGATGACGTCATCAAATACAGATTATATATATATTAATCAATCCAACAATTGGGAAAAATACAAAGATTGTGAAGAGTTAAAAACTTAAGACAATTTTCTGAAAAAATTAAGTAATTTTAACAGTCGAAAATATGTACAAACATCAAAAGTATACACAGGCTTTCTAATTGGGAAGCCACTAATCTTTTTCATATATGAGTAATAAAGTTGAGATAGAGAGTAAGACATGTTTGTTGTGTTTAAGGTCTCAAGAGTTAAAAGAATTGGGTTGGTAGTAATTGTATTGACATTTTTTTTACAGGTATCTTTAAATATAAATAACATTTAATAAAAATATAAAAGGATAAATGCTATGAATGCAGCATCATGAACAGTTGTTGTTAGAGCTTGTTGAGGTAAACATAAGTTTACATTTGTTCATGTGTTTGTGAATATTTTTTTGGAATAAAATAATGTTTATTCGTGCATATTTTGGTCAACATCAATTAACATTTATTCAGGTTAGTGTGATAATTTATTTTTGTATGAAAAGTTAATTATACACACAAAATAAAATAAATTATACATATAGGTATATTTTAATTATGCAGTTATTAATTACATTTTTAATTTTTGTTTTAGAAAATAAACAGTTTATCAGTAAAGTTCAAAAAGTTATTAACATGAACCTTCATTCATATCATTAAATTGAACATATATACACGTACATAAGGCATATATATCACTCGGTATTTACAAACACAACTTAATGGAACATCTTAAGGTATTCTGGCGTATGAATACACTACCTCATACGATCACAGTACAAAAAGATTTTTATACACACTTTAACTTTTTTCAAGGGTGTGTCTATATTTTTTTGATTTGAAATAATTAATATTGGTGCATGTTGAAGTGAACATCAATTCTCATTTGTACAGGTGATGCAAGTTGAAACTATTTTTGTATTGAAATTTAATTATACACACATAATAATGAATTAATTAATTAAATGGATTGCAAAAATTAAACGAAAATTAAAAAACAGAAAAGTAAAATTTTACGCATTGACGCTGTATGAAAGCATACGTTAATAAACGCAAAATATGAGTTACGTTGTAAGCAACGAGATTGCCGGATCTTAAAGATGACTTCATCAAGCAAAGATGATATATCTCTTAATAAATCCAAAAATTGGGAAAAATACAAAGATTGTGAAGAGTTACAAAGTTTGGACAATTTTCTGAAAAAATTAAATAATTTTAACAGTCCAAAATAAGTACAAACATTAAAAGTATTCACAGGCTTTCTAATTGGGAAGCCACTAATCTTTTTCATATTTGAGTAATAAAGTTTATATTTAGATAGATAGAGAGTAAGACTTGTTTGTTGTGTTTAAGGTCTCACTTTCAGGTAAGTTTGAAAATTTTTTTGGATTAAAATAATGATTATTCGTGCATATATTGGTCAACATCAATTAACATTTACTCAGGCTAATGTTATTAATTATTTTTGTTTGAAAATTTAATTATACACACAAAATAAAATAATTTCAAAAATGAATATGTATGCAACTAAAATACCGTCTGGTGACCCGTCAAGCACAGATGATTTATACAACATATCGGTTCAAAATCAAACGATTGGAACAAATACAATGATTGTGAAGCTGTACAAAATTTAGACAATTTCCTAAATTAGGATTTATTTATGTAATTTTTCTGAATATATCTTTTAATTTGTTTATTTTCAGGTTTATTTTTTATGAATTTTTTAATTTTATATATCTTTTGAAAATTATATTTTAATATTTGTTCTACATACATGCTTAAATATATATATATATATCATTTTTGAAGTTTATTTTAGTATTTTATGTTTACAATTTTTGTATTTTTTTTAAAATTTTGTTAACGCCCACACAAGACACATATATCACTCACTATCTAGAGCACGGTAATTATGAAAAAGTTTCAAAAAATGTAATATTTTTTATAGATTTTAAAGAATTTTTTTATCTAGAGCACGGTAGTGCGTAAGGCCGAGTTTAAGGCACACATTCGGACTTTTAACTACAGTGCAATTACTTCACCTTAATTTAGGCTCATTTTTTAGGTGCTGTATCTTTTGAACAAAAAGAGCTACAATGTTGATATTTCGAATGAAGATACTTTACGGAATTATAAGAAACAGTTCTAACAATCAACGTAGATCAATATTCTACGATACTTCCAGATATGCTGTAAAATTGATATTTGGCATACAGGTAGCTGTAGTACCCAAACTGACGGGAAAATTGCGAAAACTGGAAAATTGTATCGGAAAAGCAGAAAATTTTACATTTTTTTGTTTTAAAAGAATTTAAGATTGTATCATGAGTAAACTTCCATGTAGAAAACATAAAAAACAACTATTTCATATATACCTAAAAATTTCCTTAACATATTGATATAGTCATAGAAATTTGAATACAGCAGTTTACAATATATATATATATATATATATATATACAGAATGGACCATAGGGTTGAAGTGCAATAGTTTTTACCCCGGTATTATTCAACAATCAATCAATTAATTTGTTAATAAACAGACAAAAAAGACCATTTTTATTTATGTTTTCTACAAGGTAGTGTACTTATATCTATATATATATGGCCATTTATAAAATTATAATTTAATTACCAAATTTTAAAATCTACGATAAACATTAATTACGCTTAAATTGTTTTAATGTCAGGAAAAATTTGGTTGAAATATATTACGTAATAAGTTTTCTTAAAGTAAAATTTTTGTAGTATGTTTCTAAAATTTTATATAACGCGGCAAGTTGTTTTTCGCGAATTTCCTGAATGAAATATAATAGTGAGCGCTAGAAAGTAATTAATGTATTTGAAGGAAATTAGCTCGAAGATAAAGCAGCTCCTGCGTAGTTTTTGATTATTTCAAATATTTTTAAACTACCACGTTATAAATAAAATTTTAAATTATAAAATTTTAAAAACATACTAAAAAAAACTTACGAAATATTATTTCAACCAAACTTTTTCTTACATTTAATCAATTTACCCCTAACGATAACAAGAAAACTCGTATTATACCTCGTCATTTACAATTAACAATTCGTAATGATGAAGAATTAATTAAATTATTTTCTGGTGTAACAATTGCCCAAGGTGGTGTATTACCAAATATACAAGCAGTGTTATTGCCAAAAAAAACTGAAAAGAAAGCGTAAATTATATACATTGGATTATTGATAATAATATTCATCGATCATAGTTCATTTTAATAAAAGGCCACAAATTAATGTGAAATAAGAGTGATATATTTTTATTAAAATAACTATATAAAATTTAGTATATATAAGATGTAACTTGATTTGTTTCGATTATAACTTCTAAAATAATCGATTTTTTCTTCTTCAGATAATTGATTATCAACGTAGCAGTCTTTGAACAAGCATATTCCACAACAACGTGCTGCATGCAATAGTTTTGATATATTTAACAAAGATAATAGTTTTGACATATATAACAAAGATAATAAGGCGATTGGCAGCTCGGATTCGAAGAAATAACTTGACACGTTGGCTCCGCGTCACAAAAAAAAATTCATTACGCAGGAGCTGCGTCAACTTAGCGAATTTCCTTAGAATACATAAATCACTTTCCAGCGGTCATATTTTTAGTGTGATCAAAATGCCTTAAGGCAGTTTAAGGGGTGTTATTCCCATTTTCGGAGGTTTGCGATATAGGTAATGAAATTTGTGAAACTAATCTGTTAATTTTTTCTTTGTAAAGAAGTAAAATAGCAATATTACTTCAATTAATTGGGGCGAGAGGTGTAATGCGATGTAGATAATGAAATTTTTCAAAGTGTTCTGTTAACTTTACTTTATTTCGAGCCAATTGGTGAAAATTCCATCATTCAGCATGTATAGAACTGAAAAACGTAATTTTGGGGGGTGTTTTTTCGATTTTCTGGAGGTTGCTATAAAAAATATTAAGTTTTTCGAAATAACTTCCTAATTTGTAGCTATTAAGCGTCGATTGCAAAAAGCTGCATCTTGTAGCATGTATAGAAAAAAAACTTTGGTTTTGGGGGTGTTTTTCCCCAGTTCGAAGGGTTGTGATGGAAAAATTTTCTGCCTTCAAATAATTATGTTATTTTGAACCTGTTCCACGTTGAATGAAAAAAAACCGATCTATCTATCAAGAATAGAAATGAAAAGGTCTGTTTTGAGGATGTTTTTCCCATTTTCGGTGTGGTTGCGATGTAGGTAATGAAATTTTTCAAAATATTCTGTAAATTTGACAATATTTCGGGTCGAATAAGGAAAGATTCATCTTTCTAGCATTTATAGAACAGAAAAACGTAATTTTGGAGGAAGTTTTTCCGATTTTCCGGGGGGTTGCACTGAAAAAACTGTTGCACTGAAAAAGTTTATCGATTAATCTTGTCAGTTTGAAGCAATTTCACGTCGAATACAAAAAACCGCATCATTCTAGCATAAGGGCTTAGTTATAAGACTTTAAAAAATTTTTGCTGGCGATGCTGCAACGGGTAATGCTAGTAATAAATAATAATTGATCAATGCAAAATATAATAAAAAGTTAAAATAAAATGAGAATATAAATTAATGTATACAAAATTACAATAAAAAGCGTATAAAAAAAAACAACTTCACACAGTATTGGGTCACGCATCCAACAACTAATTGTAATCATATCTGCTTAACTTTTAATAATAAACGCAAACTGCTGTATTCAAATTGCTATGACTATATCTATATGTTAAAGAATTTATAAGGTATATATGATCTCGGCATTACGCACTACCGTGCTCTAGATATAGTTCATTTTTATGTTTTCTACATGGAAGTTTACTAAGGATACAGTCTTAAATTTAATTAAAACAAAAAAATGTTAAATTTTCCGCTTTTTCGATGCAAATTTCCAGTTTTCGCAATTTTTCCGTCGATTTGGGTACTACAGCTACCTGTATGCTAAATATCAATTTTACAGCATATATGGAAGTATCGTAGAATATTTATCTATTAGTTACCAAGAATTGTGGGCGTTCCCGCGAATTTTGCGTTTTTGAAGTGAAATAACTTTTTAACGGTTAATTCGTTAACGTTGATTGTAAAAACTGCGATGTAGGTAACGAAATTTTTCAAAGTATTCTGTTCACTTGACTTTATTTCGGGGCGATCGATGAAAATAATTTCATATACAAAATTATTTCATTTTAAAAATGAATCTGGGTGCTACCAAAATGCTGTCTAGTGAAAATAGTACAGACGATACCCATAAATTAATTGGATAGCAAAAATTAAAAAACTTTAAAGAAGATGACGTCATCAAGCACAAATGATGTATCTATTAATAGATCCAACAATTGGGAAAAATATAAAGATTGTGAAGAGTTACAAAGTTTGGACAATTTTCTGAAAAAATTTTGAAATTTCAATAGTCAAAAATAAGTACTAACATCGAAAGTATGCGCAGGCTTTCTAATTGGGAAGCCACTAATCTTTTTCATATAAGAGTAATTACGTTTATATTTAGATTGATACAGAGCGAGGTCTTGATTGTTGTGTGTAAGGTCTCAAGAATAAAAATAAATGGGTTTGTAGTAAATTGTAGTGACAATTTTTTTATAGGTATGTTTTATATAAAAATAAAATTTAATACAAATTTAAAAGAGTAAATGCTATGGATGCAGCATCATATGCAATAAAAATAGGGTATAGTTCCAAGTTCGTCCCAAGTATATTTTAAAAAAAATGGCAGTCTCGAAGCCATCTCTAGTTTTATCTCGGCAATTGTGGTAATCATAAAGTTAAATCTAAAACCCCCCTAATAGCCTCTTACAGGGAACAGATATTGATCGCATTATGAGAACTCATGATCGCGTCATTTTCATAAAATTAAGAGTTACATACAAGTGTTACACATTTAATTTAATAATTATTTATTAGTACAAAATAATCTTTATTAGTAAGTTTAATAATAAAAATTGAACTTTTTATTAGTAAAAAGTTCAATGGTTTTGTATTTATAGAGCACGGAATGCGTATGGCAGAGTGGTAGAGTCTAAGGGGTTTTTGGTCTTCGTAACGTTTTTTGTTTAAATATATATAGGCAATTGATTTTTCAAATCGAATATGTGATTATCTATCCATTTAGTTCTAATTCAAAAATACAATTAATGGTTTTTTAAGAATATTTTTCCATTGTTTAACGATGATTTATTTTTGAAAAATTTTCATCCATTATTTAGTTTGTCTCTATAAGGGTACATTTAGTTAAATATTTGAATTTTTTTTGGGTGAATTATTCATAAAAAAATTGAAATTTTTGTCTGGGCCTAGCAATTGAAACATCTTCTCGTAAATTTGTTGTGATATGTCAACATAGTTCATAGAATTGTAGTTCATAGAATTGTCTATACCACATATGAATAAAAAAATGTTCAGGCCATGTGAATTTAAGGAACGTGCCGAATTAACGAGACATAACTCCTAAGTGGTATGTTATTTCCTGAAGAACCTAAATCATAAATTTCATAACCGTAGGACCACTTTGCAAATTTTTGTATTAAAAAAAAAAAATTTTGCGTGGGTTAATATTTGAATCTAATTTTGTATAAAAAGAAAACCTAACACACTTTTAGACACTTCTTATAAGAAAAAACGGAAAACTTTAATATTCCCAAAAATAGGGAAAATACGCCAAAAATTACCTTTTTTACTTCTATTCATGTTAAAAAGTAGCAGTTTCTTGTAATCTTTCTTAGACTCCAAACCATTACCAAAGGCCACATTGGGGTTTGAGACGGTGGAACCTCCTAGCGAGTTGACGTTATATAACGCGAAGCGGTTTCCGTTGTATATGTGAATCTTCGTAAAAGTAACGCAAAGCATAACAAAACGCGTAGCATTTCGTACGATGTCTTCGGCTTTGTATAATTAAGCCTTGCAAAAATTTATCATATCCGAGGGGTAAATTGATTAAATGTTAGAAAAATTTTGCCTCGATAAACTACTGCATTCAAATAACATTTCATTAAATTTGATATAAATGTTTATAAAATACCATATATATAACCGTGAATATAAAATACCGTATATATAAAATAAATTATTTCAATAAACGTTAATTTAATTACGATTAAGCTGCTTAATCACATAATAAAATATATTATACTTCTTAATCTATTAAGAAAAATTTTATTACTCTTATATGAAAAGAATAGTGGCTTTCCAATAGTAAAGCCTGTTTATAATTTTGTTGGTTGTATTTAGTTGTTATATGTTTATTTACTAATATTTATTAAATATATAGTACTATAATTGTTTATCTTCCAGCAGCCATAAAAGTACGAACTTGTCTCTTTATTGCATTAGCTACATCCGTAGCAGTTACAGGTTGATGTAGGGGATGACTAAATGCTTTAATAACTACATCACGAATAACATTTTTAAGAAAAGCTCTAAACTTTTCACGCCTTCTATCACGTTTTTCTTCATAAATGAAACCAGATATACGTTTTACACCACCTTGACGAGCTAAACGACGAATTGTAGGTTTTGTTATACCTTGGATTTTATCACGAAAAACATTGCTGTGACGTTTTGAACCACCCATTACTCTATCAGTCATATTGATAAATTTATATTTTCAATAGTAACAAAAACGGACAACTGGATGTTATCCTTACTATTCAACTATAACATAATAACGCATATAGCTTTGCTTTATATAGTGCATTTCACAATAAAATAAGCCACGCCCAAAAATTTTACTGGGCAATGAAGTTTTAAACAGCCAATCGGATTAAATGTAATAAAATCCTAAATATGATTTAAATATAAATGTAACGGTTTTTCTTGCCCATTAAAACGATATAAATAACATACCGCTTAATAAAACATTATTATTAATTAAGGACCAAAATTATTTATTTAAGGACAAATATTTCTAGAGAAATAAGTACAAATGTCAATATTATTTGAAAAATCTGGATTCGTACATTCGAAAAATATTCAGGCCACGTGAATATAAGGACCGTGCCGATTTAAGGAGAAATATTATATAAAAAGTTAAATAACTCCGAAGCTGTGTGCTATTTCCCAAAGAACCTAAATCTTAAGTTAATTTTTGCATTCTATGCGGAATAACTTGAATCTCATAAGAAAAATTGGAAAACTTTAATATTCCCAAAAATAGGGAAGATTCTATATATATATAACCTATATATATATATATATATATATATTTATATATATATAGGTTATATATATATATAGGTTATATATATATATATATATATATATATATATATATAGGTTATAGATATATATATATACGTTAAATTGAGAAACTTTCCTATTTTTAGGAATAAAAAAGTTTTTCAATTTTTCTTATGAGATTCAAGTTATTCCGCATAGAATGCAAAAAACCGCATCCTGCTAGCATGTCTAGATGTGTTAGGAAGTAACATGCACCAATAATAATTATTTTAATCCAAAAAAATATTCACACACATCTGAACAAATGTTAACTGATGTTCACCTCAACATGCTTAATCCAAAAAAATATTCACTATTACATGAACAAATATAAACTTATGTTAACTCAACAAGTTCCAACAACAACTTTTCATGATGCTGCATTCATAGCATTTACTCTTTTACATTTTTATTAAATATAATTTCTATTTAAAAATACCTGTAAAAAAATTATCAATACAATTACTACAAACCAAATTCTTTTAAGTCTCGAGAACTTAAACACAACAAACAAGACTTACTCTCTATCTATCTAAATATAAACTTTATTACTCATATTTGAAAAAGATTAGTGGCTTCCCAATAAGAAAGCCTGTGTATACCTTTGATGTTTGTACTTATTTTTGACTGTTAAAATTACTTAATTTTTTCAGAAAATTTTCCAAACATTGTAACTCTTCACAATCTTTGTATTTTTCCCAATTGTTGGATTTATTAATAAATATATCATCTGTGCTTGAAAAAGTTATCTTAAAGATCCTTGCTTACAACGTAACTCATATTTGCGTTTATTAACGTATGTTTTAACTTTGCATCAATACGTAAAATTTTACGTTTTTGTTTTTTAATTCATGGGTATCATCTGTACTTTATTCACTAAACAGCATTCTGGTAGCAACCTTGTTCATTTTTTAAATTTAATTATTTTGTTGTATCTATAGTACTTTCTGATTGTGTTATCTTTACTGTTAACAGATTTGAACTGATTGATGCTGTACATGGCTGTGCTTTATATAGTGCTTACAACAATAAAATAAGCCACGCCCAAAAATTTTACTAAGCCATGAATTTTTAAACTACAAATCAGATTAAATGTAATAAAATCCCAAATTTGATTTAAATATAAATCCGACCAAAAACATAAATGTAAGAAAGGGCCGAGTTTTCGGGAAAATCCTTAATGTAATAGTTCCTTCTTAAAAAGTGATGATATGTGAGTAAGGACCGAGCTATTTACAAAGTAAATAGCTCTAGACTTTGCATAATAGTTCCTTCTTAAAAAGTGATGATATGGAAGAAAGGACCGCGCTATTTACAAAGTAAATAGCTTTAGACTTCAGATAATAGTTGCTCTTTGAAAAGTGATGATATTCCATTAAAGAGCTAAAAAAATTAATGAGGGGTAAATTGATTAAATGTAAGAAAAAATTTGGTTGAAATTTATTTCGTAAGTTTTCCCTTAGTATGTTTTTAAAATTTTATATAACGCGGCAAGTTTTAAAACATTTGAAATCAAAAGAAAAAATAACTTGCCGCGTTATATAAAATTTTAAAAACATACTAATAGAAAACTTACGAAATAAATTTTAACCTAATTTTTTCTTACATTTAATCAATTAACCCCTCATTAATTTTTTTAGTTAATAGTTTACCGAGCTATTTCCTTTGTAAATAGCTCGGCTCTTTAATGGAATATCATCACTTTTCAAAGAGCAACTATTATCTGAAGTCTAAAGCTATTTACTTTGTAAATAACTCGGTCCTTTCTTCCATATCATCACTTTTTAAGAAGGAACTATTATGTAAAGTCTAGAGCTATTTACTTTGTAAATAGCTCGGTCCTTACTCACATATCATCACTTTTTAAGAAGGAACTATTACATTAAGGATTTTCCCGAAAACTCGGCCCTTTCTTACATTTATGTTTTTGGTCGGATATCAATTCTTTTTGTAAGGCTTAAATATGCGAAGCCCAAGGCTTCGCACAAAACGCTACGCGTTTTCTTACTCTTTACGTATGCTTTGCGTTTTTTTACGCTTCGCGATATTTTTAGATTCACATATACAAAGGAGACCGCTTCGCGTTAATGTAACGTCAACTGTCTCTGCTCGCTTTTTGAAAGGCTTAAACAACAATATAGTATGGTTGTTATATAATAATGGTGACAATGAGAAATTAAACCCTTTAAAACTAAAAATTCTAAATCGGTTCATAAATGACGGAGTTCTGAGATAAAACAATTAAATGTGTAACACTTGTATGTTTATTGTATAGAATCTCATATATGTTAGGTATTGATCAATAGTATAATAGAAATGTCTTAGAAATTAAATTATCCACCAAATGCAAAAAACCCCATCTTTCTACCATGAATTGAACTTTAGGGGGGTTGTTTTCCCATCTGTTTAGGGAGTGGCGAGGAAAAGTTTTAAGTTTTTCTAATTATGTTCTTAATTTGTAGCTATTAAGCGTCGAATGCAAGAAACCACATCTTTCTAGCATGTATAGAAGAAAAAGGGTGCTTTTAGGGGTGTTTTTTCCATTTTTGAATGGTTGCGATTGGAAAATTTACTCCAATAAAATAATCCTGTGAATTTAATCCAGTTCCACGTTGAATAAAAAAAACCCGTTCTTTCTAACATGAAAAGAAGTGAAAAGGGAAGTTTTAGGGGTGTTTTTCCTCTTTTTGGAGATTGCGATGTAGGTTATAAAATTTTCGTGGTATTCTGTTAATTTGACTTTATTTTGAGTCGATTGGTGAAAATCCCGTCTTTCTGCCATGAATAAAAGTTAAAAGTGTAGCTTCGGGGGTGCTTTTCAGATTTTTTTTGGAAGGAAGCGATGTAAGTTTTTAAGTTTTTTGAATAACCTTCTTAATTTGTAGCTGTTTAGCGTCGAATATAATAAACTCCATCTTCCTAGCATGTATACAAGAAAAGGGGTAGTTTTATGGGTGTTTATCCCATTTTCGAAGGGTAACGATAGAAAAATTTACGTTTTTAAAATAGTCCTACTATTTTAAACCAGGTCCACGTCGAATGAAAAAAACCTGATCTTTCTAACATTAATAGAAGTGAAAAAGGCAGTTTATGGGGTGTTTTCCCATTTTCGGAGGTTTCCGATGTAGATAATGAAATTTTTTAAAGTAATCTATTAATTTGACTTTAAAAAGAAAATCCCATCTCTCTAACTAGAATTGAAGTGAAATGGCAATTTTATGGTTGTTTCCTTATTTTCGGGAGGGGGAGGGGGTTGTGCTGTAGGAAATGAAATTTTTAAAGTATTCTGTTAACTTGACTTTATTTCGGGTCAATTGGTGAAAATTCCATCATTTCAGTATGTAAAGAACTGAAAAACGTAATTTTGGGGGGTGTTTTTCGATTTTCCGGGAGGTTGTAATGAAAAATTTTAAATTTTTCGAATAAACTTACTAATTTGTATTTATTTAGTGTCAAATGCAAAAATCTCATCTTTCTAGCATGAATAGAAGGAAAGGGGTTGTTTTATGGGTGTTTTTCCCGATTGCGAAGGGTGATGACGGAAAAATTTTCTTTTTTCAAAAAATTCTGTTAGCTTGAACCACGTCGAATGGAATAAACCTGATCTTTCTATCATGAATAGAAGTGAAAAGGTCAGTTTGAGGGATGTTTTCCCCATTTTCGGTGTGGTTGCGATATAGGTAATGAAATTTTTCAAAATATTCTGTTAATCTGACGTTATTTCGGGTCGATTAGAGAAAATTCTATCTTTCTAGCATTTATAAAAAAGAAGAACGTAATTTTGGAGTTGTGTTTCAATTTTTTCGGGGGGTTGCACTGAGACAATTTACGTTAATAAATAATAATTGATCAATGCAAAATATAATCAAAAAGTTAAAATGAGAATATACATTAATGTTTATTACAAAATTACAAAAAAAAATCTGTACACAATGTTCACCCATCCAATTACTGATTTTAACTAACGTTGCTTAACTTTTAAATGATATATGCCAACTGCTGTATACAACAAGCCAATTAACTACTATAGGTTTAAGAAATTTTTAGTGATAATATAGTTCATTGTGTTTTCTACATGGATGTTTAGTTTTAAATGGTCTAATACAATCAATATTAAAATACCTCTATGCGCATTCCCTCAAACGAAACTTCATTGTTGCGTATCCAGAGGACCCCACTTACTATCCTGATGCTGCCCACTGCCCTCCTTAGACCATTGACTTAACGATACCCAAGAATTGTAACCTCCTGTCGGACCAAGATGTTCACTTGAATTTGCAAAGCGATCATCGCCCAATCACCTTCAACCTAGGTGAAATGAGGGGCGCTGCTACCTAGCGGACCCGGTTGAGCTTTGAGAAAGCAGATTGGAAACTTTTCAAACAGTATCTTAACGCCGAAACTTTGATCTCTCCGCAGATCAAAACAACCGATCAAATAGATTTGGAGGTTAGTAAACTGACGAGGAATCTCGTAGCTGCTACCGAAAAATCTATACCTAGGAAAACTCGATCCATCGGCTTTCAACTTAAATTAGATGTTGACACACTACGACTCATACGGACTCGGAACAAATTGCGTAAAAATTGGCAAAGAGTTAGGCTGCCTGAGCTTCATGACGCCATTAAGCGAATGTCAGCTGATATTCGAGAAAAAGTCACGCGCACCAGCGATGAAATGGGGGATGAGAGGATTTCAGCTCTGACCACTCGTGACAATAGTGTTTGGACAATTGCTAGAAGTTTGCGTAAACGTTCCAATAGACTGCCCCCTTTACTGTCGGAAAATGGGTATCTCTACCCAGATTCAGACAAAGCTCAACTTCTCGCTGATACCTTCTCTAAGGCGCACAGCTTAACCGATGGCGACGAATATCACGACGAAGAAATGGCCCGTATAGTATCTGAATCTTTGGAAAATATTCGCTCTTCCGTCATTAACCCAATCGATGTCGAACGAATGCGTGTCACCTCAGGAGGTTTCAAACATTTTAAGGAAACTTAAGTGTAGGAAGGCTCCCGGTGATGATGGAATAACTAATGTTGTTCTCCGTTATCTTCCTCAGAAGACGGTTGTTCAGCTCAGTTACATCTATACTGCGTGCTAAATTTCCTTCGCAGCTTGCGAAAATGCAAAAATTTCAAAAATCGTTGTCTTCGGACGATTTTGAAAGTCCCCCTTCGATACCCGACTGAAGCACTCCACAGAGAAACTGGGCACCCCACAATCAAAACCATCATCCACACCATTTCGAAATCCTATTTCCAATCATCCCGCGAAAATCCATTCCCGGAAATCAATGAACTGGGCCAATTTGACCCGCGTACGTTGCTTTTCAGGAAACGATACCGCATGCCACATTATGTCGATTACAACTGATTCGGTGTAATCTAAATTGTAAATATTTTCTTTAAGGTCTAGTTTAAGGGACGGCTTATCCGTCCAACTTAGGTTAATTTTAGATATCAATGTTTTTTTTTTTTATAAGATTTTTCCATTTAAGAAACGATGTAAAATGTTTATAGATTTCGATGTATTTATTTAATAAGAAGATATAATATAGATAGAGCTTAGGCTTGGTACTATAGATTCTAAGACGTTTTGTATTATAACTTCAAAAAAGGACGATATTTATAAATAATTTTCAATCATTAAAATACCTAAGTGTCATCCAATCAGATAGGACTCTATAAAATATCAACGAAAAAGATAAATATATGCGTTCTAATGCTAATTTAATTAAAACGAAAATTGTAAAAATTTCCTTTTTTTCGATACAAATTTCCAGTTTTCGCAATTTTCCCGTCAAATTGGGTACTACAGCTATCTACATGCCAAATATCAACTTTACAGCATATCTGGAAGTATCGTAGAATATTGATCTATTAGTTACCAAGAATTGTAGGCGTTCCCGCGAATTTTGCGTTTTTGAATTGAAATAACTTTTTAACGGTTAATTCGTTAACGTTGATTGAAAAAAACAGTTTCTTATAATTCCGTAAAGTATCTATATTCGAAATATCAACACTGTAGCTCTTTTCGTTCAAAAGATACAGCACCTAAAAAGCGACGCTAAATTAAGGTGTAGTAGTAGCACTGTAGTGAAAAGTCCGAATGTCTCCCTTAAATCTCGGCCTTACGCACTACCGTGCTCTAGATCACAACTATCATTTCGTGTAATGTTCAACTTTATGATATGAATGAAGGCCTACGATAATAATTTTTTGAACTTTTCTAATAAACTGTTTATGTTCTAAACCAAAAATTAAAAATATATTTCAATACTACAAAATTAAAATTTATTTATATTCATAAATTATTTTATTTAGTATATATAATTAAACTTAAATACAAAAACGAATAATTATACTCACCTGAACAAATGTTAATTGATGTTTACCTAAATTTGCACGAATAATAATTATTTTATTTCAAAAACTATACACACACATCTGAAAAAATGTTAAGTGTGTATTTAAATTTGACAGTGTTTTGGTTATAAATAAGATACTGTTTAATAAAACATTATTGTATTAAAATGGCTAAGACCAAGCCAAGGTTTTGCAAAAATCAATGGGTTGTGAAGCCGTATTTAGTAAGCTTGATTAAAGATACTTATTTATGCTCCTTTCATACAAAACCTGTAACTATTTTCACAAAGGATATTCGATTAGCTCGCCGTTTTCATGGAGAACGATTAAACATACAACAACAATTAAAATAATGATTTATTTTAGGATCTATATTTCAACAAAAAAAAGTAAAATTGTAAGTAAACTATCATGTAGAAAACATCAAAACTCCTACCTTCTAACATGAATAGCAGTAAAAAAGGAAATTTTTGGCATATTTTGCCTATTTTTGGGAATAGTAAAAAATTTTTTGTACTGTGATCGCATGAGATATAAATGAGTGATATTTTTGATAAAAATAATGAGTGATGTATATGCCTTATGTATGTGTATATGAATTTGTGTTTTAAATGTTTTTACCTGTTAAGATATATCACAAATATCGTTTCGTGTAATGTTCAACTTTATGGTATGAATGAAGGCCTATGTTAATAATTTTTTGAACTTTTCTGATAAACTGTTTATGTTCTAAACCAAAAATTAAAAATATATTTCAATACTACAAAATTAAAATTTATTTATATTCATAAATTATTTTATTTTGTATATATAATTAAACTTAAATACAAAAACGAATAATTATACTCACCTGAACAAATGTGAATTGATGTTTACCTCAATATGCACGAATACTAATTATTTTATTCCAAAAAATATTCACACACACCTGAAAAAATGTTAAGTGTGTATTTAAATTTTTTTATACTATGATTGTATGATGTATTGTATACATACGGCACAATACCTTAAGATGTTTCATTACTTTGTATATGTAAATAGTGAGTGATATATTTGCCCTGTGTTTGTGTTAACAAAATTAAAAAAATTAAAAATATAAAATATAAAATACAAACAGAAACTTCAAAAATAATATACATATATATATATTTATGTATGTATGTAGAACAAATATTTAATATTTAAAATATATATTAAATAAAAAAATTCTTTAAAATATTAAAAAATATTACATTTAAAGTTAATTAAATTTAATTAATATTAAAATTTAATATTTAAAATATTAAATTGTTTAAATTATTTTATTTTGTGGATTTAATTAAATTTTCATACAAAAATAAAAAATCACACTTACCTGAATAAATGTGAATTCATGTTGACCAAAACATGCACCAATAATAATTGTTTTAATCCAAAAAAATATTCACACACACCTGAACAAATGTTAACTGATGTTCACCTCAACATGCTTAATCCAAAAAAATATTCACACTCACATGAACAAATATAAACTTATGTTTATCTCAACAAGTTCCAACAACAACTGTTCATGATGCTGCATTCATAGCATTTACTCTTTTACATTCATTTTTAATAAATATTATTTGTATTTAAAACTACCTGTAAAAAAATTGTCAATGCAATTACTACAAACCAAATTCTTTTAAGTCTTGAAACCTTAAACATAACAAACAAGACTTACTCTCTATCTAAATATAAACTTTATTACTCATATATGAAAATGATTAGTGGCTTCCCAATAAGAAAGCCAGTGTATACCTTTGATATTTGTACTTATTTTTGACTGTTAAAATTACTTAATTTTTTCAAAAAATATTCCAAACTTTGTAACTCTTCACAATCTTTGTATTTTTCCCAATTGTTGGATTTATTAATAAATATTATCATCTGTGCTTGAAGACGTCATCTTTAAGATCCGACAATCTCCTTGCTTACAACGTAACTCATATTTTGCGTTGATTAACGTATGTTTTAACACTGCGTCAATACGTAAAATTTTAAGTTTTTGTTTTTTAATTTTATGTTTATTTTTTGCTATCCATTTAAAAAATTAATGGGTATCATCTGTAATTTTTTCACTAGACAGCATTCTGGTAGCACCCTTGTTCATTTTTTAAATTTAATTATTTTGTTGTATCTATAGTACTTTCTGATTGTCTTATCTTCATTGTTAACAGATTTGAACTGATTGATGCTGTACATGGCTGTGCTTTATATAGTGCTTACAACAATAAAATAAGCCACGCCCAAAAATTTTACTAAGCCATGAATTTTTAAAGTGCCAATCAGATTAAATGTAATAATATCCAAAATTTGATTTAAATATAAATGTAACTGTTTTTCTTACCCGTTAAACCGTTGGACTTTATAGAATCAAATTGTTTTGGTTATAAATAAGATACTGTTGAATAAAAAATTTATATATTAAAATGGCTAAGACCAAGCCAAGTGTTTGCAAAAATCATTGGGTTGTAAAGCCGTATTTTGTAAGTTTGTTTTAAGATACTAATTTAAGCTCCATTTATACAAATCTGTAACTATTTTCTCAAAGGATATTCAAATAGCTCGCCGTATTCATGGAGAACGATATATATTTATGCATGTGTGTAGAACAATTATTAAAATATAAAATTTAAAATATATATTAAATAAAAAAATTCTCTAAAATCATAAAAAATATTACATTCAAATTAATTAAATTTAATTAATATTAAAATTTATTATTTTAAATATTAAGTTTTTGAAATTATATTATTTTGTGGGTATAATTAAATTTGCATACAAAAATAAATAATCACACTTACCTGAATAAATGTGAATAATTATTTTAATCCAAAAAAATATTCACACACACCGGAACAAATGTTAACTGATGTTCACCTCAACATGCTTAATCCAAAAAAATATTCACACTCACATGAACAAATATAAACTTATGTTTACCTCAACAAGTTCCAACAACAACTGTTCATGATGCTGCATTCATAGCATTTATTTTTTTACATTTTTATTAAATATTTCTTGTACTTAAAAATACCTGTAAAAAAATTGTCAATACAATTACTACAAAACCAATTCTTTTAAGTCTTGAGACCTTAAACACAACAAACAAGACTTACTCTCTAGCTATCTTAATACAAACTTTATTACTCATATATGAAAAAGATTAGTGGCTTCCCAATAAGAAAGCCTGCATATACCTTTGATGTTTGAACTTATTTTTGACTGTTAAATTTACTTAATTTTTCCAGAAAACCGTCGAAACTTTGTAACTCTTCACAATCTTTGTATTTTTCCCATTTGTTGGATTTATTAATAAATATATCATCTGTGCTTGAAGACGTCATCTTAAAGATCAGGTAATCTTGTTGCTTTCAACGTAACTCTTATTTCGCGTTTATTAACGTATGTTTTAACACTGCGTCAATACGTAAAAATTTACGTTATTATTTTTTAACTTTATGTTTAATTTTTGCTATCCATTTAATTAATTCATGGGTATCATCTGTACTTGTAGTGTAGTGTATACAATTTATATTTTCTTAAATTCATATTTTATATTTTTATACGTTTTATTTTTTGTGATTTTAACGATTCAAATATTTTTTAAATTATTTGAATCTTTTTCTATGAGGGGAGGTGCTGCGTAACTCGATTAAACCTTTTTATAATTATTTAAGTTTAATGGCATAATTATTATTGAATGTATTTTGCAATCAAATGCATTTGCAATAACATAATAATATTTGCAAATTCACCATAAAAACATTTGTTGAAGAAATTATTATAGCGCGTATAACACAAATATATTTTAACTATGTCGATTTACGCATATAAAAACAATTTTAAATCACCTCACAAAAAGATTTAGATTTTAAATTTAGATTTAAATACAATCAGTCAAAATGTAATTTAAATTAGAATCGGATTTTAAATCCGATTATTTTAACAATCAAGTCTATTCAAATTTCAACAATCAATTCAGTCAAAATTAATTAAGTAACTAGTAAATAAATTAAATTAAGTTTTTTAAGTGTTTTGTTTTATTACTGACTTATTAAATTGTTATACTCGTATTAAATTGGAAACATTTGGGTAATAGGAAATTTTCCAATTGGTTAAGGTCAAGTATTTGAGACGTCAAATATTTGAAATTAAATAAGCCTACGAAGTTGAGCTTTAATCAACTGCTCTGGTGGCAGCGGACATTCATCACCTGCAACAACCAATTTTGCACAAAAGGACGCAACATAAAATTGGTGTCAAAGGTGGGAATGCAACATAAAAATTGGTGGCAGCGGTTGGATTCCAAAACTCAACATAAAAATTGGTGGATAGCAGTGAGATCTTCAACACGCTAGACTCAAGTTCGAAAAACCTTAACATAGACTTGGCAAAAGAACAATTGTATCAGCGGTTTACTCCAGTGATTTGGTTGAAAAACGAACCCAGGTAAGTCAGAAGAAAACATTCATTTACAATTACTTAATTTGATCTCATTAAATTCCAAAACTCAAAAACTTTACAAACACAAAATCCCAACCAACTAAATCTCAACAATATCTAAATCTCAACAAAATATTCAAATCTCAACAATATCTAAATCTCATCAAATTTCAAAAATTAACAATACACAAAATAATACAAATTCAAATAATTCTAAATCAATTTTTAGTATTGTTTTCTTAAATCCTGAATCTATAAAAATCATTTTTGTATTGTTACTTTCAAACAATCAAAAATCATATAATTAAAATAATAAATATAATTTTTTTTCCCTACGGAACTCTTATAAATTTTATTATTATTACAAATAATTTTTTTTTCTCTCATAAACAAAACATAAAAATTGCAACAATGCCTTATTCTTACGTACAATCAAATTCCAAGCAAATTCTTAATGAATCTCCCACTATAGACTTTTTAACTTCATTAACCGTTTAACGGCGATCGTGATGAATTTTCTCATTTTATCTCTAATGCAAAAAATGCTATGCAATTAGCTAGCAAACCTCTACAACCCTTAATATACTTTTTCATAATCTCTAGAATTTCGCCATATGTAAAGGCACAGTTAAACATGAATGATATATCAGGATTCGAAGAACTAGAAAATAGTTTAAGAATGTTATATCTTGATCATATTCATATTTCTCAACTTCTAGAAGACATACAAACTTCTAGACAAGGAACGTATGAAGATATTTCCACATATTTCTCTAGGCTAGAAATATTGACTACTAAATGTTTGATGGCAATTCAAAATTCTGATCCTACAGAATTAAACGGTAAAACGGCTTTTATCAAAGAAACCGCTCTAAGACGATTTGTATTTCATAGTAATCCAGAACTATCGCGAGCTCTAAGATTAAAAGAATTTTCGTCCATTAATGAAGCCTATTCTGTAGCGATATCAGAAGAAAAATTTCTTAATATGCACAATCATCAAACAAATTTACAATATTTCCAACCTAAATCGAATCCGAATCATCAACCTTGTTCTTATAACCCACATCGTAGTTATAACCAGCAACAATATCGAAATCCTTGCTCACAGCACTATCAAAATCCTAGCTCACAGCACTATCGAAAGTCAAACTCTCAGCATTATCAAAATTCCAACCCAGAACAATATCGAAATCCTAATCCACAGTACTATCGAAATCCAAACTCACAGTATAATCGCAATTCTAACCTACAACATTACCAAAATCCAAATGCTCAACATTACGTTGCTAAAAATTTTAATCCTCTGCACTACACTAATTCTAATTACACTCCAAAATTTAATTAACAAAATTTATTTAATAATGACTGGACTATTTATGACAGCGATATTAAAATAATCTTCAATAAAGACAAAGATGAAAATATAATACCACCTCATCAAGAATCTCAGATTCAAATGAATAGTGTAAATGACGTTATAGAAGACAAAGATATTTTCCTTTCAAAAACAGACTCTACTGACATTTCATTTCCAAACTTAATTCCTGAAACCTTAAACGAAATACCAGTAATGCCCCCGAGCATTTAACGTAAAACAAGTTGAAATCAAATCAGATAAAAATTGCAAAATCATTTTAAAAGATAATTTAAAACCTTCCAATCCTAATGAAGATATCATTCAATCATCAAAACACCCATCGTCTAAAAGTAAAAAACAAGACATTAAATAATTAATTCAAAACACATTAAGCAGCGAATACTATTCTCATCTGTAAAACAATTTAACTCATAGACAATAACTAACGAAGCTTTCTTTAATTGTATATAGAAGTTAAAACCTCTATGTCATTCCAATAATATTAATTCTAAAATTTTCACTAACATTGCTATAAATTTCACGAAACCCATAAAAATAAACAAAAAGCTTTATAATCGAACCCATCACAACGAATACGAATTTCGAAATAAAAAATTTATTCAAATAATTTAGCATCCCTAGAAATAATAAAACAAAAATAAAACGAAATGATTATGATTTACATTGCTAACTCCCTAAATATTTATTCCTATATCCAACTAAAAATTTTTGAGATTACTTTACATTGTAAAGAAGTTTCCATGAACAACTGGGTTTGCACATAATAAACCATAATCAGATAAATGGAGCAACAAACCTGGAAAGCACACTTGTTCTGATACTTCTTGGTCTAAATCAATGGGTCATCAAAATGCAGCATGTCGAAGAAATTGTGTCACTAATAAATTTTTTTTTTTTTATACAATGGAAGTAAAATTTTGTGGAATGGAAGTATTGCGGATTAATCAGCGTTTACAATGAATATATTACTGATAAATGAATAATCAAAGACAATCATAAAGTTTCATTTGTAAAATTAATTTTTTAAATTCTTTTTTTTATTCATAATTTCGAACGTTTTATTTTTTTGTAATTTTGTAATAACGATTCAAATATTTTTTAAATTATTTGAATCTTTTTCTATGAGGGGAGGTGTTGCGTAACTCGATAAAGCCTTTTTATAATTATTTAAGTTTAATGGCATAATTATTATTGAATGTATTTTGCAATCAAAAGCATTTGCAATAACAAAATTTATTTAATACTAAAAACTCACTTGGCAATATTTGCAAAATCAGCATAAATACATTTGTTGAAGAAATTATTATAGCGCGTGTAACACAAATATATTTTAACTATGTCGATTTACGCATATAAAAACAATTGAAAATCACCTCACAAAAAGATTTCGATTTTAGATTTAGATTTAAATACAATCAGTCAAAATGTAATTTAAATTAGAATCGGATATTAAATCAAATTAATTTAACAATCAAGTCTATTCAAATTTCAACAATCAATTCAGTCAAAATAAACTAAGTAACTAGTAAATAAATTAAATTAAGTTTTTTAAGTGTTTTGTTTTATTACTGACTTATCTACCATTCTTGTAATATTTAACCAGAATATTACTCGTATTAAATTGGAAACATTTGGGTAATTGCAAATTTTCCAATTGGTTAAGGTCAAGTATTTGAGACGTCAAATATTTGAAATTAAATAAGCCTACGAAGTTGAGCTTTAATCAACTGCTCTGGTGCAGCGGCATTCATCACTTGCAACAACCAATTTTGCACAAAAGGGCGCAACATAAAATTGGTGTCAAAGGTAGGAATGAAACAACATACAGCACAATACCTTAAGATGTTTCATTAATTTGTATATGTAAATAGTGAGTGATATATTTACCCTGTGTTTGTGTAAACAAAATTTAAAAAAAATACAAAAATTAAAAATATAAAATACAAACAGAAACTTCAAAAATAATATATTTATACATGTATGTAGAACAAATAATATAGTTTTAAATTTAAAATATATATTAAATAAAAAAATTCTCTAAAATCTTAAAAATATTAAATTTAAAATTAATTAAATTTAATTAATATTTAAAATATAAAGTTTTTGAAATTATTTTATTTTGCGGGTATAATTAAATTTGCATACAAAAATAAATAATCACACTTACCTGAATAATGTGAATTCATGTTGACCAAAACATGCACCAATAATAATTATTTTAATCCAAAAAAATATTCGAACACACCTGAACAAATGATAACTGATGTTCACCTCAACATGCTTAATAAAAAAAAATATTCACACTCACATGAACAAATATAAACTTATGTTTACCTCAACAAGTTCCAACAACAACTGTTCATGATGCTGCATTCATAGCAATTACTCTTTTACATTTTTATTAAATATTATTTGTATTTAAAAATACCTGTAAAAATATTGTCAATCCAATTACTACAAACCCAATTCTTTTAAGTCTTGAGACCTTAAACACAACAAACAAGACTTACTCTCTATCTATCTAAATATAAACTTTATTACTCATATATGAAAAAGATTAGTGGCTTCCCTATAAGAAAGCCTGTGTATACCTTTGATGTTTGTACTTATTTTTGACTGTTAAAATTACTTAATTTTTTCCGAAAACTGTCCAAACTTTGTAACTCTTCAAAAAATTCGTATTTTTCCCAATTGTTGGATTTATTAATAAATATATCATTTGTGCTTGAAGCCGTCATCTTTAAGATCCGGCATTCTCGTTGCTTACAACGTAACTCATATTTTGCGTTTATGAACGTATGTTTTAACACTGCGTCAATACGTAAAGTTTTACGTTTTTGTTTTTTAATTTTATGTTTAGTTTTTGGTATCCATTTAATTAATTCATAGGTATCATTTGTACTTTTTTCACTAGACTGCAATTTGGAAGCACCCATGTTCATTTTTAAATTTAATTATTTTGTTGCATCTATAGTACTTTCGGATTGTGTTATCTTTACTGTTAACAGATTTGAACTGATTGATGCTGTACACGGCTGTGGTTTATATAGTGCATACAACAATAAAATAAGCCACGGCCAAAAATTTGATTAAGCCATGAATTTTTAAAGTGCCAATCAGATTTAATGTAATAAAATCCCAAATTTGATTTAAATATAAATGTAACTGTTTTTCTTACCCGTTAAACCGTTTGACTTTATAGAATCAAAGTATTTTGGTTATAAATAAGATACTGTTTAATAAAACATTATTATATTAAAATGGCTAAGACCAAGCCAAGTGTTTGCAAAAATCAATAGGTTGTAAAGGCGTATTTGGTAAATTTGTTTTAAGATACTTATTTAGGCTCCATTCATACAAAACCTGTAACTTTTTTCACAAAGGATATTCGATTAGCTCGGCGTATTCATGGGGAACGATTAAACATACAACAACAATTAATATAATGATTTATTTTAGGATCTATATTTCAAGAAAAATAAGTAAAAATGTAAGTAGTCTACCATGTAGAAAACAACCAAACTTCTACCTCCTAACATGAATAACAGTAAAAAAGTTAATTTTGGGCATATTTTGCCTATTTTTGGGAATATTAAAAAACTTTTTGTACTGTGATCGCATGAAATATAAATAATGAGTGATATTTTTGAAAAAAATAATGAGTGATGTATATGCCTTATGTATGTGTTTATGTATTTGTGTTTTAAATATTTTTACCTGTTAACATATATCACAAATATCATTTCGTGTAATGTTCAACTATATGATATGAATGAAGGCCTATGTTAATAATTTTTTGAACCATTTTTTGAATAATGTTCTAAGCCAAAAATGAATAATATATTTCAATACTACAAAATTAAAATTTATTTATATTCATAAATTATTTTATTTTGTATATATAATTAAACTTAAATACAAAAACCAATGATTATACTCACCTGAACAAATGCGAATAAATTTAATATTTAAAATATTAATTAAATTTAATTAATTTTAAAGGTAATATTTTTTAAGATTTTAAAGATTTTTTTTATTTAATATATATTTTAAACATTAAATTATATTATTTGTTCTACATACATGCATAAATATATATATCACAAAAACGTTTCTGTTTGTATTTTATATTTTTCATTTTAGTTTTTTTTTTAAATTTTGTTAACACAATTACAGGTTCAATATATCAATCACTATTTTCATATAAAAATTAATGAAACATCTTAAGGTATTGTGCCGTATGTAAACAATACATCATACAATCAAAATATAAAAAAATTTAAATACACACTTAACATTTTTTCAGGTGTGTGTGAATATTTTTTGGAATAAAATAATTATTATTCGTGCATATTGAGGTAAACATCAATTCACATTTGTTCGGGTGAGTATAATTATTGATTTTTGTATTTAAGTTTAATTATATATATACAAAATAAAATAATTTATGAATATAAATAAATTTTAATTTTGTAGTATTGAAGAATATTTTTAATTTTTGGTTTAGAACATAAACAATTTATCGAAAAGTTCAAAAAATTATTAACATAGGTCTTCATTCATATCATGAAGTTGAACATCACACGAAACGATATTTGTGATATATGTTAACAGGTAAAATATTTAAAACACAAATACATATACACATACATAAGGCAAATACATCACTCATTATTTTTATCAAAAATATCACTCATTATTTTTATCAAAAATATCACTTATTATTTATATCTCATGCGATCACAGTACAAAAAGTTTTTTATTATTCCCAAAAATTAGCAAAATATGTCAAAAATTAACTTTTTTACTGCTATTCATTTTTACTTATTTTCTTTATTTTCTATCTCGTTTTCTTTCAGGTCTTATGGATAAGCTCGTAATTGTTAGTTAAAGACGTTCTTAAAATATCTACAGGTTTTTTATATTGTTCTTTTATATTGTTTTAAATATTATTTTTACACATATATTTATATACGTATAATAATTCAAGAGTATTTATTAATAATTATAACATTTTATTATATTCCCAAAAAAACAACATAATCGAGGAATGTACTTCAGTACATGTTAAAACAAAATTTTTTTGGTTAAGTACAAACTAAATAAAAACAAATTTAAATGAATAATTAAATAAAAGATTAGTATAATTTCAATTTTTAAATTACATTATATATATTTCAATTAGGTTTATTTTTCTTGTAGCACTTTATTAAAATGAGTAATTCATCATCCTTCAGTCCAGTAACTACCAGAAGTCAATTTATTAAAAAAATATCCCAGATTGGATACAGTTCAACTGACGAAGATGTTTCAGCGGCACCTAGTTGCTCACGAAAATCAGATTTTTCATTAATAAATAGTAACGAGGATGTTGATAAAAGTATCGATCAATTGCTTGACCTAAATAAGGTGATCGTAGATCTAAAAGATAAGCTAGTGTTATTTGAAAAAATTAAGTATGAATATGAAAATAAGATCCTAGAACTAGACATAACTATAACGGAAAGAGAAAGCCAGATCCTGGTTTTACAAAATGAAATTGATAGGCTGAAAAATTTTAACAAAAAGGATAACAGTACACAGTATTTAATACAAAAAGAGATAGGTGATATACAGGTACAATCAAATAACAAACAACCTAACACCCCAAACATGAAAATAACCGACGGCACAATTAGAAAAGAAAATACAACGGACTTGACAAATGCACAAAAAATTAGTAAATCATTACTAGAATCAAATTCACCCGGAATTGCTGGAAAAGTGGTAGAAAGTTCTTAAATTCTTTCTAGCTCAGAAATTTTAGTAAACAAGAAAAAAAATCCATTGAAAAAAATTTCGCATTTCATAAAAATTTCCCCTAAAATTCACGTTATTGCCGATCAACTTGCTAAGGAATGTATGTATCCTATTAAATTGAAATTACCAAATAACTTCAATGTACATTCCCTTATAAAACCAGACGCGCCCTTTGATGAAATATGTAAAAGTATCGATTCTGTAATAAAAGATCTTACAAAGTTTGATTATTTAGTATTGCTCCTGAGCTCATACCACGTAGAATCAATCAACAATGATTCCATCGCTATTCAGTCATTTAAATGTAACTTGTGAAGCATGATACGTAAATGCAAAGACACAAATTTAATAATGTTGACTATTCCCTTTAGACATGACACTGGTCTGTTTAACAATTTAATCTTTGAACTGAATCTGTCATTGAGGAAAAGATATATAAATTGAAGACTCAACAGTTCTTTATATAAATAAATTGTTAAAAGTGCATGATTTTGGTAACGTATAAAACATTAAACTTAAATCCAAAGGTAAAATAGCAGATATAATCTCGCAATGTATTACCGGAGGTTACAAAGACGATCGAGAATTTGATGGCTCGAAGAGTGAAAAACCAAAAAATACCCAAAAATCGAAATATTTCCAAAAATCTTTTCAAAAATCAAAATCTTCTCCATCCACCAGTGGTAGTACATTGGACGGTGCCAGTAAAACAAATAAAATAGTATTATCAAAAAACTTGAGGGAATTAATATTAAAAATGAAAAATATTTAGCTCGTAATTTAGATATTATGCATCTCAACATTCAGGGGCTAAGAAATAAGGAATTACACTTGGAATATTTTGTCAAGGAGTTAAAGCCTAATTACGGATTGCCCAATTTCATTTGCATAACTGAACATTGGCTAAATAAAAATGAAATTGAAGCATTAACTATAAAAAATTATCGAGTAGTAAATTATAACAGTAGAGTTCAATTTCGTAGGGGAGGAACTATGAGCTTGGCACCACACTGCAATCCTCTAATTTCAAAAACTCGTGAGGATTTTGATTACCTGCACGAGGAAAAAACTTTTGAAAGCTCAGTAGTTGAAGCTAACTTCAATGAACTTAAAATAGTCATAGTGTGTGTCTATCGTTTTCCATCAGCTGGCCTTAAAATATTCTTGGACAAATTAGAGACTATGTTAAACAAAATAACTTCTGAGAATAAAAAATACATCATTTGTGGCGATTTTAATATAAACTTTTTATTAGATAATAAAAATAAAAAACTGATTTCTGATCTCCTTGATTTGCATAATGGAGTATCAACAATTAATGACCCTACGAGAACCACAAACAAATCCAGCACATGCCTCGATAACTTCTTAACGAACCTTAAAGAATATAGGACTTCTATAATTGATTGTACCTTCCCTGACCACAATGCAATAACTTTCAGCAAATGTTTCAAAGAAAGATAAAACTGTTTCTTCTTCTACGCTCGTTAAAAGAAGCTTATCCAAACATAATATAGGTAAACTACGTGAGTTTCTTCAAGGTGAAACATGGGATGATGTTCACTTGGATACTGACGTAAACAATAAATTTAACGTTTTTTTAAACATATTTGTAAATCACCTGGATCTGGCTTGCCCACTTACGAGAGTCAAACTGCCAAAATACCGGAAACCAGAATGGGTCACTAAGGGCATAAAAATATCAAGTATGAAATTAAAAGAATTAGCCTGTATTAGTAAATTAGTAGGCAGTAAGAAGATAAATAATTTCTACAAGTCATATAATCATATTTATAATAAAGTCATTAAGAGGGCGAAGCAACACTCGATCATGGAAAAACTATCGAAATCGAGATATGAACCAAAAATAGTTTGGAAAGTGATAAAAGATGAAATGACGACACATTATGATTCGGGTATACAATCTATTATCATGGCTGACAACACTGTTGTCACTTCTAGTTCAGAAATAGCCTCCGAACTAAATAACTATTTCATTAATGTGGGCACAGGAATCTGAAATCTGGACATTAATGGATTAAAGTTAAAAACTGGCATGAAATCTGCGGGTCTCATTAACATAACGGAACATGAAATATGCAACTTTGTTAGGAAAAATAATAAGACATCAATGGATATTTATCATGTTTCAAACCATATTATTAAAACTATTTTTGATTTTATAATAAATCCTATCATGGACATAGGAAACAAAATAATCGACTCTGCCACTTTTCCAGATCGCTGTAAGTTTGCAAAAGTAATACCAATCAAAAAAGATAACCGAAAAATAAACATGTTAGATAATTTCCGGCCATTATCATGCCTGCCAGCATTCTCAAAAATATTTGAAAGGATAATTTACGAAAATTTATCTAATTTCATTGAAAAAAGTAAAATTTTCATTAATAATCAACTCGGATACCGAAAATCAAAAGGTACGAGTGAGGCAATATTCACAATTAATGACATAATTTAAAAAAAATTAGACAATAATCTTAATGTGGCAGTCATATTGTGTGGCATGTCAAAAGCATTTGACTGTGTTAATCACAACCAATTGTTGCATAAAATGTATCAAATGAGAATTAGAGGTCACTTCCATAACTTAGAAACATCGTATCTGAAAAATAGAAGGCAGAGAGTTCAAATAAGGACGGATGGTGAGATTCATAATTCTAACTGGCAAACGATTAAGCAAGGCATTCCACACGGGTCGATCTTAGGACCATTGTTTTTTCTTTTATATATCAACGACTTACCCATGTTTCTAAGAGATGCAATTGATAATGAAATAATTTTATTCGCTGATGATACAACTGCGATTGTATCAGATAAAGATGTAAATCTTTTAAAAAGCAAAGTTAAATTAACAATCGAAAAAATAAACGAATGGTGTGAATTGAACAGCCTCCATCTAAATAAATCAAAAACAAAAATTATCAATTACAGTAGGGGAAAAGTGGGAATGCGACCTGTCGCTGAAGTCAATTTGGTTGATCATGCCAAATTCTTAGGATAAGTAATTGACAATAAACATAGCTGGAACAATCATATTGACTTACTGTCTAGTAAGCTTAATAAAATCTGTTACCAATTACGAATCATGCGACAAAAAGTAGACCAAAAAAATATATACTACGCAAATTTTTTAAGTGTAATGTCTTACGGCATAACAGCTTGGAGTGCGTGTAGATGCTCGAAAAAAATTTTTATTGTACAGAAAAAGGCCATTAGAATCATATTTTTTAAGAATAAAGTAGACAGTTGTAAGCCATTATTTATAAAACATAAAATTTTATCATTCTTCTCTTTATACGTGTTAGAATGTATTAAATTCTTAATAAAAAACCCTGACTTCTTTGCAGAAAATAAAAATGTTCCTTGCCATTATAATACAAGAAATAATGCTACTTATTTATAACCAAGAAGTACCTTAGAAATTATTAAAAAAGGAACTAGGAATCAATCAACAAAGTGGTATGAATATTTTTTGAGTCATCAAACAGTTAGGGATAAAATAAATCAACATGGAAGCAGTTTTATTAAAGCTGTAAAAGGCCTTTTACTTGAGGAGCCTATTTATTTACTAAAGTAATTTGAACGAAAAATTTGTTTTACTTATTTGACACGTCTTTTGAAATATAAAGATATGAATTTTACATATTTATTTATTTTAACTATATGACACGTCTTTTGAAATATAATGATTTGGGTGTTGGGTATTTATTTATTTTTTTAACTAAATGACACGTCTTTTGAAACATAAAGATATGGGTTTTAGATATATATTTATTTATTTATTTATTAATATTAACTATTTGACGTCTTTTGAAATATAAACATATGAGTTTTAGGTATTTATTTAATAATTAACATTTTAGTTAATTTACTGATAATTCAATATTATTATGGAATTCACCCGTCTTTCCAATCAACTCATATAAAAAAAAAACAAAATAATAAAAAATAAAATAATAATAATAAAGAAATAAATGATTTATCCATTGATAGATTATAATATTATAATATTGAATGGTTTTGGCCAAATCGTTGTATCGGTTCTACTCCTTCTTAGTTGCATATAAGTTGTTTATTTAATTACTTATTATCAGGATCCTCGTTATTTTAACATGATTACAGATCAAAACACATGTTATAAATATGTTTGATAAATTGACTTCCTCAATGTACAATAATGTATAAAAAGAGCAAATAAAAGAATTGAATTGAAATATAGATCCTAAAATAAATCATTATATCAGTTGTTGTTGTATGTTTAATCGTTCGCCATGAATACGGCGAGCTATTCGAATATCCTTTGAGAAAATAGTTACAGGTTTTGTATGAATGGAGCATAAATTAATATCTTAAAACAAACTTACCAAATACGGCTTTACAACCCATTGATATTTGCAAACACTTGGCTTGGTCTCAGCCATTTTATAAAATAATCTTTTATTAAACAGTATCTTATTTATAACCAAAACACTTTGATTCTATAAAGTCAAACGGTTTAACGGGTAAGCAAAACAGTTACATTTATATTTAAATCAAATTTGGGAATTTTTTACATTAAATCTGATTGGCACTTTAAAAATTCATGACTTAATAAAATTTTTGGGCGTAGCTTATTTTATTGTTGTATGCACCATATAAAGCACAGCCGTGTACACCATCAACCAGTTCAAATCTGTTAACAGTGAAGATAACACAATCAGAAAGTACTATAGATACAACAAAATAATTATATTTAAAAAATGAACATGGGTGCTACCAAAATGCTGTCTAGTGAAGTAAGTACAGATGATACCCTTGAATTAATTAAATGGATAGCAAAAATTAAAAAACAAAAACGTAAAATTTTACATATTGACGCAGTGTTAATACATACGTTAATAAACTCAAAATATGAGTTACGTTGTAAGCAACGAGATTGCCGGATCTTAAAGATGACGTCTTCAAGCACAGATGAAATATTTATTAATAAATCCAACAATTCGGAAAAATACAAAGATTGTGAAGAGTTACAAAGTTTGGACAATTTTCTGAAAAACTTAAGTAATTTTAACAGTCAAAAATAAGTACAAACATCAAAGGTATACCCAGGCTTTCTTATTGGGAAGCCACTAATCTTTTTCATATATGAGTTATAAAGTTTATATTTAGATAGATAGAGAGTAAGTCTTGTTTGTTGTGTTTAAGGTGTCAAGACTTAAAAGAATTGGGTTTGTCGAAATTGTATTGACAATTTTTTTACAGGTATTTTTAAATACAAATAATGTTTTATAAAAATGTAAGAGTAAATGCTATAAATGCAGCATCATGAACAGTTGTTGTTGGAACTTGTTGAGGTAAACATAAGTTAATATTTGTTCATGTGTGTGCGAATATTTTTTTGGATTAAGCATGTTGAGGTGAACATCAGTTTACATTTGTTCAGATGTGTGTGAATATTTTTTTGATTAAAATAATTATTTTGGTGCATGTTTTGGTCAACATGAATTCACTTTTATTCAGGAAAGTGTGAATATTTATTTTTGTATGCAAATTTAGTTATACCCACAAAATAAAATAATTTCAAAAAATTAATATTTAAAATATTAAATTTTAATATTAATTAAATTTAAATAATTTTAAATGTAATATTTTTTAAGATTTAAATGAATTTATTTATTTAATATATTTTTTAAATCTTATATTTTAATATTTGTTCTACATACATGCATAAATATATATATATTTATATGAAGTTTCTGTTTGTATTTTATATTTTATATTTTATATTTTTAATTTTTGTTTTTTTTTTTAAATTTTGTAAACACAAACACAGGGCAAATATATCACTCACTATTTACATATACAAATTAATGAAACATTTTTAGGTATTGTGCCGTATGTAAACACTATATCATACAATCATAGTATAAAAAAATTTAAATACACACTTAATATTTTTTCAGGTGTGTGTGAATATTTTTTGGAATAAAATAATTATTATTCGTGCATATTGAGGTAAACACCAATTCAAATTTGTTCAGGTGAGTATTATTGATAATTGATTTTTGTATTTAAATTTAATTATATATACAAAATAAAATCATTTTTAAAAATAAAAAAATTTTAATTTTGTAGTATTTAAATATATTTTTAATTTTTGGTTTAGAACATAAACAGTTTATCAGAAAAGTTCAAAAAATTATTAGCATAGGCCTTCATTCATATCATAAAGTTGAACATTACACGAAACGATATTTGTGATATATGTTAAGAGATGAAAATATTTAAAACACAAATACATATACACATACATAAGGCATATACATCACTTATTATTTTTATCAAAAATATCACTCACTATTTAGATCTCATGCGATCACAGTACAAAAAGTTATTTATTATTCCCAAAAATAGGCAAAATATGCCAAAAATTAACTTTTTTACTACTATTTATGTTAGAAGGTAGAAGTTTGGTTGTTTTCTACATGGTAGTTTACTTACATTTTTACTTATTTTCTTTGAAATATAGATCCTTAAATAAATCATTATATTAATTTTTGTTGTTTGTTTAATCGTTCTCCATAAATACGGCGAGCTATTCGAATATCCTTTGAGAAAATAGTTACAAGTTTTGTATGAATGGAGCATAAATTAGTATCTTAAAACAAACTTACCTAATACGGCTTTACAACCCATTGATTTTTGCAAACACTTGGCTTGATCTTAGCCATTTTAATATAATGATGTTTTATTAAACAGTATCTTATTTATAACCAAAACACTTTGATTCTATAAATTCAAAAGATTTAACGGGTAAGAAAAACAGTTACATTTATATTTAAATCAAATTTTGGATTTAATTACATTAAATCTGAGTGGCACTTTAAAAATGAATGCCTGAGTAAAGTTTTTGGGCGTGGCTTATTATATTGTTGTATGCACTTTTTACTGCCAATTAACTTTTTTACAGCTTTTCATGTTAGAAGGTAGAAGTTTGGTTGTTTTAAAATTTAACAGTGTGTATTTAAATTTTTTTATACTATGATTGTATGATGCTGTGTATACATACGGCACAATATCCTAAGATGTTTCATTAATTTGTATATGTAAATAGTGAGTGATATATTTGCCCTTTGTGTTAACAAAATTTAAAAAATAAAAATTATAAAATACAAACAGAAACTTCAAAAATAATATATATATATATATATATATATATATATATATATATATATATATATATATATATATATATATATATATATATTTATATATATATATATATATATATATATATATATATATATATATATATATATATATTTATGCATGTATGTAGAAGAAACATTAAAATTTTATATTTAAAATATATATTAAATAAAAAAATTCTTTAAAATCTTAAAAAAATTATTACATTTAAAATTAATTAAATTTAATAAATATTTTAAATATTAAATTTTTGAAATTATTTTTTTTTGTGGGTACAATTATATTTGCATACAAAAATAAATAATCACACTTACCTGAATAAATGTGAATTCAAGTTGACCAAATCATGCACCAATAATAATCATTTTAATCAAAAAAAATATTCACACACACCTGAACAAATATAAACTTATCTCAACAAGTTCCAACAACAACTGTTCATGATGCTGCATTCATAGCATTTACTCTTATACCTTTTTATTAAATATTATTTGTATTTAAAAATACCTGTAAAAAATTGTCAATACAATTACTACAAACCCAATTCATTTAAGTCTTGAGACCTTAAACACAACAAACAAGACTTACTCTCTATCTATCAAAATATAAACTTAATTAGTCATATACGAAAAAGATTAGTGGTTTCCCAATAAGAAAGCCTGTGTATACCTTTGATGTTTGTACTTATTTTTGACTGTTAAAATTACTTAATTTTTTCAGAAAATTTCCCAAACTTTGTAACTCTTCACAATCTTTGTATTTTTTCCAATTGTTGGATTTATTAATAAATATATCATCTGTGCTTGAAGACGTCATCTGTAAGATCTCGTTGCTTACAACGTAACTCATATTTTGCGTTTGTTAACGTATGTTTTAACACTGCGTCAATGCGTAAAATTTTACGTTTTTGTTTTTTAATTTTATGTTTAATTTTTGCTATCCATTCAATTAATTCATGGGTATCATCTGTACTTTTTCCACTTTACAGCATTTTTGTAGCATCCATGCTCATTTTTTAAATTAAATTATTTTGTTGTATCTATAGTACTTTCTGATTGTGTTATCTTCACTGTTAACCGATTTGTACTGATTGATGCTGTACACGGCTGTGCTTTATATAGTGCATACAACAATAAAATAAGCCACGCCCAAAAATTATATTAAGCCATGAATTTTTAAAGTGCCAATCAGATTTAATGTAATAAAATCCCAAATTTGATTTAAATATAATTGTAACTGTTTTTCTTACCCGTTAAACCGTTTGACTTTTTAGAACGAAAGTGTTTTGGTTATAAATAAGATACTGTTTAATAAAATATTATTATATTAAAATGGCTAAGACCAAGCCAAGTGTTTGCAAAAATCAATGGGTTGTGAAGCCGTATTTGGTAAGTTTACTTTAAGATACTTATTTATGCTCCATTCATACAAAACCTGTAATTATTTTCTCAAAGGATATTCGATTAGCTCGCCGTATTCATGGAGAACGATTAAACATACAACAACAATTAATATAATGATTTATTTTGGGATCTATATTTCAAGAAAAATAAGTAAAAATGTAAGTAACCTACCATGTAGAAAACAACCAAACTTCTACCTTTTAACATGAATAGCAGTAAAAAAGTTAATTTTGGCATATTTTGCCTATTTGGGAATAATAAAAAACTTTTTGTACTGTGATCGCATGAGATATAAATAATGAGTGATATTTTTGATAAAAATAATGAATGATGTATATGCCTTATATATGTGTATATGTATTTGTGTTTTAAATATTTGTACCTGTTAACATATATCACAAATATCGTTTCGTGTAATGTTCAACTTTAGGATATGAATGAAGGCCAATGTTAATAATTTTTTGAACTTTTCTGATAAATTTTTTATGTTCTAAACCAAAAATTAAAAATATATTTCAATACTACAAAATTAAAATTTATTTATAATCATAAATTATTTTATTTTGTATATATAATTAAACTTTAATACAAAAATTAATAAATATACTCACCAGAACAAATGTGAATTGATGTTTACCTCAATATGCACGAATAAAAATTATTTTATTCCAAAAAATATTCACACACACCTGAAAAAATGTTAAGAGTGTATTTAAATTTTTTTATACTGTGATTGTATTATGAGGTGTATACATACACCACAATACCTTAAGATGTTTCATTAATTTGTATGTGTAAATAGTGAGTGATATATTTGCCCAGTGTTTGTGTTAACAAAATTTAAAAAAATACGAAAATATAAAATACAAACAGAAACTTCAAAAATGATATATATATATTTATGCATGTATATAGAACAAATAATAAAATTTAATATTTAAAATATATTTAAAAAAAAAATATTCTTTAAAATCTTAAAAAATATTACATTTAAAATTAATTAAATTTAATAAATTTTTTAAATATTTAATTTTTGAAATAATTTTATTTTGTTGGTATAATTAAATTTGCATACAAAAATAAATAATCACACTTACCGGAATAAATGTGAATTCATGTTGACCAAAATATGCACCAATAATAATTATTTTAATCCAAAAAAATATTCACACACACCTGAACAAATATAAACTAATGTTTACCTCAACAAGTTCCAATAACAACTGTTCATAGCATTTACTCTTTTACATTTTTATTAAATATTGTTTGTATTTAAAAATTCCTGTAATAAAATTGTCAATACAATTACTACAAACCCAATTCTTTTAAGTCTTGAGACCTTAAACACAACAAACAAGACTTACTCTCTATCTATCTAAATATCAGCTTTATAACTCTTATATGAAAAAGATTAGTGGCTTCCCAATAAGAAAGCCTGTAAATACCTTTGATGTTTGTACTTATTTTTGACTGTTAAAATTACATAATATTTTCAGAAAATTTTCCAAACTTTGTAACTCTTCACAATCTTTGTATTTTTCCCAATTGTTGGATTTAATAATAAATATATCATCTGTGCTGAAGACGTCATCTTTAAGATTCGGCAATCTCGTTGCTTACAACGTAACTCATATTTTGCGTTTATTAACGTATGTGTTAACACTGCGTCAATACGTAAAATTTTACGGTTTTTGTTTCTTAATTTTATTTTTAGTTTTTGCTATCCATTTAATTAATTCATGCGTATCATCTGTACTTTTTTCACTAGACAGCATTTTGGTAGCACCCATGTTCATTTTTTAAATTTAATTAATTTGTTGTATCTTTAGTACTTTCTGATTGTGTTATCTTCACTGTTAACAAATTTGAACTGATTGATAGTAGTAGAATAAGTATATTTTAGCATCAATATTTTACATAACTTGTAGTACAACGCATCTTGAAGTATAGTTCCTAGCCTATGCTTTACCTATAATATATCATCTTATAAATTATATACATCGAGATTATAGAATCGTTTTAACATCGTTTAGAAATGGGAAAAATTTAATACAAAAACCATTGACATAAAACTTAAACTATATTGGATAGATAAGCCATCCCTAAAACTTAACTTAAATAGAAATACGAAAAGAAAATAAAAGAAAACATGTACAATTTAGAAAACAACAGAATTAGTTGTAATCGAAATCATGTGGCATGCGGAATCTTTTCCCGAAGAGCAGCGTATTCGGGTCAAATTGACCCAGTACGTTGATTTCCGGGAAGGATTTTCGCGGGAAGATTGGAAAAAGGATTTGGAGGTAGTTTGGATAAATTTACGGATAGTAGGATGTCCAGTTTCAACGTGGAGAGCTTCAGACGGATATGTTAGGGGTTTTTTCGAAATCGCCCGAAGACAACGATTTTGAAATTTTTGCATTTTCGCAAGGTGCGAAGGAGCAACGTTTGACCGTATTGGGGCTGCGTACGTGAGTACGGGCCGGATACATGACTTGTAAAGTCGATGTTTTAAACGATCGTCCAGCTTGCTCTTGGTGTTGAGTAACGGGTATAGTCCTGCTAATGATGCGTTTCCAAGGGCAAGACGCCTTTTGGCGGCTTGTGCCCAATTCAACTGCCTTTGAAGAGTTATTCCTAGATACTCAACACTTTGAGATTGCCGGATTTCAGTGTTAAACAGCTTCAATTCAAGTGGGTAGGAGGAAAATTTATTCGTTCTAGTAAACAAAACGGACTGAGTCTTCGTGGGATTTATCTTGATTTTCCATAGCTTGAAATAGTTTTCAAGCCTGGATAGATGGGTTTGGAGGCAACTCGAAATAGCTTTCGGTTGCCATGAAGAGCAATATATTGCCGTATCGTCGGCGAAGAGGGCTGCTTCAGTAGCAGGATCCTTCGGGATATCGCTGATATAATATAAAAAGAACCAGGATCCAAGCAGGGACCCTTGACGGTCACCAGCTTTGACACGGTATTGGTTCGATTTGCTTTGTTGGATATGAGTTTGGGATTTTCTGTTTGATAAATATGAAATCAGGAATTTCAGGATATAGTTTGGTATATCGAGTTTGTATAGTTTATGGATAAGTCCATCGTGCCAAACCGTATCGAAAGCTCTTTCGATGTCCAAGAGGACCATGCCTGTGGATTTATTCCAGTTAAATCTGGTAACAATGTGGTCAGTAAGTCGGTCAAGCTGACTCACTGTTAAATGGTTTGACCTGAAACCAAACTGTTGGGGGATAAGCTGTCTGTGGATATCTTCATGCGACTGCAGCCGGTTCAAAACTACTTTCGCCATGATCTTGCTGAGAGATGGCAGCAAACTGATAGGTCGGTAGCTTGATGGTGACTTAAGTTGCTTCCCCGGCTTCGGAAGAGCTAAAACTTTAGCGGATTTCCAGAGGTCAGGAAAATAACCAAGTCTCAGGCACGCAGTATAGATATAACTGAGCTACACTACCGTCTTTCGAGGAAGATAGCGGAGCACAACATTAGTTACACCATCATCACCAGGAGCCTTCCTACACTTAAGTTTTCTTAAGAAATTTGAAACCTCACGGGGTGACACGCATTGGACATCGATGGGGTTAATGACGGAAAAACAAACATTTTCCAAGGATTCGGACACCAGGCGGGCCGTTTCTTTGTCGTGATATTCGTCGCCATCAGTTAAGCTGTGCGCCTTAGCGAAAGTGTCAGCGAGAAGTTAAGCTTTGTCTGAATCTGGGTAGAGATACCCATTTTCCGACAGTAAAGGGGGCAGTCTATTGGAAAGTTTACGCTAACTTCTAGCAATTGTCCATACACTATTGTCACGAGTGGTCAGAGCCGAAATCCTCTCATCCCACATTTCATCTCTGGTGCGCGTGACTTTTTCTCGAATATCCGCTGACATTCGCTTCATAGCGTCATGAAGCTCAGGCAGCCTAACTCTTTACCAATATTTTCGCAATTTGTTCCGAGTCCGTATGAGTCGTGGTGTGTCATCATCAAATTTAAGTTGAAAGCCGATGGATTGAGTTTTCCTAGGTATAGATTTTTCGGTAGCAACTACGATGTTTCTCGTGAGTTTACTAACCTCCAAGTCTATTTGGTTAACGGATTTGATCTGTGGAGTGATCAAGGTTTCGACGTTGAGATACTCTTTGAAAAGTTTCAGCACCCCTCATTTCACCCAAAGTGAAACTGATGGGGCGGTGGTCGCTTTGCAGATCCAAGTGAACATCTAGATCCGACATGAGGTCGCAATTCTTTAATAGTGCTAAGTCGATGGTTTTCGGCGGGCGCCGAGCAGCGTCTGGGTAGTAGGTGGGTTCCTCCGGATACGCAACAATGAAGTAACGTTTGAGAGAATGCGCAAAGATGGCGCTTCCGTTGCAATTGTTAGACATACAGTTCCAAGATATGTGACGCGCATTAAAATCACCCATGATCATGACGCAATCATGAGTTCTCATAATACGATCAATATCCGTGTCTACTGTAAGAGTCTGTAAGGAGGGTTATATAAAGATGTAAATTTATAATTACCACAATTGGCCGAGATAAGAATAGAGATGGCTTCAAGGCTGCCGTCTTCGGGAGGCAATAAAGAATGTTTGACGTCGTGTCGAACAAGAAGGGCGACTCCACCGCCATTTCTGGTGGCTCGATCGCGGCGGTAGTTAAAGAATCCAGGGATTCTAAATTTCTTATCCGGCTTTAACCATGTTTCGCTGATGGCTGCAACATGGATCTGCTGCTGTTGGAGGAATGAGTGAAGCTCGGGATGTTTGTGCAGGAGACTTTGGGAGTTCCATTGCAAAAATCAGATTTGGGACCTAGAATTTGAAGGATGGAATGCCATTTTCGAATAAATGAGCAGTCATCTGGAAAAACTTGAGAAGTTTTTCGGAATTCGATGTGCCAGATTTCCATGCAACTTCCACGTCGATCCTGAGTTTCAGGAGTTCCATGAAGTCCAGTTCTGGTTTCGGACTTTCGCCCTCTTCCAATAGAGACGGACAGAGAGGAGAGTCTAAGATTGACTCAAAAAATTGGGTTGGTTGGAGAAAGTGGGGCAGTGGACAGGATCTCAATTACCTCGTTTTCTGATGGCTTCCTGGTTGTCCACGGGTTCACTTTTGGAGGTGGTGCTGGAGTCATCCGCTGCGCTGGGAGGCCTGTGCTAGGGGCGTTGCCGTCTTTTACATGACGGAGGGCCGGGAAATCCCTGACCTGGAATGATGGTGGTGGGCGGCGTTGCACCACGCCCTGAGCGGCCTTGCGCCTCGCTCCTGCTTCTCGGGATGCCGTTGTTGCCACGTAATTCTTGAGTCCTGGACACTCCATGGAACTGGCTGGATGCGCAGCGCAACAATTGCAGCACTTCGCCGGCTCCGATCGCGGGACTACGCTTTCCCGTGAATTGTAATTTTCACCGCACTTCCGTGAACCGTGGCCGTAAAGCTGGCATCGGTAGCACTGAACTGCACCTCGTTTATTTACGTACCTTTCAACTTTCACAGGTACCCCACCGATCCATTTAATCTTGAGGACGCTTTGCGCTTGCGTCCCCATGGTGAATTGAACCAGACGCGAAAAGCGAATGGTTTCCTCACCTGTTCGGCTGAACTTTACGAACTTATTGGGCTCAAGGCCGAAGTTCTTCAAAGCTTCAACCACCATATCGTCTGAATGGTGGCGCATGGTACCATGGATTGCGAATTTTGGTTCGTAATCACCCTTGGAACCATAAAAATGGTGAGGCATCTGCAAGGATTCCAATCGTTCCTTGCACTTCGTGTAATCTAGGTCCGTTTCGCAGTGGACACTAATAGTTTTAGGTCCAAACGTGAACCGGACGCGTCTTTTAGCTGCCGCTTTTATAGCTTCCTCAACTTTTATGAAGCTGGTGAGGCCCATATGTACAACTATGGGCGATGGTTTTTTAGGCTTCACTTGAGTTGCTGACGCAGCTTGATCGCAAGTGTCAATCAAGGTTTCAAACCTGTTCGATACGTGTATCGCTGGTTTTTTCGAAGAGGTGCTATCCACCCTCCCTCGTCGTCGTTTCCTGTCATTCTTCACCTCCTGGAAGTCTGCTTCCATTGGTTCTGTTGCTGTTGGTGCTGGCATCGATGTTATTGATGTGGCTGGCGTCGATGGTGATGTCTGCTTGGAGGTGGTAGGCAAAGCTAAACTTTTCTCCAATCTAAAAACAGAAGAAAAACACATTAGTTGATTAAATATAAAATATATAATATGCCTGGGTTATAAAATAAAAGTATTCAATGACTTTTTGAATGTACAATCAGGAAATATATTTTATTTTAAATAAAAGAAAAATTTGTTTTAAATCCTCCTACAAAATCCCCAGCAATAAAATCTATTATAAACAGATTCTATTGTCAAAGGTTATTTTATAGAGAACAAAGGGCAAAAATTCCTTCCTCCCTACGTTATTTATGAATTCTTAGAACTCAGCATGCATCCAAGATAATAAAGTATTATCAATAGATACAATGAAGTGTAAAAACCCAGAAAAAACGAAAAATTTTTGTTTCCGACAATAGATAAAAATATTGAAAGAATATAGCAGGTATGTTATCTCAGTTAAAAGTTGAGAAAAATTGTTTCGATACACCGATGTTCACAGTATCAACATCTAACATCGAATGACTGATTGATGCTGTACACGGCTGTGCATTATACAGTGCATACAACAATAAAATAAGCCACGCCCAAAAATTTTATTAAGCCATGAATTTTTAAAGTGCCAATCAGATTTTATGTAATAAAATCCCAAATTTGATTTAAATATAAATGTAATGGTTTTTCTTACCCGTTAAACCGTTTGACTTTATAGAATCAAAGTGTTTTGGTTATAAATAAGATACTGTTTAATAAAACATTATTATATTAAAATGGCTAAGACCAAGCCAAGTGTTTGCAAAAATCAATGGGTTGTAAAGCCGTATTTGGTAAGTTTATTTTAAGATACTTATTTAAGCTCCATTCATACAAAACCTGTAACTATTTTCTCGAAGGATATTCGATAAGCTCGCCGTATTCATGGAGAACGATTAAACATACAACAACAATTAATATAATGACTTATTTTAGGATCTATATTTCAAGAAAAATTGTTGTAATGAAAATTATTAAGACTAATTTTTTTGATCCAACACACATATTAATTATGAAATAGAAGAATATTAAGTAAGATGTTGCGAAAAATATTTAACAAAACAATATTTTTCTCCTTGAAAAAAAGGAGTTTTTTTTTTGAGAATAAGTACAAAAGTACAAAAAGAAAATAATATAGCTCGATTTATTTTTTTTTCTTAAACTAAGTTTTTTTTTTAGTCCAAAAATGATAATATGATTAATAGTTGCTTTTGATTTAAAGTTTTTCTATTTTGAAAAAAAAAATCAAAAATTGAAAAAAAATTATTACATATAATTTAATTTTAATCAAAAGTCATACAAATTGAATGTTTTTAATAAATAACATAAATTGATCACAAATAAAAAATTTTGAAAAAAACAAGATAGTTCGTGTAAAACAAATAAACAGAAGTAAGCTAGCTTACAGTAATGAATGTAGCATAAAATTTGTGTATAGATTTTGAATTCACACTGGCCGTGTTCATTTAGTCGGTAGTTAAATATCAACCAAGCGGGGTGTGACAATGGGTCAAACCCAAGGAGAGGTATAATTTTAAATTAATTTAAAAAATAGTCTGAACGCTCCGACTACGTCCATGGGTGTTGATATACTAAAATATTCTAGAAGCCTCCATGCGAAAGTATATTGCCAACAACAAATATTTATTCAAAAAAAACAACCATGTTTTCGAAGGATCTTTGATGGGTATATAAACCGGTGACCAGTGTTGATTCAAATCAGTTTAATATCGACTATTGTCTGTTAGTATCAAAGTTGAAATCAAGTATTGCCTGATTAGTTCAAAGTATATAATTGTTGTTCAATCCAGATCAAGTTAAAGTTGGAATTTGATCAAGTAATTCAAAGTTTGACATTGTGTGAAAAAAATTAAAATAATTGTTGAAAAAGAAATTGGATAATCATTTTTTTTAAGCAACAATAAAATCAGGGTTTTTTTTGGTTTCGTAAAAACTTGTGTTTAATTAAATTTTTTTTTTCTTTTCTTTAAACAAAAACGTGCGTGTTGTGTCAATCACAAAATATTTAGTAATATCTTTTACTAATATATTTTTTTTTGTTTTTGTCGAGTATCGAGTTTATTTGTCGAATATTGCAGGTTCGGGCAGCGCTCCATTGAGGATAAAGAGAGCCAGGATACCGCGACAAGTGGCGACCGTGATAGGACTAGGAGACGCACGGAAGAAGAAAGGAATTACAATGGCATGCCGCAGCATTCACATGCCACGATTGCGTGAGATGATGGAGGCCGAAGGGCTGGACAGCACTGGCACTAGAGATGTCTTACAGGCAAGATGGGAGGAGCACCAATCTAGGCAACAAGGAACACTGACTTCAAGGACTCGAGGAACAGCCAACCCCACATCAGAACTACGTAGAAGTGTGGTTTCCGATCCGGTGGAGCCAGCTGCAGCAAGCATGGAGAAGATGCTCGCAGCATTGATGACAAAGCTCAATAGCATGGACAAGACAATGGCCGACCAACTTCAAGGATCTGAATCAAGGATGGATGAGCGACTTGGAAATCGACTTCAGGAATCTGAAGAAAGCGTGGGCGAACAGACATTAAGTATAATGCAACAAGTCCAACAAGAGCTGAAAGAGGACTTGTCGGAGCGAATGGAGAACACAAGAGAAGTGTGCGTAAGACGTATCAGCCAAATAAGCACTGACGTCGAGGCTGTGAAAGCTGAGATCACGAACATCCAAGCTGATGGCGCTGTAACCCGCACACAAATCGAAGGCATAGAAAGCAACGTAACCACACGACTTGATGGCATGGAAACGAAAATGAATGAACAATACAATAAACTCATGGATGACATCATACAAATCGAAGAGCGTCAGGCACAACAACTGCGCGACATGCGTATTGATCCGCAAGAAGTGAATACAGTCATTCGCTCCGCCGTATTAGACACAACGACGCTTCTGTCCATCGAGCCGGAGTTCAGTGGTAGACCGGCTGAAAATCCAGTTGTTTTTTTGAACTGAGCAACGGCATTACTACGACAAACCCATCTGCCCGTAGACTGTTGGACTGATATGGTCACAAAAAAATTACCAGGACCAGCCAGAGATTGGGCATTGATGAACCGTGGGTTGGGATACACCTTCGATGAATGGAAGGGGCAGTTGGAAAGCTTCTTAAACAGTGTCGGAAGAAAATTTAAAGCCGAACTGGAATTGATGACCGTTTCCCAACCCACAGGATTGAAGACAGAAGCGTTCGTAAATATGAAGGTGCAGCTGTTCAAAAAGGTGCACCTTTTAAAACAGCTGCACGCCGACAGGAATATTGATGACGTGGTGCCCATAATATTAAATCTACTACGCGACAACATACGTCCACTAGTAAAAATTTTGAATCCAAGATCGGTGGACGAGTTACGCACCTCGGTTCGAACACTGGACGAAGAGCCAGGATCAATGAAGGAGGAGATTGGTTCTGGAGACATTTACCTCCACAAAACCACAAAACATCGGCGTGAACACCAACAATTACCGGTCCATTTAACAACAATGGAGACCAAGAACTCACACCAGAATGGGCCAATTGTGGAAGTTGATGTGCGTGGTAGATCAATATTGGCACTGATCGATAGTCAAGCATCACACAATTTTATCAGCGAAGAATTGGCAAGAAGTATTGAAAAATGGCACCCTGTCAGAGATAGTACATGGAGTGAAGCCACATGCAGTAATACTTTCAGAATTCTTGGGAAAATGTGCATGGATGTGTTGATATAAAAAATGAAGTTCAATGTTGAAGTAATGGTTGTACCTGGCCTACGGAACCACTTAATACTTGGTCATGAATTTTTAACAAAACATGGTGTGAGCATCGATTACCGGAGTGGTATAATTTACTTGGGGTGTGATAAGAGAGTCCGCATTGCATGGAGAAAACCAGATGGAGCCTATAGAGAAATGGCAGCAATTAACGATGCATTGGGCGAGTTACAAATTAAACTCCTTGAGAACCAAGAGCAGTTAAAAGATGTCATTCGGCGACATCCCAGCGTTTTCGGCAAAGTTGGAAGGACAAAAACGATCACACACAAGATTAAGATTACGAATAATTCCCCCATTAAATTACGACCATACCCGTACACCAAAGAGAAGCAACGGGTATTAAAAGAGATGATTGAAGAGATGGAAGGCGATGGCATTATAGAACCATCCACATCGCCTTGGGCCGCACCCGTCGTATTGCCGAAGAAGAAAGATGGTACTTTTCGATTGTGCGTCGATTACCGAAAATTGAACGATATCACAAAGAGCAATGCGTTTCCGATTCCAGATCTGCAAGAGATGTTGAGAAAAGTCAATCGAGCCAAAATATTTTCTACATTGGATCTTCAGACTGGTTATTGGCAAATTGAGATGGAGCCACAATCGAAAGAGTACACAGCATTTACCTCCCCAGGAGGTCTCTATCAAATTCGGGTCATGCCGTTTGGACTGAAGAATGCTCCAGCTACGTTCCAGAGTTTAATGAACGAAGTTTTATCTGGATACATCGAAGATTTCTGCCAAGTTTACCTGGATGACATACTATTCTACAGTCGATCAGTCAAGGAACATTTACACCACCTAGATCTTGTACTTGAAAGACTAGAACAACATGGATTAACTTGTAAACCAAGCAAATGTGTCATTGGCAGCAACAAAGTCAAATATCTGGGACATATATTGAGCGAAGACGGCATTGACAGAGAGGATGAGAAGAACGAAGCTATCAGTAATCGCCCTGTACCAAGAACACGAAAACAATTACGGCAATTTTTGGGATACTGTGGTTGGTACAGGAGCTTCGTGAAGAACTACGAAGATATAGCTGCACTTCTAAGCGAAATGCTCAAGAAGAACATTAAGTGGCGCTGGCTAACATTGCATCAGAAGGCGTTCGAAAATCTCAAGTCATCAATAGTAAATGCACCGAAACTAGCACATCCAGATTTTAAGAAGACGTTTTCAGCATCGACTTGATAAGTCCATACCCACGCACATCACGTGGAAAAACGAATATATTGGTCGTGACTGATCTTTTCACTAGATGGATCGAAGCATTTCCATTGGGGGCCACGTCGACCTCGAAGATAGCCCAAGTACTGAAAGACGAAGTATTTTGTCGTTATGGATATCCAAGAGCAGTACTCAGTGATAATGGTCCCCAGTTCAGATCAAAAGAATGGAAAGCAGTGAAAAGAGATTGGCACACAGAAATATGGACAACGCCAATATACCATCCAAGAGCCAACCCCACGGAAAGACAGACCCAGGAGTTGAAGAAGTTGTTACGATTAAATTAGTTGGATCAAGAACATAAAAACGGAGATCAACAACTGCACAAGTCAGTATTTGCGATACGAAACCGTGCGAACAGAACAACTGGTTTTTCACCTGCCCAATTGTTTCTGGGGGCAGAGATGAAGAAGCCTGGGGATTGGCAGATTCAAGTCGAAGAAGAGTCTCAAAATATTGAAGAATGGGTTAACGAGAGAGGCCAAGGACGTCAACAGAATGTTGAAAGAGCTCGGCAAACAATATTGGCCAATGCTGAAGAAAATGACCAAGTGGAGACGGGACTCAGTTATTAACCAGGAGAGTCCGCCTGGATGCGCAATCAAGTGCTCAGCAGTAAGGTGGAGGGTGTCCATAGTGGATTGGCACCGAAGTTGAAAGGGCCTTACAGAGTGCTGAGGAGTTTACCAGCTGGAATATATGTTGTGGATACAGTGCCTCCCACGAAGAGACATGGAGGTCTCTTGAAGCCGGCCAGTGCAAGGACCGCCGCCAATGGGAATCTGGGAAGATTGAGTGTGGGGAACGAGGTGTTCGGCGAACTACTTCCAGATCGATTGGGGGGTCAAAGGCATGGAGGTGATGGAAGATGACGGGATGTACCAAGTGTGGACAAGCCAGAGGCCAGAGCATAGAGCCAGGGTACAACTTGCGGCCCAGACGACTGGCAATCATCAACAGGCGCCGTTGAAGAGTGAAGAACTAATGTGTACGTACACTTTTAAGTTTTGCTAGCTAGCTAAATGTACTAGTACAATGCAAATAGTTCTTAAGTCAAAAAATTGGTCGACCAAATATAATAAGCAAATTAGAAAATGTGTGTTGGAAGATTTTGTTGTAATGAGGGGGAGATTTGTTGTAATGAAAATTATTAAGAATAATTTTTTTGATCCAACACACATATAAATTATGAAATAGAAGAATATTAAGTAAGATGTTGCGAAAAATATTTAACAAAACAATATTTTTCTCCTTGAAAAAAAGGAGTTTTTTGTTTTGAGAATAAATACAAAAGTACAAAAAGAAAATAATATAGCTCGATAATTTTTTTTTTCTTAAACTAAGTTTTTTTTTAAGTCCAAAAATGTTAATAAGATTAACAGTTGCTTTTGATTGAAAGTTTTTCTATTTTGAAAAAAAAATCAAAAATTGAAAAAAAATTATTACATATAATTAAATTTTAATCAAGAGTCATACAAATTGAATGTTTTTAATAAATAACATAAATAGATCACAAATAAATAATTTTGAAAAAAACAAGATAGTTCTTGTAAAACAAATATACAGAAGTTAGCTAGCTTACAGTAATGAATGTAGCATAAAATTTGTGTATAGATTTTGAATTCACACTGGCTGTGTTCATTAAGTCGGTAGTTAAATATCAACCAAGCGGGGTGTGACAATGGGTCAAACCCAAGGAGAGGTATAATTTTTAATTAATTTTATAAATAGTCTGAACACTCCGACTACGTCCATGGGTGTTGATATACTAAAATATTCTAGAAGCCTCCATGCGAAAGTATATTGTCAACAACAAATATTTATTCCAAAAAAACAACCATGTTCTCGAAGGATCTTTGATGGGTATATAAACCGGTGACCAGTGTTGATTCAAATCAGTTTAATATCAACTATTGTCAGTAAGTATCAAAGTTGAAATCAAGTACTGCCTGATTAGTTCAAAGTATATAATTGTTGTTCAATCCAGATCAAGTTAATGTTGGAATTTGTACAAGTAATTTGATCAAGTAATTCAAAGTTTGACATTGTGTGAAAAAAATTAATATAATTGTTGAAAAAGAAATTGGATAATCATTTTTTTTAAGCAATAAAATCAGGTTTTAAATAAAACCACCATGTAGAAAACAACCAAACTTCTTCCTTCATGAATACACACATAACATGAATAGCCGTATTTGGTAAGTTTATTTTAAGATACTAATTTAAGCTCCATTCATACAAAACCTGTAACTATTTTCTCAAAGGATATTCGATTAGCTCGCCGTATTCATGGAGAACGATTAAACATACAACAACAATTAATATAATGATTTATTTTAGGATCTATATTTCAAGAAAAATAAGTAAAAATTTAAGGAAACTAGCATGTGGAAAACGACCAAACTTCTACCTTCTAACACGAATAGCAGTAAAAAAGTAAATTTTTGGCATATTTTGCCTATTTTTGGGAATAATGAAAAACTTTTTATACTGTGATCGCATGGGATATAAATAATGGGTGATATTTTTGATAAAAATAATGAGTGATGTATATGCCTTATGTATGTGTATATGTATTTATGTTTTAAATATTTTTACCTGTTAACATATATCACAAATATCGTTTCGTGTAATGTTCAACTTTATGATATGAATGAAGGCCTATGTTAATAATTATTTTAACTTTTCTGATTAACTGTTTATGTTCTAAACCAAAAATTTAAAATATATTTCAATACTACAAAATTAAAATTTATTTATATTCATAAATTATTTTAATGTGTATATGTAATTAAACTTAAATACAAAAACCAATAATTTTACTCACCTGAACAAATGTGAATTGATGTCTACCTCAATATGCACGAATAATAATTAGTTTATTCCAAAAAATATTCACACACACCTGAAAAAATGTTAAGTGTGTATTTAAATTTTTTTATACTGTGATTGAATGATGTAGTGCATACATACGGCACAATACCTTACGATGTTTCATTAATTTGTATATGTTAATAGTGAGTGATATATTTGCCCGTGTTTGTGTTAACAAAATTTAAAAAAAATACAAAAACATAAATTACAAACAGAAACTTTAAAAATAATATATATATATTTATGCATGTATGTAGAACAAATTTTCAAATTTAATATTTAAAATATATATTAAATAAAAAATTCTTTAAAATCTTAAAAAATATTACATTTAAAATTAATAAAATTTATATAATATTAAAATTTAATATTTTAAATATAAAATTTTTGAAATTATTTTATTTTGTGGGTATAATTAAATTTGCATACAAAAATAAATAATCACACTTACCTGAATAAATGTGAATTCATGTTGACCAAAACATGCACCAATAATAATTATTTTAATCCAAAAAAATATTCACACACACCTAAACAAATGTTAACTGATGTTCAGCTCAACATGCTTAATCCAAAAAAATATTCACACTCACATGAACAAATATAAACTTATGTTTACCTCAACAAGTTCCAACAACAACTGTCCATGAAGTTGCATTCATAGCAATTACTCTTTTACATTTTTATTAAATATTATTTGTATTTAAAAATTCCTGTAATAAAATTGTCAATACAATTACCACAAACCCAATTGTTTTAGGTCTTGCGAACTTAAACACAACAAACAAGACTTACTCTCTATCTATCTAAATATAAACTTTATTACTCATATATGAAAATGATTAGTGGCTTCCCAATAAGAAAGCCTGTGTATACCTTTGATGTTTGTACTTATTTTTGACTGTTAAAATAACTTCATTTTTTCAGAAAATTGTCCAAACTTTGTAACTCTTCAGAATCTTTGTATTTTTCCCAATTGTTGGATTTATTAATAAATACATCATCTGTGCTTGAAGACGTCATCTTTAAGTTCCGGCAATCTCGTTGCTTACAACTTAACTCATATTTTTCGTTTATTAACGTATGTTTTAACACTGCGTCAATACGTAAAATTTTACGTTTTTGTTTCTTAATTTTATGTTTAATTTTTGCTATCCATTTAATTAATTCATGGGTAATTCATCATCTGTACTTTTTTCACTAGACAGCATTTTGGTAGCACCCATGTTCATTTCTTAAATTTAATTAATTTGTTGTATCTATAGTACTTTCTGATAGTGTTATCTTCACTGTTAACAGATTTGAACTGATTGATGCTGTACACGGTTGTGCTTTATATAATGCATACAACAATAAAAAAAGCCACGCCCAAAAATTTTATTAAGCCATGAATTTTTAAAGTGCCAATCACATTTAACGTAATAAAATCTCAAATTTGAATTAAATATAAATGTAACTGTTTTTCTTATCCGTTAAACCGATTGACTATATAGAATCAAATTGTTTTGGCTATAAATAAGATACTGTTTAATAAAACATTATTATATTAAAATGGCTAAGACCAAGCCAAGTGTTTGCAAAAATCATTGGGTTGTAAAGCCGTATTTGGTAAGTTTGTTTTAAGATATTTATCCGACCAAAAACATAAATGTATGAAAGGGCCGAGTTTTCGGGAAAATCCTTAATGTAATAGTTCCTTCTTAAAAAGTGATGATATGAGAGTAAGGACCGAGCTATTTACAAAGTAAATAGCTCTAGACTTCATATCTAATCAAAAGTGATGATATCCCATTAAAGAACTGAGCTATTTACAAAGTAAATAGCTCGGTAAACTATTAACTAAAAAAAAAAATAATGAGGGGTAAATTGATTAAATGTAAGAAAAAATTTGGTTGAAATTTATTTCATAAGTTTTCCCTTAGTATGTTTTTAAAATTTTATAACGCGGCAAGTTTTAAAATATTTGAAATCATCAGAAAAAAAACTTGCCGCGTTATATAAAAAATTTTAAAAACATACTAAGGGAAAACTTAAGAAATAAATTTCAACCAAATTTTTTCTTACATTTAATCAATTTACCCCTCATAATTTTTTTTTTAGTTAATAGTTTACCGAGTTATTTACTTTGTTAATAGCTCGGCTTTTTAATGGGATATCATCACTTTTCAAAGAGCAACTTTTATCTGAAGTCTAGAGCTATTTACTTTGTAAATAGCTCGGTCCTTTCTTCCATATCATCACTTTTTAAGAAGCAACTATTATATGAAGTCTAGAGCTATTTACTTTGTAAATAGCTCGGTCCTTTCTTCCATATCATCACTTTTTAAGAAGCAACTATTATATGAAGTCAAGAGCTATTTACTTTGTAAATAGCTCGTTCCTTACTCTCATGTCATCAGTTTTTAAGAAGGAACTATTATATGAAGTCAAGAGCTATTTACTTTGTACATAGCTCGGTCCTTACTCTCATATCATCACTTTTTAAGAAGGAACTATTACATTAAGGATTTTCCCGAAAACTCGGCCCTTTCTTACATTTATGTTCTTTGTCGGATATCAATCCTTTTTGAAATGCTTAAATATACAAAGCCGAAGGCTTAGCACAAAACGCTACACGTTTTGTTACGCTTCGCGTATACTTTGCGTTGCTTTACGCTTCGCGATACTTTACTCTTTGTAGATTCACATATACAAAGGATACCGCTTCGCGTTATATAACGTCAACTCGCTCTGCTCGGTTTTTGAAAGGCTGAAACATCAATATAGTATGGTTGTCATATAATAATCGTAGGCATGACTAACCGATCGATTTTACTCACTGGATTTACTTGATGGATTATTATTGTTGATATTTTAATACATCTCTTTTTTTTTTTTGTTGTTGTTGACCAATACGTATATATTTATGTATATTTATGTATATGTATATATTTCTCATATATAAATAAATAAATATATTACTCTTATTAAAAATTATTTTGTGGCCTCCTATGGGTAGGCCATTTTGTTAGATGAATATATTATATTTGATGTTGAAATTGTTGTTTCCCATTTTGAACTGCATAGACGATATATTTATTTTTTGTAGCTTGTTTGTTTGTTTTAACATTTTCCTATAACACCAAACCAATTGCTGTTTTTATGAATTTAGAAACTTCTCGCAAGTAATTCTAAGTACGAAATTTATAAATAAAATCTTTATTTCATTTTTTCGTCTTTATAACATTTGAATTCAATTATAAGTGATGATTTGGATTCAATTGTTCAATAATTGTAATCTTATGATAATTCGGTATTTATTTATGTTAAAATGCATATGTAATTAAAAATGGTATGTGATTAAAATGAAAAATATATATTTAATAATACTTAGTTAAAATAAAAAAAATCTTAAATGTGATAATAAAATAATTTATACATTTATATTTACAATTGATTTGATTTATAACCTCTTCGCTATTGATGTACATACAACAATATAGAGTACATTACGTATAAATTCGGAGTACGTTAATTATTTTTCAATTGACATACAAAAACTCTGTGATAACTCTGAACTAGCTATTAATAAGACAACATTTGACAGTTTTTTCAAAACGACAATATTTATATATTTTTGAATGTCGTTAATTTTATTCCTGTTCAAGATGAATACTTTATTCAGCTGTTCATTATACTTCACATTAAGTTTTGAATTAAAATTAAAATAATAATTTATATCGTCATAAAGTTGTTAATGTACAAAATATTGTACAAATTGAATCAATAATCGGAAAAATTTCAGATTAATTGTTCAGTATAATAAAAAGGATAATCAATTTCAATTTTTCATTTTATTAGTATTAATAAATTTGATTTTTACACTCGTATTGAATTTTAACGTAATCATAATTTGTAAAAGTAATTTTATCTAAAAATTAAATTTTATATATTCAAAAATCAATCTTTTTAACAGAATCGCATTGATTTTTACAATAAAATCATTTATTAAATAATCCAAATTCCTCGATAAATTACAAATTTCCAACAATTGAATCCATCACATTATTTTAATTTATTCAAAGTCACAATTATTCATTGATTCAATTACTACAATCAAACTTCTTTTTTTTTTTTTAAGTTTTCTTGGATGTAGGCTGTTTTCGTTTAGATGGATTTTTTTTAACCATTATTGATTCAACTATTTTTTGAACTGCTATGGTGTGTAGATGTTTAGACCACACTCTATTTGTAACGTCTTGCAGATGACTTTTCTTGAATGGTAGTTTCGATAAATCAGGACGATAAAGCGTTCTGAGCCTGTTGTATTCTATTATTGCACTCATTTGTGATTGTAATTGGCTTGGATCAAAACTAATAAGATGAACTCCGGTAAGATTTTTAACTCTAGATAGCGCAACATATGCTTGTCCACAGGAAAATATACAGGAACCTATATCCAGAAGTGCACTATCCAAACTTAAACCTCGACTTTTGTGAATAGTGATAGCGTAAGCAAGACATATTGGAAATTGCTCACGATACACAAACGCGTGATAGAAAACTTCAAATTTATTTTTAACTGGTTCCAAATCGTGTACCAAGCCATGTGTAAATTTTATGCGAATTTTCTTAATTTTGTTTATGTCGTCAATATCCCGAAAGATTTGCTCCACATTACCAATTGAACCATTAACAAGTCCTAAACTGAGATCGACATTTCTTCGAAGTATTACACGAGCTCCAATTTTTATATTTATTCTTCTCTCTTAACCTGCTGTCATAGATGAATCATCTTCATACTTATCTAATATTTCACGATCTTTTTTAGAAAATGATTTTCGACATTCAACCTCATCAATAGCAATTATTTCTATGAACGGTTGATCAATTCTTTTTAACATTGCTTCATTAAGTTGAGCACACATATTTCTTGTTGGCAGTAAACAAACTGTGCTCTCAGGTAATGATGAGAGGTGAACTGTCAATTCTTGAAGTCTGTCATTAACAGAAGTGGAATTAAATTTCAGCAATCAGGAAGATAATAATTTAGAATCTTCTATTGTTATAACTCCTAATCGTAATCGACTCAACAGATTCATGAAATCATTATCATTTTTTTGTCGCATGTTAATACAAAGTTCTTCATAACTAAATAATTTTTTCCACAAATTTGTAATAACACTTAATGAACCTATCAGTTTATTTATATCTTTAGCTGATATATCTTCAAAAGGTGATTGTTCTCTGACAGGCGGTAGTTGTAACAAATCCCCAAATACCAAAATATGTTTCCCTCCAAACCAGCCATTTTCATTATCGGAAGTATCAAATATTTCCATTAGACGTAAATGAATATACATAAGAGGTATGTTGGAAATCATTGACACTTCATCTATGATTATAAGCATCATGTTCGATAAATCAGCTCGTAATACTTTTAAAACTTGAAAGCGGTTTATATTTAGGTGTTAATCCATGTTTAACTGGTAGTAATAACCTATGGACAGTTAGCCCATTAACATTAAACGCCGCAATCCCAGTGGGCGCAGTAACAGCTACAGACTTATTGAATTTTTTCGACACCCATTGTTTTATTGTATTTATTAGGTAACTTTTACCCGTACCCTCTGTACCACTCACGAAAAGTCTAAGAGTGCGCGATTTTTGTCCAATGTTTCGTGAATTTTATCAAATATACGTTTTTGGTCTGAATTTAAATTATCAATCATTTCTTTCATTTCTTGATCTGATATATTTTTAATTAATCGAATATCATCCATTGCATTATTTGCTTGTACTGGTTCAAACTCTATTGGATTTTCGATTGCATCATCATCATGTTCATTTGCATCGTTTTGCCTGTTCTCTTGTATTTCAGCTATTTTCTCCTCGATCACTTCAAATGCTTTCTCCAAATTTTCTTTGTATTCATTTTGCAGCTGTCCGTAATTTACACCATCGTTTATAGTTTCTTTAACTATATTAAAAGCTTCCATATATGAATCTTGCCCTTTTTTTAATTCAACAAGATTACGCCAATGCATAAACAAAAGTAAAATTGTTCTGGATACTTTTTAATATCAAGTGGATAATGATTGATTAAATATGGTCATTTTCTTCTTTTTAAAAATTTTTCGTGACCAATTTGATAACATTCATCATTACTATAAACAGGACGACTATTGATAATGTAATACCATCTGGCAAAATCATGAAGGTTCATTTCTTCTAACTCTGCAGGTCTATTTGGATAATAACCATCAGTCAATGATTTGTAAAAGAAATCTGATGAATTTGGATGCAAATTATTTATATCTTTCTTAGATTTAACTCTGCGGTTACGATGTATTTTCACGTCAAGCCATCTGAAAATAGTTTCAGGATCAGTTCCATAAAGGGATAAACCGTGCGGATTACATGAATCCGCACTCTATGTTATTGAGTGCACGAAGACCAACATTAAAATGTCGACTTGTTAATGTTTTTGTAAAATTTATAATTTCAAACATTTCTGTAACATGACTTTTTTCGCCTTTTGTTGTATACTTAGTGATATAGTAACTCAATATAGTGGTTTTGTCACCAATAAACTGAATATCTGTATTACCATTCCACACTAAAAGCACTACTGGATTATAGTCATTGATATAAACAGATTCTTTTGTCCTAAGTATATTGTACAATCTCTAATTTGATAGAGTTTTTTTTTTGCTGCTACTGACTCTGTAACTCCTATTATTTTCATTTGATCTGTTACAGGACGTGGAAAACCAAATCTGCAAACGCGAATATAGCCAGTTGATTTGTTTTTATTCCTTAAACAATAATTATTATGTTTATGAAGTTGATAATTCATAACTCGATCATGTAATTGTGGTGAATTTTGTTTGTTTGGAATAACGCACGTTACATATTTTGATATGAAATTAGCCACCTCTAGACTGTTCAAGTATAGGTGCATCTTTTATCCACAACATACAATGAAAATGTTGTAATCCTCTGGATTGATACTCACGACGCCAGAAATAATGTTCAACTTTTCCTAAAGGTTCGTCTTTTGAACATAGAAAACCTAATAATGTTTTAAATTTAAGATCAATAAATCTTGAAACTGCTACGGGATCTTGAGCAATTATTTCACTAATCGACTTTTTGGCCATATCAGGGCCATTGATATCTTTAATATATTGCCCTAGATCAGTCCAATTCCATTCTGATGGACTGACAGTCAGGAACCAAGTTGCTGGTCCATAATATCTCGTCATACACAACACTTCATTTCTAGGCTTTCTCCAATATTGTTCTGTGTTCCGTAAATGGCTAAATATTGCAGTCAAATCTCCTTCTAGTTCTTCTCTTTCCATCATTTCTAAATAAGTTTTTTTCGTTAACTTTTCATTTTGCTTAGTTATATTCATCATATAAAATATACCAGCACTCAATTGACGCATATTTGCATCATTCAATAAATAAAAAAGATATTGGGCGTCTATATTGGGCGTCGATATTGGGCGTGACGTCTATTTTGGGCGTGACTCGACATCACCTTGGATTTAATAAATTCAGCTGATGTGATTTTTTTTTCTCTGGGATAAAATTAACCATATTTACCATCAACATACAAATCTGGAAAACATTTTACATCAATATCTTTGTCCCGATTATCTAAAGGTGGGGCGTTCACTTTCAACATTTGATAAACAGATGCCGCAGATTTATTTTGTCGCCGCTCATGAAGAGAATATATAGTATACTGCTCGTACTCATGTTGATTTTCATCAGTTGCTTGTGTTAATAATGCACCATCAATATTTTGGTTCGTTTGATCTACCGTTTCAATTTCAAATTGTATATCTGAATCTATATGATGTTGTAATTGTCGAAAGTTTTCCGGTCGAACTATACCAGAATAATGTTTGTTATTATATTTGAAAAACTTTAAGGCATTATAAATATTCTCTAAATTTACAAGATCCTGCCATATTATTTTACTTTTTGTTGGATGTTCTCTAACAAGAATATATAATTCATGGTCTGTATTTAAAGGCTCTTCAGGTCTTGGTATTTTTTTTAATGTCGCTTCCAATGGTAGTGGTAGATGAAATGTTCTGCCTTTCACTTTTTTAATAGCGTGTCTATTAGGTATGCGTTTCTTGGAAACAGGAACCATGGATGTAATTAGTTGAAAGGCTTTTGCTCGTTGGATTAAAATTTTTTCAAACTCATTTAATTTTCTTATTTCATCAGGAACTTCTGCATTATAAAGTCCATTAAGAATACATTTTGTGGGAAGTTTATTCGATCGGAAGTTCAATAAGCATGTAGTACAAATAAAATTACTCAACTTGACTTTTTTATCTTCAATAAATTGTTGTAATCTTTTCCAGTAATTACTTTCTAATGGTTTTCGTATTGCTGAAAGAGATGTTAAATTTCTTAAACAGAAAAGTCCTTGACAAGATATACACTCATTTTTTGGCGTATCTAGACACTTTTCTTTCATGTCAGTCAATGAAGTATGAAATTTTTCTATTATTTGGTCGTCATTTAAATTTGAATCGGACAAATCGCAATCCACATTATATACATCATGTCCTTTGTTCATAATAATGTTAGCCGGATTCCCTAATTCATTAAGTTTATCTATGTTAACGTCTTCTAATGCATTATCTAATTCACAGATTTTATAACCATACGATTTCATTTCATACAGTTGTCTAATCATAGTTCTGATACTTGAAAAATGACTCTTTAAACTATTAAAAAATCTAAGATTGTTTTTAAACGCTTTTTCTTCACATAGCATAAATTTATATATAGTTTTTGTTGGACACTCTGATAGCTCAATAAATTTTCTTTCCAAATTTGTTACCATATTTTCAGTTAATAAACTAATTTTTATATCACATGTCCAACTTTCACCTCTTCTTTTATTTTTAATGTTTTCTTGGGAGTCGTGTAAAACACCTCTCCTATTATTATTCATAACGGCTACACTACCGTGTTCCAATAATTTATACGAAGTTTCAGTGAAATACGGTTCTTGTGTAGGACAATGTAAAGATTTGCCTAAAAGTGCCTGAGATTTGGTAAGTATATCATGACAGTCGTTAAGTAATATTCGATATTTTTCAAGTCCTGTTACCATGATCTTTTTTAAATTTTCATACGATTTTAAATAATTACCAATTAAACTCTTCTAGTTCTATAAAACCCATTTAATATTCTTTTCAGCTTCTAGTCGATCCCCGATTATAAGCGTTATTCTTGCGATGATATTTTCAATGTTTCCCGAAAATTCTAAATATTTAGGTAGTTGATATTCCTTATTCAATTTGGTTCTAATTTGAGGATTTTTTAACCATACATGGATACTTCTTTCATTTGTACATTTGGATTTTTTTTTTGTATCGCTTAATCGCATCACGAAGTTGTTCTTCGCGAGTTTTATCAGAAGCTTTCGGTGGCCCGGGTTTCGTTTTTTTTGGCCGCCCAGGTTTCTTTTTCCTTGGTTTTTCCGAACCTATTTTTGTTGTTTCTCTGACATTTTCAATAATACCATCACCTGGTTGTTGAATATTTTCAGATTCTTCTACATTTAAACTCTCGGGCGTAGTTATTGGAATACATACATCGTAGTGTCCAGAAACACCAATCCCGAAACAACATAGTCGTGCAATCTGACTCTTTTCTTTATTAATATCAACTATACACTTCATGTCAATTGATAGGTACACTTGCATTCTCAAATTACACAAGATACCAGCGGCTTGTATTTCCCATAACGAGCCATATGTATGAGGTTTTACCATGGCTTCACGATTTTGTTCAATAGAATCGTAAGTGCTGTCATTTTCGTTACAAGTCTTATTTTGAAAATCTTGCCAATTGTCAATAACGTAATTAACTATTGCTTCTCTAACCTTTTCTGTATACTGTAAAAAGTTTTCTCCATACAGCGTATATGATACCGAATTAAATAGGGAATTTTCGTCTCTCGGCATGCATATTACTGTATGCGGGATGTATTTGCCTTCTATTACAAGATCTTTTCTGTATCTATCCATACCATTTTCAAAAATATCATCACCTATTTGTTGAATATTTTGAGAATCTTCTTCATTAGATCTATCGGAAGCAGCTATTGGAATACAGATATCGAAGTGTCCAGACCGAAAATTTCCAGAAAAACGTAATAGTGCAATCTGACTTTTTTCTGGATTAAAATCAACTATACACTTCATGTCGTCTGATTGGTAAACTTGCATTCTCAAATTATACAAGATTCCAGCTGCTTTTATTTCACTGAGCAAGCCTATATGTATGAGGTTTTAGCATGGATTCACGATTTTATTCAATAGAATCATAATTGCTACCATTTTCGTTACACGTCATACACTGCAAATCTTGCCAATTGGTAAAAACGTGATTAACTATTTCTTTTCTAACTTTTTGTGTATACTTAAAAAAATTTTCCCCATACAGTCTATATGAAATTGAGTGAAAAAGACAGCTTCCATCTGGAGGCATTAATATAACTGTATGTGAAATAGTTTTGCCATCTATTACGATATCTTTTATGTACCTATCCATATTACGATCTAAAATAAGAACTATTATGGATTAAGTAAACACCAAACAAATCAAAAAATATAAAGACACAAATTACTTTGATACCTAAGATGCCTGTAAAAAAACTAGTTTTAATAAAATTAAAATAAAGAAATATAAATGTTATGCTAACAAAATATAGAAAAAAATTTTTTTTAATTAGTTTACTAACAATTATTTTTTAATGAAAAAATTATTTTAATATTGATATTGTCCAATTGAGTTTTTTAAATATATCAATATTTGGATAATCAACTGATTAATTTTCTTAATAAGACAAATATATAAAACCGGTTGAAAATTTTAAATTTATGTGTACTTACTATAACGTTGGTTTCGTATTAATTAGTAGAAAACTATACAGAACAAATAAAAAAATTTCAATCAAATTTTTTTATTAATCATAAGCACTTTGAAAATAACGTTACAATACAGGGTGTGGAAAAAGTTATATTACAAAATTTGCTTAGATTAAAGGATAAAATGCAAAGCCATATTGGTCCATGTCCCTCATGATATAACTTATCTTTTAAATAAACAATACAAGATAAAAGAAATGTCTTTAATAACAACAACAAAATATACTTATCTCTTAAAAACAAACTATTTTTGTTTAAATCTTTTTTCATACGTAGTTTTGGTATAAATGTGAAACGTTCAATGCATAACAAACAGTTTAAAACAAAACTATATATATATAAGTTATAAACTCGGTAGAAGTTTATGTTTAAAAAAAAAAAAATTATTTATTTAAAAAATTAATTTTTACAAATATTTAATTGTTACAATATTTAATTGTTGAAAATATTAATTATTACAAAAATATTAATTATTACAACGAAGTTTAAAATAATAGTCAAAACGTTAATAAACAGCGATTATGTACATGAAAGTAATAAGTGTTCAATCAATCAAAATGTTCGGTTTATATAAAATAATTTTGGATTAGTAAGTGTTTGTACAATAAATTTGGTCACGTTGATCGATGTTTGACAGGAAATGCTGATCCACATGAACACGAGTTTTATTATTTAGTATTGGGTGTCCCATACTAGAATCTATAACTCTTCCGTCCTTAAGACAGAAGTCTGACTTCCGTAGGGAGTTGGACGACTGCAGGCGCTGATGATGTACGTCTAACCATGGTTTCCACTGGTGCATTTTTACTCTTTCTAAGTTTTCTAAACATAAAATATAGAATTAAACAAATTATAGAAATAAAAGTTGTAACTGTCCAAACACCGGTGTGCATAGAATGTTGATATTTCAATGATTGGAGTTCTTTCGTATTTTCCAAGTGTTTCACTTTCAATAAATCCAGATTAATGTCCTTCGATATATTCGTTATGTTGATGACATTATACATTATTTGTTCCAACACGATGTTGTGAGTTGAGGTTAATAAAGTTCCATATTTGATTTGATTAATAGTTAGTTGGCATTCATGTAATATTATGTTGAGTTTTCCGATGAAGTTGGTTATATTTTTCCCACAATTATTAGTGATGTTAACAGGATTGGTTGTCGATACTATGATGTGATTGGTTTCGATTTCTTCTATGAAGTCTTCCTCCATAGTTCGATGAAGTGTGCATTTGGCTGGTTTGTTTTCTAATATTTGGATCTAGCATTGGTTTGAGCTGGTTTCTTGTAATTTATATGGTGGGCATATGTAGGTTTGTTCTATTCGGTTGCAAGGTTTTTGTAGAAATAGGAAATGTTTATGATTATACAGGATTATGTTTGTTAAAGGTTTAATTATTTGATGTTGTTCGGGTAAGGGTCTAATTTTTATTGAACTAAAGGTTTCGTTATGGAATTGAGGTATCATTACAGCGAATATAATATTACTCCCGTTATAATAAGCCTTTAAATTTAATAATTCGTATAATTGTTCATCACTTCCGATTTTTATTTGTGGTTTTAAAGCATTATAAACTATATTTAATTCTTGTTTAGTTAATATGTGTTTTGAGATAATTTTCAACCGGGCCAAATTCATAGAAAGAATAATGTCACTAATATGATCATCTAAATACTGTAGTTGTGATTGAACCGAGAAGTATATTTGTGACTGGAATAACTTGTGAATGAACTTGTGTTCGAGAAGTGGATAAGATTTAATAGCATCCACAATTGTTTTAAGTTTAGCCTGTTCGGTATTAATAAATTTGGTTATATTGTCAAATCGGTCAACCATTTGTGTATTTAATTTATGTTGTGAAATTGTGCTATCTTCGATTAGTAATTGATTATTTTTTAATACTTCTATCTGCTTGTTAATTTCTATCGCGTCATTGTGGTCCATGTTACCGGTTATTCCTTTAATTACATAGCCTAAGCCATCTATTAAGCCACGTTTTGATCTATAGGTTTTCAGTTCTAAACTTTCTATTTTATTCTCTAATTTATGGTATGAGGATTTTAAGGTATTAGTATTATAAAATAAAGTCATATTTAGATCTTCATTAAATACATTAGTTTTTAAATGTTCTAAAGATTACTTTATATTAGTTATGTTAATTATGTGGATTAAATTATTATAATGTGAGGTTAATTTAGTTTCTCCTAGATTGAGTGCTAATAGTCCTTTTGTGTGCGTAAGGTCGTGGTATTCTATACGTTGGGGAAGAGAGGAAGGTGTCAGGCACCTGAAAAAGATTAATTTCTTTTAGGCTTAGTCTTTGATTTGTGGTTCTTAAATTTGTTATTTGTGTGGAATGTTAAGTTAGTTTCTTTGGTTACTTTCTTTTCTTTTTTGTCATATGGTGGTCGTAGTTTAGTATTTCTTTGATTATTTTTTATCTACACGTCATCCTGTCCTAGGGTAGAGGGGTCTGATCTGTCTTGGTTTTTCGTGTCTAAAATTTGTATGTTTTTATCGTTTTGCTTCGTTATTATTTCTTGTATAATTTTTATTTTCTCACGTTGTTTATTAGTAAATTCCGTGATTGCGTTATCGTTCGGTTTAAGTATAGTCTTTTCTCGAATTCCACGTATGATTTCGAAGGGTGTAAGTTTTGTTGAAGAGTGGATAGAGTTGTTTTGAGTAATCATGGTCAAATCTAATAGTTCGTCTAAAGGTGAGTTTTCTTTATTTTTTAGTATTCTAAGAATTTCAAGTATGGTGTTATGTAGCCTTTCTACTGGTGAGTTACCCGTAGAGTTTCTAGCAGCTGTTATATGATTCTGTATGTCGTAAAGTTTTAGGAATTCTCGCATGTCTAAGTTAGAGAATTCGTTGCCATTATCGTGTATGATTTTAGTCGGTATACCATGTCTTGCAATATATTTTCGAACTATTTTTAATAATTCAACTGAATTTCGAAAGGGGATGATAGAACATTCTGCGTACTTTAAAATTTGTCTATTATGGTCAGTACATATGAAGTATTTCAAATTGTTTGGTGGCTATTTCGGTCGGTGTCTGTTTTAAATGCAGTGGATGTCTCTCGTATTTAAATTTTAAGCAGGTGTCACAAGTATTATGAAAGTCGTGATTTTTGATTTCATATTGTCAAAGTAATATGTTCTTTTAAGGTGGTTTAGTGTCTCGTCTATTCCTCTGTGCACCGATAGTTCGTGGTATTTGCGTATGATTTCTGTTTGTTCTTCTAGGGTTTGAATGTCCGTTAGTAGGGTCGTACATCTGATAATTTTATATTTAGATATTTTATATTAAGTATTTATCATGAGATTCATTGAATACTTTAAATGTATCGTCATTAGTCATGGCGGCATTTAGTTTGTAAGGTGATAAATATTCTTTAAATATTTCAATGCATTGATTTTCTGTCGGGGTGTTTTATATTTCTATTGTCAAACGTTTGCGAGTTTTGAATAGGTATTCGGTGTTTATTTGATTCCTAAGTCCGGTATCGATAATTATTTGATTACTAAATTCGTTTAGTGCTTGTTCAGATATTCGTATGCCTTCGATTATGTTTTCCTGAGCTGAATGTACAGTTGATGCTTCAGCATCTTGTGAACTAGTATCAATATTATTGAGTTCCGCGGGTATACGACTTAGTGCATCCGCGTTAGAATTTACTTTTCCTGGTTTATAGTCAATGTCGAAGTTGTAATCTAAAAGTTTGATTTTCCATCTAGACAATTTTGAATTAGACTCTTTTAAAGAAAAAACCCATTTCAACGGTTTATGGTCTGTCAGTATGTTGAATTTTTGTCCGAATAAGTAGGGTCTGAATTGCTTACAAGCCCACACTATCGCTAACAATTCTATTTCTATTGTGCTATAGTTTTGTTCTGATTTATTGAGTGTACGTACACGACACACAGGTTTGTCGTGTCCAACTGTACCTTTCGATAATACAGCTCCTAATGCGTAAATACTAGCGTCAGTAGTGAGTATAAAGGGTTTGTCAAAATCCGGATATTGTAATATGGGGTCACCGATGATGAGAGTTTTATAATATTCGAAACACTTGATGTACTCTTTATTTTTTGTATCGATTTTTGTGTCTTTACGTAAACATTGTGTCATAGGTTTAGTTATCTTTGCAAAGTCCTTTATGAATTTTCGGTAGTAGCCTAAAAGTCCGAGAAATGACTTGATTTCTGTCACAGTCTTTGGTAATGGGAATTTTTTAATTGCTTCAATTTTTGCAGGGTTAGGTTTTATACCGTCTGTGGTCACTACATGTCCTAAAAATTCGATTTCTTTATGTAAGAACTCGCATTTGTCCAGTTGCGTTTTGAAGTTATGTTTTCTTAATTTGTCAAAAACTTTCCGTAACATTTCGACATGTTCGGTCAGAGATGTTGAAAAGATTATGATGTCATCCATATAAACTAATACGTTTTTACCGATGAATTCTCTCAACATATTGTCCATGACGCGTTGAAATGTAGCGGGGGCATTTTTAAGTCCAAAAGTCATTCTTGTATACTCGTAATGTCCATTGTCTACTGTAAATGCCGTCTTTGCAATGTCCTTAGGGTCCCTTTCGATCTGATGATGTCCTGACGCGAGATCTAGCGTTGAAAAGTAGCAACACTTGCTTAATTTGTCTAGTATGTCAGATATGTTAGGTAAAGGGTATCTGTCGTTTATTGTCTTTTCATTTAGTTTTCTATAATTGACTACTAATCTCCATTTCTTTTTGCCCGAAGCGTCAGGTTTCTTCGCGACAATCCAAATTGGAGATGACCATGGAGAATTAGAAGGTCTAATTATATTTTTCTCTAAGAGCTCGTTAATTTGTCGTGTCACTTCTTCTTTGTGGCAATGGTGGTATCGGTATGAGCGCGTGTATATCGGTAATTCATCTTTTGTTACAATAGAATGTTTAACATCAGATGTAAACGTCATATCTTGGTCGGAAGTGTAAAATATGTCTCTGTAGTCAGTACAAGTATTTATTAGAGCGTCTTGTTCTTCTTTATTTAGATGTTTCATTCGGATATTTTTCATAACAAAATCGTAATTATCTGAATATTCAACTTCCATTGAATTTGAATGAATGTTGTATAATTCGTGATAACTAGTGAGCGATTCACTGTTTAACGGTTGTGAAATTATTATTGTTTGTGGTCAATCTATTTCATTTGTTATAAAAACTTTTGCGAATGAGTCCCTTGCTTGGTATATACCACTTACTGTATGTACCTTCTGGTTGAGTTTAATTTGTGGTATGAGTATGTCGCCATTTTTTATAAGAGTGGGGACTGTTATAAATTTTTATTCGTATGCTTCTAAAGTATGTACCTGTGGGGTCGTACAGGGTTTATAGTATAATTTGTTTGTTACGTTTCCGAAATTAATTGAATGGTTGTTATAGTTAATGTTAGCTTGAAGGTCCTGTAGTGTCTGACTCCCTATGATTCCGTCAAAGTAGTAATGGAATTTAAATACTAAAAATTGTAAAGGTGCATGGTTATTTAATTCCTTTAGATATTGTACTTTTACTTTATGTGAAATCTTGTGAGTCTGTAATGCAGTTTTAACGTTAGTGTTCGTAGGTATTAATTTAAAGTCGGTTATGTGTTTTGGGTCGATAAAATTATTGTCTGCTCCAGTGTCAATAAGAAATTTCAATTTATGGAATCCATTTTGAATCATTATATAAGGTAGGGCTCCGTTTGATCGGTGTGAGTTAAGCTCTACGATGCCGGTGGATTCGAGGCTGTAGCCAGAAAATCCTGATCTTCAACGTATTCGATTTCATTTAGATCAGGTTGATTAAATTCAACTTGATCAGGTGGATCATAGAATTGAAAATCATTTTGATTTGAGTAGTACGAGTTGTCTGTTGTTCCTGTATCGTGTATGGTATTGTCTTGGTCATAGTTGTTTTCAACGTTAAACAATTCTTTAGATACAAAGTTAGGGGGTCCTGTTGATCTGAACACATTGTTATTATACTGTCTAGTATTTCCCGAGGACGTGTCCATAGGTTCCGGTCTAAATCTGTAAGGTTGGTTGTTAGGTTGTTGTGGTCTATTATGAATTTGATTAGTGCTAAAATTAGGTTTATTTGGATGATTATTGTTTTGTTGGTTGTTATATTGCGGTGGTCTATAATGTAATCGTTGACGGTTACCAAATGGGTTTTGCCATTGTAGATTAACATTTGTAGAAGGTCTATTGTTAAAATTTGGTGATATGTGTCGTATTATTTGTCTAGGTTGTTGTATTTGTTGTGCCTGGACTATTTTCTGAATAGGTTTACCTTGGTGCTGTGTTTGTTTATAGAAAACATTTTGCTCCGTCTGCACGCGTTGCCATGCTTTTCCCAAGTCTATGGGTTGGAATGCTCTGACAATATTACCTATATTTTTATTAAGCCCTGTGAGGAAACAATCCAGTGCTACCTTTCTATAGTAAATAATTTTAGAATTCTTAGATGCTTCGTCTCCAGGTTGAAGTGAAACATTACTAATGAGGCTAGCTAAAATTTCATTAACTTTACTAAAGAATAGTTCGGCTGGTTGATTGCCTTGTTGTAATGAATATAAATCGCGCGTCAAACTAAATTCGTCCCTCTTGTCTGCATAGTGTGAAATGAGAGTTGATTTAATTGTATCCCAATCCCTATGCCTGTCGTACTGGTTTAGTACGTCGTTCGCTTGTCCTATTACTTTTTTCTTAATTTCATTGCAATATATGTTTTTAATATTTTCATCCACTAATTTATATAGTAAATTAACAACTACATCTACACTATCAATAAAGTTATATAAATTATTTTTATTTCCGTCAAATGGAATAATAGTTTTTATTACATCGGGAATTTGAAAATGTTTGATTACTGTTTGTATGGATGGAGTTGATTGCATGATAGATTCTGGTGGACTCATTTTTAAATTATTTATTAAATTAAATGACTTATTACTACTATTATTACCTTCGCTGTCCGATATGCCCTCAGACGTGTAATTTCTATTTAGAAACGATAAACCGTCGTTTCTTTTAGATTTATTAATATTTGTCCTAATAGGATATGGTGATCTAGGCATAGAATATGAAAATAATTTAGGAAAGTATGTTCTTACAACAGAATTATGAACAATTTCCACATATAAGTTGAACCAATGTGCTCTTGATTCCAAATCTTCACGAGTTAATGCTGAAGTCGAAAATTACAATATGCCCTTGTTAGTTTCGATGATTAACCATAAGTTTTCGATGAACCGTCGAAAATGTGTTGACTTGAGTTAAATGTTGCCGTTATCAATTTCCAAAATTTTTTTTTTTTCAAAACAATTTCCAGTAAATTTTCCAAAATTTTCCAATAAATTTTCCAGATTATTTTACTAAATTTTCCAGTTCGTCGAGTGTATAACAAATTTGTTTGGTTCGTAGGAACGTCCCAAAATCTTGAAAGATACTCGTAATACTTAACAACACTGATTCTAATTAACGTTAAAGTTTTACGATGGACGCTAATTAGTAAGGTATTTTCCAAACTAATCCTAGCGGCTGCGCCAGTTATAAACTCGGTAGAAGTTTTTGTTTAAAAAAAAAAATTATTTATTAAAAAAATTAATTTTTACAAATATTTAATTGTTACAATATTTAATTGTTGAAAATATTAATTATTACAAAAATATTAATTATTACAAAGTAGTTTAAAATAAAAGTCAAAACGTTAATTAACAGCGATTATATACATGAAAGTAATAAGTGTTCAATCTATCAAAATGTTCGGTTTATATACAATAATTTTGGAGAAGTAAGTGTTTTTACAATAAATTTGGTCACGTTGATCGATGTTTGACAGGAAATGCTGATCCACATGTACACGAGTTTTATAATTTAGTATTGGGTGCCCATACTAGAATCTATAACTTATATATATATATAAATATATATATATATATAAATATATAAATATATATATATATATATATATATATATATATATATATATATATATATATATATATATATATATATAATATAACAAAACTTTTGAAAATATATGCAAAAATTGAAAATTTTACCCATATGTACAGTTTTATACCAATATATAATGGCTTTAAAATATTTAAATATTGTTTGTAAATTTATCATTTAAAAATATATTTTTAATTCGCTGTACGCTCAAGGAAATCTTTCCATTGAATGCCGAGGCGGCCATTGGCGTTGGCTCCGTGTCACAGAAAATAACATTACATGAATTGTAAAAAAAAATTTTTAAAAATCCCATATATATATATATATATATATATATATATATATATATATATATATATATATATAATATATATGTATATATATCTGTTTATAACTTTACAATACGGGTAAATTTTTTAATTTTGCATGAATTTTCAAAAATTGGTCAATATTTTTTTTTTAATTCATCATTTAAAAATATATTTTTAATATTTTTATAACTATTTTTAATAACTCTTTTTATTTATTTTTATAACAATATTTTTTTTAAATACATGCAAAATAAAAAAGTTTTCCCGTATATAAAGGTACAAACAGATTTATATATATAAATATATATATATATATATATATATATATATATATATATATATATATATATAAATATATATATATGTATATATATATATATATATATATTTATAAATATATATATATATATTTATATATATATATATATATATATATATATATACATATATATATATATATATATATATATATATATATATATATATATATATATATATATATATATATATATATATATATATATATATATATATATATATATATACATATATATATGTATATATATATATATATATATATATACATAAAAAGTAGGTAGTCGCACGACCTACTAATTCCTAGTTTGCATAAGAATTACTTGTCCTCGACTCACATCATAAAAATGTACAGTTTAAAAAATTAATAAAGGATGAAAAATAATGATGTGGGTGGCCTCTGTTATAGATCGTGGTGTCTGCGAAACGGAGGTAAAACCCCGTTATTATTATTATTAAATAAATAATTCAATATTGTTTTTTAAATTTATCTTTTAAAAATATATTTTTAATAATAATAACTGTCCATTCACGAGCTACTTCCTGAATAAAGCGTTTGGTTAAATTAAAACTAACTTACATTGAATTTGTATCACTTACAAAACTAGTTTAAAAACAAATAACTTAAACACAAAAATATTGAAATTAAAAAATAATTAAATTTGAATGATAAAAATACATAGAGAATTTAAACGATTGTTGTTATTTACAATAATATAAATTTTTATATTATTATAAAAACGATAATCACACCTTCGTCCATGTATTTCAATTAAAAATATATTAAATACATTGTAAATTTTCTGTTTGCACAAATATTTAGTACATATGTATATACATATATATATATATATATATATATATATATATATATACATATATATATATATATATATATATATATATATATATATATATATATATATATATATATATATATATATATGTATATTCAATCAGTTTTTAATTAATTTGTATAATATTCATTTATTAATTATCGATAAAATATCAAAAATAAAAAGATATATGTTTTTGTTTAACATAAAAATTACACAGCTTTATTAGCAGTGAAATAATATATATTTGACTATATTTCTCATTGATTTTTATTAAGGAAATTAAATATAATTTAATAAGTAAAATAAATAATTTTATTATATTAATAAATTCTCATTCAAACATCAATTCAATACTGATGTTTCGTATTATTTTACATGAAAGTAGTTTAAGATATTATTTAACTTTTTATGTTTTCTAAATGATAGTTTACTTAAATATGGTCATTTATTCATGACTTAAAACATAATCAAGAAATAATATTACAATTCCGCTTGCAACATGAGATCTCGATTACAACTAATACTGTTGTTTTCTAAATTGTATATTCAGATGTGATATAAACGTTCCATGGAATAAGTAAATGAAGCTTAAGATTTAAGTTCTGGGAATAATTGGGAATTCCTAAATAATTTTTGGTTATTTTGTTCGAATTCAAACACACCGTTACGGAATTATTTAGCTTTTTATGTAAAATTTCTCGTTAATAATAGTTTACTCTTATTTAAAAATATTTTATGGCTTTTTTAAAAAGAAACCCGATTTCATAGTCGAACTGCAGTATGAATTTCCCGACTTGTAATTGTTGAACGTTGGTTATAGTGAGCTAAACGTGATGCTTCAGCAGCAATACGTTCAAAAATATCATTAACAAAACTGTGGCATTTTTGTTAACAATTGATACTTCTCACAAGGCAATCTGTTTATCAATAAAAATAGTTGCCCAGTTTTATGATATATATATATATGAAAACTGATTTTACATGATATATGAATACTGTGCGCTCATTGGTCTATGATATTTCTATAATACTATTGGTTAATACCTAACATATGATAAGTAATAAATATTATAAATTAATTGAAAATTTTTACATTTTTGTACGAGATTCTGTACAATAAATATACAAGAGTTACACATTTATTTTTTTTATTAATAAAAAAAAATACAAAAATTCCTGGACGCGGTAAAGGTGGTAAAGTTAAGGGTAAAGCAAAGTCAAGATCAAAAGAAGTCGTGCAGGATTACAATTCCCTGTTGGAAGAATTCACAGATTATTGCGGAAAGGAAATTATGCTGAACGAATATTTAGCTGCTGAAGTTCTTGAATTAGCTGGTAATGCAGCTCGTGATAACAAGACAACTCGTATTATACCTCGTCATTTACAATTAGCAATTCGTAATGATGAAGAATTAAATAAATTATTATCTGGTGTAACATTCGCCCAAGGTGGTGTATTACCAAATATTCAAGCAGTGTTATTGCCAAAGAAAACTGAAAAGAAAGAATAAATTATATACATTGGATTATTGATAATAATATTCATCGACCATAGGCCTTTTTTATAAAAGGCCACAAATTAATGTGAAATAAGAGTGATATATTTTTATTAAAATAACTATATGAAATTTAGTATATATAAGATGTTACTTGATGTGTTTCGATTATACTTTCTAAAATAATCTAATGATTACAACGGACCAAATTCAGACAGAATAAATATCCAACCAATCAAAAAGGAGGCGGTACACATATCAACGAATCAGATGTTTGTCTACTTAATAATGCTATTTTAATTAAAACAAAAATTTTTATTTTTCCGAAAAAAATTTCCAGTTTTCGCAATTTTCCTGTCGGTTTGGGTACTATATCTACCTTTTTGCCAAATATCAACTTTACAGTATATCTGGAAGTAGCGTAGAATTATGATATTTTGTCGCCAAGAGTTATGCGAAAATTGTTAAAATTTCCTTTTTTCCGATAGAAATTTCCAGTTTTCGCAATTTTTTCGTCGGTTTGGATACTAGATTTACCAGTATGCCAAATATCAATTTTACAGGATATCTGGAAGTAGCATATAATTTTAGGTGCTGATCATCCAGGAATAATGCGAAAAATGTAAAAATTTTCTTTTTCCTGATACAAATTTCCAGTTTTCGCAATTTTCCCGTCGGTTTGGGTACTAGATAAACCGGTTTCTTATAATTACGTAAAGTATCGATAATTCGAAAATTCAACACTGTAGTTCTTTTCGTTCAGAAGATATTTCGCGGTCAATCAGTGTTCTAATATTTTCTGTAGTGAAAAGTCCGATGTGTCCCTTAAACTCGGCCTTTCACACTGCCGTGCTCTAGATCAATATCTCTATTGGTTTACGAGATATTTCAATTTTCAGATTCAGGCAAAATTTTTTTTTTTTCACGAATAATCTTTTAAAAATGTGTGTTTTTTTAAAAGTTATTACAGTCAATCTAAGTAATGGATGAAAATTTTTATTCAACCGAATTGTTCAACCGAAAACACATTCAATTTGTTAAAACTAAAAATTTTCCTAAGTGCTTCCATATAGAAAACACTTTAATTAGATAAAAAAGAAATTTTTGGTGTTTTTTCCCATTTTCGGACTTGCTCTGTTTAGAAAACTACGGAATCACACATCGATTTTTATTCATATATACGATTATACAAATATACGATTATACACATATACGATTTTTATTAAGCTATATAAATAATAGTACTCTTATTGAAAATAATTTCTGTTTTTTTTTTTTTTTTTTTCATATAAATTTTTATTATTTTAATGTTACAGCCGTGGGCCGGGCAGAATTTTAATTTTATTAATTATAAAAATTAAAATCCCACCCATACTCATGTACTGTAACACGCGCCCCACTGCCCCCCCTTCGCCTATGTCGAGAGCCCTTGCCTCTCTTAAAACGATGCTGATGGTGACGAGGCCCACTTCTGTGTGGGCCACCCTGTTTTTCCTTTCCATTTTCTGCACTCTGTGAATTTCCGACTTCCCAACCTACCGACTTCCCTTGGTTCTTCAGAAGCCTTGGGTTCTTCCTCAGCTTCCATCCCGTGAGCCACCTCAGCCACCTCAGCTTCCACCCCTTGATTCACATCATCATTTTCGGCCATACTAAAAATATAATTTCTATTTAATTTTTAAATAAAATATTTTAGATATATTTTATTTTGTGCTCATCAAAAAAAGTATGACCGCTATAGAGTGATTTATATATTCAAATGAAATTTTTTTTTAAACAATTCTATTTTCAATTGTTGTCAAATGACATTCACATTTACGTTAACAATAACTTAGAAAAAGATGAAGTATACTTTTTTTCAAATCAAATCAAAATAAATTTTATTAATAATAAATTCTTTAACAATAATTATTACAGAGTTTTTGATTCAAGTAATTTATATTTAAGTACTTGGTTACCTTATTCAAACGTGATTTTTTTTTTTTTTAACGAAAAATTATTTTTAAGTAACAAAAATATCAAAAGATTTTATTTAACTGCGGTATTTATAGAAAATCTTTTGTAATGTAATCAACCTACATTTGATAAAAGAACTGTGAATGGCTAATTATTGATAATGAACCCACCCTAAATGTTAACGAAATTCATCATTATACATGCATTTTTTTTTTTTAAATATGTTTTTTTTGGGGTAAGTTTTTTTTGTAAAAAATGTTTTTATTTATTGGGTCGCTTTTCATCCACTCTGTACAATAAATATACATACAAGTGTTACATATTTAATTATTTTTATTAATAAAAATGAAATTTACTAAAAAAATTAATGAGGGGAAAAGTAAGAAAAAATTTGGTTGAAAATTATGTCGTAAGTTTTCCCTTAGTATGTTTTTATTAAAATTTTATAACGCGGCAAGTTAATTTTTCTGATGATTTCAAATATTTTAAAACTTGCCGCGTTATAAAATTTTAAAAACATACTAAGGGAAAACTTACGACATAAATTTCAACCAAATTTTTTCTTACACTTAATTAATTTACCCCTCATTTATTTTTTTAATAAATAGTTTACCGATCTGTTTAGCTTGTAAATAGCTCGAAACTTTATAGGATATCATCACTTTTTAAGGAACAGCTATTATTTGAAGTCTAGAGCTATTTACTTTGTTAATAGCTCGGTCCTTTCTCGTATATCATCACTTTTTAAGGAGCAACTATTATATGAAGTCTGGATCTATTTACTTTGTAAATAGCTCGGTTCTTTATCCCATATCATCACTTATTAAGAAGCAACTATTTTATTAAGATTTACTCGAAAACTTACCTTTCTTACAAACGGAAAATTTAACAATTTTAACTGTCATTAAAATAACATATGAAGCATATATCGATCTGATTTGGTTACCGTCTCGTTTTTGATAAGATAGACATTTAGTATTTAAACAAAAATAGCTTATTTGATATATCAGTATGTTTTAATACTCCAAATAGAAAACATTGATTCTTTCATTGTATTGTCACAATGTTACTTTTTTTAAGTAAACAAGTTGATTAAAAATAAACAAGTTTATTTTCAATTAGCAATTCGTAATGATGAAGAATTAAATAAATTGTTATCTGGTGTAACAATTGCTCAAGGTGGTATATTACCAAATATTCAAGCAGTGTTATTGCCAAAGAAAACTGAAAAGAAAGCATAAATTTTATACATTGGATTATTGATAATAATATTCATCGATCATAGGCCTTTTATTAAAATGCCACAAATTAATGTGAAATAAGAGTGATATATTTTTTATTAAAATAACTATATAAAATTTAGTATATATAAGATGTTACTTGATTTGTTTCGATTATGACTTCTAACTAATCGTTTATTACAGACAATTGATTATCAACGTAAGAGTCTTTTAAGAATTGACTTGACCCGTTGGCTCCACTTCACAAAAAAAAATTCGTTACGCAGGAGCTGCGTCAACTTAGCGAATTTCCTTGGAATACATAAATCATTCTCTAGCGGTCATATTTTTAGTCAGATCAAAATGCTTTAAGGCAGTTTAAGGGGTGTTTTTCCCATTTTCGGAGGTTTGCGTTATAGGTAAAGAAATTTTTCAAAGTGTTCTGTTAACTTGACTTTATTTCGGGTCGATTGGTGAAAATTCCATCATTTCATCATATACAGAACTGAAAAACGTAATTTTGGGGGGTGTTTTTTCGATTTTTCGGAAGTTTGCAATAAAAAATATTAAGTTTTTCGAAATAACTTCCTAATTTGTAGCTATTAAGCGTCGATTGCAAAAAACTGCATCTTGTTGCATGTATAGAACAAAAAGGTTGGTTTTGGGAGTGTTTTTACCAAGTTTGAAGGGTTGTGATGGAAAAAAACTGATCTTTCTATTATGAATAGAAGTAAAAAGGTCAGTTTTAGGGATGTTTTTCCCATTGTCGGTGTGGTTGCGATGTAGGTAATGAAATTTTTCAAAATATTCTGTTAATTTTGACGTTATTTTGGGTCGATTAGTGAAAATTCAATCTTTATAGCATTTATAGAACAGAAAAATGTAATTTTGGAGGATGTTTTTCCAATTTTCCGAGGGGTTGCACTGAAAAAATTGAAGTTTACTGATTTTTCTCGTCAGTTTGAAGCAATTTCACGTCGAATACAAAAAACCGCATCATTCTAGCATAAGGGCTTGGTTATAAGGGCTTTAAAAAATTTTTGCAAGCGAAGCTGCAACGGGCAATGCTAGTAATAAATAATAATTGATCAATGCAAAATATAATAAAAAAGTTTAAAAAAATAAAATAAGAATATAAATTAATGTTTACAAAATTACAATAAAAAACGTATAAAATAAAATAAATTCACACAGTGTTGGGCACCCATCCAAAAACTAATTGTAATCATCTGTGCTTAACTTTTAAAATAAACGCACACTGCTGTATTCAAATTGCTATGTCTATTTCTATGTGGTATAAAAATTAATAGGTATATATGATATTGTTCGTTTTCTACATGGTAGTTTGCTGATGACACAGTCTTAAGTTAATTAAAACAAAAAAATGTTAAATTTCCGCTTTTCCGATACAAATTTCCAGTTTTCGCAATTTTCCCGTTAGTTTGGATACTACAGCTACCAACATGCCAAATATCAAATTTCGGCATATCTGGAAGTAGCTCATAATTTTGATAACTTATACTTAAGTTTTTTAAAGCGTTCCCGCGAATTTTGCGTTTTTGAAGTGAAATAACTTTTTAACTGTTAATTCGTTAACGTTGATTGAAAACATTGGTTCTTATAATTCCGTAAAGTATCTATATTCGAAATATCAACCCTGTAGCTCTTTTCGTTCAAAAGATACAGCACCCAAAAAATGAGCCTAAATTAACCATAAGTAATAGCACTGTAGTGAGAAGTCCAATGTGTCCGTTAAAACACGGAATTACGCACTACCATGCTCTAGATTTAAGCGTCATTCATACAAAACCTGTAACTCTTTTCTCAAAGGATATTCGATTAGCTCGCCGTATTCATGGAGATCGATTAAACATACAACAACAATTAATATAATGATTTATTTAACTCTCTATATTTCAAGAAAAATAAGTAAATATGTAAGTAAACTACCATGTAGCAAAGAACCAAACTTCTACCATCTAACATAAATAGCAGTAAAAAAGTTAATTTTTGGCATATTTTGCCTACTTTTGGGAATAATAAAAAACTTTTTGTACTGTGATCGCATGAGATATAAATAATGAGTGATATTTTTGATAAAAATATTGAGTGATGTATATGCCTTATGTATGTGTATATGTATTTGTGTTTTAAATATTTTTACCTGTTAACATATATCACAAATAGCATTTCGTGTAATGTTCATCTTTATGATATGAATGAAGGCCTATGTTAGTAATTTTTTGAACTTTTCAGATAAACTGTTTATGTTCTAAACCAAAAATTTAAAAAATATTTCAATACTACAAAATTAATATTTATTTATATTTATAAATTATTTTATTGTGTATATATAATTAAACTTAAATACAAAAACCAATAATTATACTCACCTGAACAAATGTGAATTGATATTTACCTCAATATGCACGAATAATAATTATTTTATTCCAAAAAATATTCACACACACCTGAAAAAATGTTAAGTGTGTATTTAAATTTTTTTATACTGTAATTGTATGATGTAGTGTATACATACGGCACAATACAATACGATGTTTCATTAATTTGTATATGTAAAAATCAAGTGATATATTTGCCCTGTGTTTGTGTTAACAAAATTTAAAAAAAATACAATAAAATAAGCCACGCCAAAAAATTTTATTAAGCCATGAGTTTTTAAAGTGCCAATCACATTTAATGTAATAAAATCCCAAATTTGATTTAAATATAAATGTTACTGTTTTTCTTACCCGTTAAACCGTTTGACTTTATAGAATTAAATTGTTTTGGTTATAAATAAGATACTGTTTAATAAAACATTATTATATTAAAATGGCTAAGACCAAGCCAAGTGTTTGCAAAATCTTTGGGTTGTAAAGCCGTATTTGTATTAAAAATTATTTGTATTTAAAATTTCCTGTAAAAATTGTCAATACAATTACTACAAACCCAAATCTTTTAAATCTTGAGACCTTAAACACAACAAACAAGACATACTGTCTATCTATCTAAATATAAACTTTATTACTCATATATGAAAAAGATTAGTGGCTTCCCAATAAGAAAGCCTGTGTATACCTTTGATGTTTGTACTTATTTTTGACTGTTAAAATTACTTAATTTTTTCAGAAAATTGTCCAAACTTTGTTACTCTTCAGAATCTTTGTATTTTTCCCAATTGTTGGATTAATTAATAAATATATCATCTGTGCTTGAAGACGTCATCTTTAAGATCCGGCAATCTCGTTGCTTACAACGTAACTCATATTTTGCGTTATTAACCCAACTCCTTTAAGTCTTGAGACCTTAAACACAACAAACCAGACTTACTCTCTATTTATCTAAATATAAACTTTATTACTCATATATGAAAAAGATTAGTGGCTTTCCAATAAGAAAGCCTGTGTGTACCTTTGATGTTTGTACTTATTATTGATTGTTAAAATTACTTAATTTTTTCAGAAAATTGTCCATACTTTGTAACTCTTCAGAATCTTTGTATTTTTCACAATTCACAGAAAAAGAAGTAAAAATGTAAGTAAACTACCATGTAGAAAACAACCAAACTTCTACCTTCTAACATAAATAGCAGTAAAAAAGTTAATTTTTGGCATATTTTGCCTATTTTTGGGAATAATATAAAACTTTTTGTACTGTGATCGCATGAGATATAAATAATGAGTGATACTTTTGATAAAAATAATGAGTGATGTATATGCCTTATGTATGTGTATATGCATTTGTGTTTTAAATACTTTTACCTGTTAACATATATCACAAATATCATTTCGTGTAATGTTCATCTTTATATGAATGAAGGCCTATGTTAATAATTTTTTGAACTTTTCTGATAAACTGTTTATGTTCTAAACCAATAATTTAAAGTATATTTCAATATTACAAAATTAAAATTTATATATATTCATAAATTATTTTATTGTGTATATATAATTAAACTTAAATACAAAAACCAATAATTATACTCACCTGAACAAATGTGAATTGATGTTCACGTCAATATGCACGAATCATATTTACTTTATTCCAAAAAATATTCACACACACCTGAAAAAATATTTGGCATATTTTGCCTATTTTTGGGAATAATAAAAAACTTTTTGTACTGTGATCGCATGAGATATAAATAATGAGTGATACTTTTGATAAAAATAATGAGTGATGTATATGCCTTATGTATGTGTATAAGTATTTGTGTTTTAAATACTTTAACCTGTTAACATATATCACAAATTTCATTTCGTGTAATGTTCATCTTTATGATATGAATGAAGGCCTATGTTAATAATTTTTTGAACTTTTCTGATAAACAGTTTATGTTCTAAACCAAAAATTTAAAGTATATTTCAATACTACAAAATTAAAATTTATTTATATTCATAAATTATTTTATTGTGTATATATATTTAAACTTAAATACAAAAACCAATAATTATACTCACCTGAACAAATGTGAATTGATGTTCACGTCAATATGCACGAATAAAAATTACTTTATTCCAAAAAATATTCACACACACCTGAAAAAATGTAAAAAGTGTATTTAAATTTTTTTATACTGTGATTGTACCTTAAGATGTCTCATTAATTTGTATGTTTAAATAGTGAGTGATATATTTGCCCTGTGTTTGTGATAACAAAATTTAAAAAAAATACAAAAACATAAAATACAAACAGAAACTTAAAAAATAATATATATATATATTTATGCATGTATGTAGAACAAATATCCAAATTTAATATTTAAAATATATATTAAATAAAAAAATACTTTAAAATCTTAAAAAATATTACATTTTAAATAAATAAAATTTAATTAATATTAAAATTTAATATTTTAAATATTAAATTTTTGAAATTATTTTATTTTGTGGGTATAATTAAATTTGCATACAAAAATAAATAATCACACTTACCAGAATAAATGTGAATTCATGTTGACCAAAACACCAATAATAATTATTTTAATCCAAAAAAATATTCACACACATCTGAACAAATGTTAACTGATGTTCACATCAACATGCTTAATCCAAAAAAATATTCACACTCACATGAACAAATATAAACTTATGTTTATCTCAACAAGTTCCAACAACGACTGTCCATGATGCTGCATTCATAGCATTTACTCTTTTACATTTTTATTAAATATTATTTGTATTTAAAAATTCCTGTAAAAAAATTGTCAATACAATTACTACAAACCCAACTCTTTGAAGTCTTGAGACCTTAAACACAACAAACAAGACTTACTCTCTATCTATCTAAATATAAACTTTATTACTCATATATGAAAAAGATTAGTGGCTTCCCAATAAGAAAGCCTGTGTATACCTTTGATGTTTGTACTTATTTTTGACTGTTAAAATTACTTAATTTTTTCAGAAAATTGTCCAAACTTTGTAACTCTTCAGAATCTTTGTATTTTTCCCAATTGTTGGATTTATTAATAGATATATCATCTGTGCTTGAAGACGTCATCTTTAAGATCCGGCAATCTCGTTGCTTACAACGTAATTCATATTTTGCGTTTATTAACGTATGTTTTAAAACTGGGTCAATACGGTAAATTTTCCGTTTTTGTTTTTTAATTTTATGTATAATTTTTGCTATACATTATATTAATTCATGGGTATCATCTGTACTTTTTTCACTAGACAGCATTTTGGTAGCAACCATGTTCATTTTTTAAATTTAATTATTTTGTTGTATCTAAAGTACTTTCTGATTGTGTTATCTTCACTCTTAACAGATTTGAACTGATTGATGCTGTACACGGCTGTGCTTTATATAGCGCATACAACAATAAAATAAGCCACGCCCAAAAATTTTATTAAGCCATGAATTTTTAAAGTGCCAATCACATTTAATGTAATAAAATCCCAAATTTGATTTAAATATAAATGTTACTGTTTTTCTTACCCGTTAAACCGTTTGACTTTATAGAATCAAATTGTTTTGGTTATAAATAAGATACTGTTTAATGAAACATTATTACATTAAAATGGCTAAGATCAAGCCAAGTGTTTGCAAAAATCACTGGGTTGTAAAGCCGTATTTGGTAAGTTTGTTTTAAAATACTAATTAAAACGTCATTCATACAAAACCTGTAACTATTTTCTCAAAGGATATTCGATTAGCTCGCCGTATTAATGGAGAACAATTAAACATACAATAACAGTTAATATAATGATTTATTTTAGGATCTATATTTCAAGAAAAATAAGTAAAAATGTAAGTAAACTGCCATGTAGAAAACAACCAAACTTCTACCTTCTAACATAAATAGAGGTAAAAAAGTTAATTTTTGGCATATTTTACCTATTTTTGGGAATAATAAAAAACTTTTTGTACTGTGATCGCATGAGATATAAAAAATGAGTGATATTTTTGATAAAAATAATGAGTGATGTGTATGCCTTATGTATGTGTATATGTATTTGTGTTTTAAATATTTTTACCTGTTAACATATATCACAAATATCATTTCGTGTAATGTTCATCATTATGATATGAATGAAGGCTTATGTTAATAATTTTGGGAATTTTTCAGATAAACTATTTATGTTCTAAACCAAAAATTTAAAATATATTTCAATACTACAAAATTAAAATTTATTTATATTCATAAATTATTTAATTGTGTATATATAATTAAACTTAAATTATTATATAATAATTATTTTAATCCAAAAAAATATTCACACACACCTGAACAAATGTTAACTGATGTTCACCTCAACATGCTTAATCCAAAAAAATATTCACACTCACATGAACAAATATAAACTTATGTTTATCTCAACAAGTTCCAACAACGACTGTCCATGTTGCTGCATTCATAGCATTTACTCATTTACATTTTTATTAAATATTATTTGTATTTAAAAATTCCTGTAAAAAAAATGTCAATACAATTACTACAAACCCAACTCTTTTAAGTCTTGAGACCTTAAACACAACAAACAAGAATTACTCTCTATCTATCTAAATATAAACCTTATAACTCATATATGAAAAAGATAAGTGGCTTCCCATTAAGAAAGCCTGTGTATACCTTTGATGTTTGTACATATTTTTGACTGTTAAAATTACAAAATTTTTTTAGAAAATTGTCCAAACTTTGCAACTCTTCAGAATCTTTGTATTTTTCCCAATTGTTGGATTTATTAATAAATACATGATCTGTGCTTGAAGACGTCATCTTTAAGATCCGGCAATCTCGTTGCTTACAACGTAACTCATATTTTGCGTTTATTAACGTATGTTTTAACACTGCGTCAATACGTAAAATTTTACGTTTTTGTTTTTTAATTTTATGTTTAATTTTTGCTATCCATTTAATTAATTCATGGATATCATCTGTACTTTTTTCACTAGACAGCATTTTGGTAGCACCCATGTTCATTTTTTAAATTTAATTATTTTGTTGTATCTATAGTACTTTCTGTTTGTGTTATCTTCACTTTTAACAGATTTGAACTGATTGATGCTGTACACGGCTGTGCGTTATATAGTGCATACTACAATAAAATAAGCCACGCCCAAAAATTTTATTAAGCCATGAATTTTTAAAGTGCCAATCACATTTAATGTAATAAAATCCCAAATTTGATTTAAATATAAATGTAACTGTTTTTCTTACCCGTTAAACCGTTTGACTTTATAGAATCAAATTGTTTTGGTTATAAATAAGATACTGTTTAATAAAACATTATTGTATTAAAATGGCTAAGACCAAGCCAAGTGTTTGCAAAAATCACTGGGTTGTAAAGCCGTATTTGGTAAGTTTGTTTTAAGATACTGATTTAAGCGTCATTCATACAAAACCTGTAAATTTTTTTTCAAAGGATATTCGATTAGCTTGCCGTATTATTGGAGAACGATTATACATACAATAACAGTTAATATAATGATTTATTTTAGGATCTATATTTCAAGAAAAATAAGTAAAAATGTAAGTAAACTACCATGTAGAAAACAACCAAACCTCTACCTTCTTACATAAATAGCAGTATAAAAGTTAATATTTGGCATATTTTGCCTATTTTTGGGAATAATAAGAAACTTGTTGTACTGTGATCGCATGAGATATAAAAAATGAGTGATATTTTTGATAAAAATAATGAGTGATGTATGTGCCTTATGTATGTGTATATGTATTGGTGTTTTAAATATTTTTACCTGTTAATATATATCACAAATATCAGTTCGTGTATTGTTCATCTTTATGATATGAATGAAGGCCTATGTTAATAATTTTTTTAACTTTCTGATAAACTGTTTTTGTTCTAAACCAAAAATTTAAAATATATTTCCATACTACAAAATTAAAATTTATTTTATTGTGTATATATAATTAAACTTAAATACAAAAACCAATAATTATACTCACCTGAGCAAATGTGAATTGATGTTTACCTAAATATGCGCGAATAATAATTATTTTATTCCAAAATATATTCACACACACCTGAAAAAATGTTAAGTGTGTATTTAAATTTTTTTATACTGTGATTGTATGATGTAGTGTATACATACGGCAAAATACCTTAAGATGTTTCATTAATTTGTATGGGTAAAAAGTGAGTGATATATTTGCCCTGTGTTTGTGATAACAAAATTTAAACAAAATACAAAAACATAAAATACAAACAGAAACTTTAAAAATAATATATATATATATATATATATATATATATATATATATATATATATATATTTATGCATGTATGTACAACAAATATCCAAATTTATATTTAAAATATATATTAAATAAAAAAATTCTTTAAAATCTTAAAAAATATTACATTTAAAATAAATAAAATTTAATTAATATTAAAATTTAATATTTTAAATATTAAATTTTTGAAATTATTTTATTTTGTGGGTATAATTAAATTTGCATACAAAAATAAATAATCACACTTACCTGAATAAATGTGAATTCATGTTGACCAAAACACCAATAATAATTATTTTAATCCAAAAAAATATTCACACACACCTGAACAAAAGTAAACTGATGTTCACCTCAACATGCTTAATCCAAAAAAATATTCACACTCACATGAACAAATATAAACTAATGATTATCTCAACAAGTTCCAACAACGACTGTCCATGATATTCATAGCATTCATAGCATTTACTCTTTTACATTTTTGTTAAATATTATTTGTATTTAAAAATTCCTGGAAAAAAAATGTAAATACAATTACTACAAACCCAACTCTTTTAAGTCTTGAGACCTTAAACACAACAAACAAGACTTACTCTCTATCTATCTAAATATAACTTTTATTACTCATATATGAAAAAGATTAGTGGCTTCCCAATAAGAAAGCCTGTGTATACCTTTGATGTTTGTACTTATTTTTGACTGTTAAAATTACTTAATTTTTTTAGAAAATTGTCCAAACTTTGTAACTCTTCAGAATCTTTGTATTTTTCCCAATTGTTGGATTTATTAATAAATATATGATCTGTGCTTGAAGACGTCATCTTTACGATCCGGCAATCTCGTTGCTTACAACGTAACTCATATTTTGCGTTTATTAACGTATGTTTTAACACTGCGTTAATACGTAAAATTTTACGGTTTTGTTTTTTAATTTTAAATTTAATTTTTGCTATCCATTTAATTAATTCATGGGTATCCTCTGTACTTTTTTCACAAAACAGCATTTTGGTAGCACTCATGTTCATTTTTTAATTTTAGTTATTTTGTTGTATCTAGAGAACTTTCTGATTGTGTTATCTTCACTGTTAACAGATTTGAACTGATTGATGCTGTACACGGCTGTACTTTATATAGTGCATACAACAATAAAATAAGCCACGCCCAAAAATTTTATTAAGCCATGAATTTTTAAAGTGCCAATCACATTGAATGTAATAAAATCCCAAATTTGATTTAAATATAAATGTAACTGTTTTTCTTACCCGTTAAACCGTTTGACTTTATAAAATCAAATTGTTTGGGTTATAAATAAGATACTGTTTAATTAAACATTAATATATTAAAATGGCTAAGACCAAGCCAAGTGTTTGCAAAAATCTTTGGGTTGTAAAGCCGTATTTGGTAAGTTTGTTTTAAGAAACCAATTTAATCGTCATTCATACAAAATCTGTAACTATTCTCTCAAAGTATATTCGATTAGGTCGCCGTATTCATAGAGAATGATTAAACATACAACAACAATTAATATAATGATTTATTTTAGGATCTATATTGAATTGAAAATTATTTATTAATATCGTCCTTTTTTGAAGTTATAATACAAAACGTCTTAGAATCTATAGTACCTAGCCTAAGCTTTACCTATAATATATCATTTTATTAAATAAATACATCGAAATCTATAAACATTTTACATAGTTTCTAAAATGGAAAAATCTTAAAAAAAAAAACCATTGATATCTAAAATTAACCTAAGTTGGACGGATAAGCCGTCCCTAAAACTAGACCTTAAAGAAAATATTTACAATTTAGATAACACCGAGTCAGTTGTAATCGACATCATGTTGCATGCGGTATCGTTTCCTGAAAAGCAACGTACGCGGGTCAAATTGGCCCAGTTCATTGATTTCCGGGAAAGGATTTTTGCGGGATGATTGGAAATAGGATTTCGAAATGGTTTGGATGAAGGTTTGGATTGTGGGGTGCCCAGTTTCTCTGTGGAGTGCTTCAGTCGGGTATCGAAGAGGGACTTTCAAAATCGTCCGAAGACAACGATTTTGAAATTTTTGCATTTTCGCAAGCTGCGAAGGTGCAGCGTTCGACTAGATTGGTGCAGCGTACGTGAGTACGGGCCGGATACATGACTTGAAAAGTCGATGTTTCAGACGTTCGTCCAACCTACTCCTAGCGTTGAGTAGTAGGTACAACCCAGCAAAGGATGCGTTTCCAAGGGCATTTCCACTTTGAGTCTGTTGGATTTCAGTGTGAAACATCTTCAATTCAAGTGGGTAAGAAGAAAATTTATTCTTCTTTGTGAACAAGACGGACTGAGTCTTCGTAGGATTAATTTTGATTTTCCACTTCTTGAAATAGCTTTCAAGCGTGGATAGGCGGGATTGGAGGCAGCTCGAGATAAGTTTTGGCTGCCAGGAAGTACAGTAGAGTGCTGTGTCGTCAGCGAAGATGCTGTGTCGTCACCGTTTCGGTTGCTCGATCATCGGGATGTCGTTTATAAAATATAAGAAGAGGCGGGGTCCAAGCACAATATTGGTTCGATGTGCTTTGTTGGAGATGAATTCGGGATTTTCAGTTCGATAAATAGGAAATCAGGAATTTCAGGATGTAGGTGTATATGTTGAATTTGAAAAGTTTGTGAATGAGTCCATCGTGCCAAACCGTATCGAAAGCCTTTTCGATGTCCAAAAGGACCATGCCTGTGGATTTATTCCAGTTAAATCCAGAAGAAATATGGTCAGTGAGCCGGTGAAGCTGACTCACTGTTGAGTGGTTCGATCTGAAACCAAACTGTTGGGGAATTAGTTGTCCGTGAATATTTTCATGCGACTGCAGCCGGTTCAAAACTACTTTCTCCATGACCTTGCTGAGAGATGGCAGCAAGCTGATGGGTCGGTAACTTGAAGGCAACTTGAGTTGTTTTCCCGGTTTCGGAAGGGCTAGCACTTTGGCAGCCTTCCAAATGTCAGGAAAATAACCAAGTCTCAAGCACGCAGTATAGATATAACTGAGCTGAACAACCGTCTTCCGAGGAAGATAACGGAGAACAACATTAGTTATTCCATCATCACCGGGAGCCTTCCTACACTTAAGTTTCCTTAAAATGTTTGAAACCTCCTGAGGTGACACGCATTCGTTCGACATCGATTGGGTTAATGACGGAAGAGCGAATATTTTCCAAAGATTCGGATACCATACGGGCCGTTTCTTCGTCGTGATATTCGTCGCCATCGGTTAAGCTGTGCGCCTTAGAGAAGGTATCAGCGAGAAGTTGAGCTTTGTCTGAATCTGGGTAGAGATACCCATTTTCCGACAGTAAAGGGGGCAGTCTATTGGAACGTTTACGCAAACTTCTAGCAATTGTCCAAACACTATTGTCACGAGTGGTCAGAGCCGAAATCCTCTCATCCCACATTTCATCTCTGGTGCGCGTGACTTTTTCTCGAATATCAGCTGACATTCGCTTCATGGCGTCATGAAGCTCAGGCAGCCTAACTCTTTGCCAATATTTACGCAATTTGTTCCGAGTCCGTATGAGTCGTAGTGTGTCTTCATCTAATTTAAGTTGAAAGCCGATGGATCGAGTTTCCTAGGTATAGATTTTTCGGTAGCAGCTACGAGATTCCTCGTCAGTTTACTAACCTCCAAATCTATTTGATCGGTTGTTTTGATCTGCGGAGTGATCAAAGTTTCGGCGTTAAGATACTGTTTGAAAAGTTTCCAATCCGCTTTCTCAAAGCTCAACCGGGTCCGCAAGGTAGCAGCGCCCCTCATTTCACCTAGGGTGAAGGTGATTGGGCGATGATCGCTTTGCAAATCCAAGTGAACATCTTGGTCCAACAGGAGGTTACAATTCTTGAGTATCGTTAAGTCAATGGTCTGAGGAGGGCGGTGGGCAGCATCAGGATAGTAAGTGGGGTCCTCTGGGTACGCAACAATGTAGTTTCGTTTGTGGGAATGCGCATAGAGTGCGTTCCCGATAGCATTGTTAGACATACAGTTCCAAGACATATGGCGAGCATTAAAATCACCCATGATCACAGCGCGATCATGTGTCCTTAAAATGCAGTCAATATCTTTTCCCTGTAAAAGTCTATCGGGGGGATTATATAGAGATGTGACTTTATAATTACCACAATTTGCCGAAATTATAATGGAGACGGCTTCGATATCACCGTCTTCGGGAGGCAAGAGAGAGTGTTGGACATCGTGTCGAACGTATAGGGCAACCCCGCCCCCATTTCTGGTGGCGCGGTCACGGCGATAGGTGTAGTACCCAGGAATTTGGGCTCTCTTGTCCGGCTTTAACCAAGTTTCGCTGATGGCAGCCACTTGGATCTGATTCTGTTGAAGGAATGAGTGAAGCTCGGGAAGTTTGCGATGGATACTTTGAGAGTTCCATAGTAGAAATCGGGTGTCGAATCTAGAAAAGGGATGGGACGCCATTTTCAAAGAGATGAGATGTCATCCTGAAAAACACAAGAAGTTTTTCTGAATCTGATTTGCACGATTTCCATGCATTCTCCACTTCGATCCTGAGTTTCAGGAGGGTCATGAATTCGAAAGTCGATTTAGTTCCTGCATCAGACTCCAATGGAGTTGGAGACGATGGAGGTCTTTCGAGGGCTTCAATTAAGAAGGGATTATGGGGTGAAATGGGGGTGGTACTCAAAATATCTATAACCTCCTTTTCCGATGCTCTCTTCATTGTCCACGGATTTGCGGTTGGAGTTGGGGCCGGGACAAACTTCTACGATGATGTTGCTGCTCCGATGATGTACTGCTTCCCGCTGCAGGACCTCTGCTTGGCTCGTTGACCTCTTTTCTACGAGGGAGGGCTAGGTATTCCCTAGCCGCAGACGTGGGGGGTGGGCGCCGATGGGGCTCGCCCGGATCAGCATTGCGCTTCGCTCCTCTGCTGCCGCTGGGTCTTCTCGGAGCCATTTTTGTCACATATGCCAGCCTTTCGGGACAGTTCATGACACTGGCTGGATGGGAAGCGCTGCAATTACAACACTTCGCCGGTTCCGACCTCTGGAGCCCACAAGCCTGTGAAGCATGGTTTTCGCCACACTTCACGCAGCGTTGAACCCCACGACAGAACCGTGATCCGTGCCCGTAGGACTGACATCTGTAACATTGGATGGCCCCTCTTTTATTTTCGAAACGTTGGGTGGTTACAGGCACGCCACATAACCACCGTATGTTGAGGACGCTTTTAGCTTGCGTCCCCTTTTCGAATTTTATTAGACGAGAGACTCGTATACTCTCGTCTCCCACCTTTGACAATAGCTGGACCTTATTTGGCTTAAGGCCCTGCCGTTTTAAATCTTCGGCCACCATGTCATCATTATGGTGGCGCATCGTTCCATGGACCACGTACTTTGGCTCGTGGTCCTCTTTTGTTCCATATGAACGGAATGGAAACTGGATTTCTTCCAGTTTCTCTTTCGTTTTAGTGAATCGCTGTCCGTTTCGCAATGGACACTGATAGTCTTTGGCCCAAAGGTGAAACGGACAGTGCTACGAGCTGCCGCTTTTATAGCTGCCTCCACTTTTTCGAAGTTGGTTAAACCCATGTGAACAACAATGGGTTTTGGCTTCTTCGGTTTGGGTGGAGTTGCTGACGCAGACTCGTTCACGTCCTTAAGGACGGAGAAGGAATTTTTAAGTTCAATTTGAACTTTTTTGGAAATCACTTGCTGATTCCCCACACGTCTAGGTCGCTTTTTCCCACGTTGCACCTGGAAGTCCACGTCCATTGGTGTTGGTGTTCTTTTCTGCATATCTTCCACCGCCTTGCCGGCGGTGGGCGCCATGGTATGATTTTCCGCCATTCTAAAAAACAGAAGAAAAAATCATTAGTTAAAAAATAAAAATTTTTGAAATGCCTGAGTAAAATAAAAGTATTTGATGATTGCACTAGGTACACCCAAAAAATATATTTTAGTTTACAGTCAAATTTTGAATTTAATTCCTTTGTAAAATAAAGTCCAATAAGATTAAAAATAATCCTATTATCAGAGATTATTTCACAAAACAATAAAATATCAAAGAACTGTTCACAACAATGAATGAAAATATTGTTGGTATGAAAATAAAATAATAAATCACAGGTGTAAATTATGATAATATCCGAATAGCGATGTTGCTTGTAACAACATCAGATCTCGAATAAGTTTTTTTGAAGTTTTTTATTATTCCCTAAGATTGGCAAAATATGCTAAAAATTAACTTTTTTACTGCTATTTATGTTAGAAGGTAGAAGTTTGGATGTTTTCTACATGGTAGTTTACTTACATTTTAACTTTTTTTTCTTGAAATATAGATCCTAAAATAAATCATTATATTAATTGTTGTTGTATGTTTAATCGTTCTCCATGAATACGGCGACCTAACCGAATATCCTTTGAGAGAATAGATACAGGTTTTGTATGAATGACGCTTAAATTAGTATCTTAAAACAGACTTACCAAATACGGCTTTACAACCCAATGATTTTTGCAAACACTTGGCTTGGTCTTAGCCATTTTAATATAACAATGTTTTATTAAACAGTATCTTATTTATAACCAAAACAATTTGATTCTATAAAGTCAAACGGTTTAACGGGTAAGAAAAACAGTTACATTTATGTTTCAATCAAATTTGGGATTTTATTACATTAAATCTGATTGGCACTATAAAAATTCATGGCTTAATAAAATTTGGCTTGGCTTATTTTATTGTTGTATGCACTATATAAAGTACAGCCGTGTACAGCATCAATCAGTTCAAATCTGTTAACAGTGAAGATAACACAATCAGAAAGTACTATAGATACATCAAAATAATTAAAATTAAAAAATGAACATGGGTGCTACCAAAATGCTGTCTAGTGAAACAAGTACAAAGGATACCCATGAATTAATTAAATGGATAGCAAAAATTAAACATAAAATTAAAAAACAAAAACGTAAAATTTTACGTATTGACGCAGTGTTAAAACATACGTTAATAAACGCAAAATATGAGTTACGATGTAAGCAACGAGATTGTCGGATCTTCAAAATGACGTCTTCAAGCACAGATGATATATTTATTAATAAATCCTACAATTGGGAAAAATGCAAAGATTGTGAAGAGTTACAAAGTTGGACAATTTTCTGAAAAAATTAAGTAATTTAAACAGTCAAAAATAAGTACAAACATCAAAGGTATACACAGGCTTACTTATCGGGAAGCCACTAATCTTTTTCATATATGAGTAATAAAGTATATATTTGGATAGATAGAGAGTAAGTCTTGTTTCTTGTGTTTAATGTCTCAAGACATAAAAGAATTGGGTTTGTTGTAATTGTATTGACAATTTTTTTACAGGTATTTTTAAATACAACTAATATTTAATAAAAATGTAAAAGAGTGAATGCAGCATCATGAACAGTTGTTGTTGGAACTTGTTGAGATAAACAAAAGTTTACATTTGTTCATGTGAGTGTGAATATTTTTTTGGATTAAGCATGTTGTGGTGAACATCAGTTGACATTTGTTCAGGTGTTTGTGATATTTTTTTGGATTAAAATAATTATTGTTGGTGCAAGTTTTGGTCAACATGAATTCACATTTATTCTGGTTAGTGTGAATATTTATTTTTGTATGCAAATTTAATTATACCCACAAAATAAAATAATTTCAAAAATTTTATATTTAAAATATTAAATTTTAATATTAATTAATTTTAAATGTAATATTTTTTAAGATTTTAAACAATTTTTTTATTTAATATCTAGAGCACGGTAGTGCGTAAGGCCGAGATTTAAGGGAGACTTTCGGACTTTTCACTACAGTGCTATTACTACACCTTAATTTAGAGTCGTTTTTAGGTGCTGTATCTTTTGAACGAAAAGAACTACAGTGTTGATATTTCGAATATAGATATTTACGGAATTATAAGCAACATTTTTTTCAATCAACGTTAACGAATTACCCGTAAAAAGTTATTTCACTTCAAAAACGCAAAACTCGCGGTAACGCCTACAATTCTTGGCAACTAATAGATCAATATTCTACGATACTTCCAGATATGCTGTAAAAATGACATTTGGCATGTAGGTAACTGTAGTACCCAAACCGACGGGAAAATTGCAAAAACTGGAAATTTGTATCTGAAAGAAGGAAATTTTTACAATTTTTGTTTTAATTATTATCACAAAAAATTTCTTTAACCTATAGTAGTGAATTGGCTTGTTGTATACAGCAGTAGGCGTGTAGCGTTTAAAAGTTAAGCAACGTTAGTTAAAATCAGTAATTGGATGGGTGAACATTGTGTACAGATTTTTTTTTGTAATTTTGTAATAAACATTAATTTATTTATATTCTCATTTTAACTATTTTATTATATTTTGCATTGATCAATTATTATTTATTAACTTCAATTGTTTCAAGGCAATCCCCCGGAAAATTGGAAAAACATACTCCAAAATTACGTTTTCCTTTTTTATAAATCCTAGAAAGACAGAATTTTCACTAATCGACCCGAAATAACGTTAAATTAACAGAACATTATGATAAATTTCATTACCTATATCGCAACTACACTGAAAATGGGAAAAACTTCCCTAAAACTGACCTTTTCACTTCTATTAATGATAGAAAGATCGGTTTTTTTCCATTCAACGTGGAACAGTTTCCAAATAACAGAATTATTTGAAAGATAAAAATTTTTCCATCATAACCCTTCGAACTTGGTAAAAACGCCCCCAAAACCAACCTCTTTGTTCTATACATGCAACAAGATACAGTTTTTTGCAATCGACGCTTAATAGCTACAAATTAGGAAGTTATTTCGTAAAACTTAATTTTTTTTATTGCAACCTCCCGAAAAATCGAAAAAACACCCCCCAAAATTGCGTTTCTATGTTCTATATATGCTGAAATGATGGAATTTTCACCAATCGACCCGAAATAAAGTCAAGTTAACAGAACACTTAGAAAAATTTCAGTACCTACATCGCATTCCACCCCTTCCTCCCGAACGGGTCAAGTCATTTCTTCGAATCCGAGCTGCCAATTGCCGCATTATCTTTGTTATATATATATCAAAACTATTGCATGCTGCGTTGCACGTTGTTGTGGAATATGATTGTTCAAAGACTGTTACGTTGATAATCAATTATCTGTAATAAACGATTAGTTTAGAAGTCATAATCGAAACAAATCAAGTAACATCTTATATATACTAAATTATATATAGTTATTTTAATAAAAAATATATCACTCTTATTTCACATTAATTTGTGGCGTTTTAATAAAAGGCCTATGATCGATGAATATTATTGTCAATAATCCAATGTCAATAATTTACGCTTTTTTTTCAGTTCTCATTGGCAATAACACTGCTTGTATATTTGGTAATGCATCACACCTTGGGCGATTGTTACACCAGATAATAAATTATTTAATTCTTCATCATTACGAATTGCTAATTGTAAATGACGAAGTATAATACGAGTTTTCTTGTTATCATTAGGGTTAAATTGTTTAAATGTAAGAAAAAATTGGGTTGAAATGAAATAATACGTCCTAGGTTTTCTTTAGTATGTTTTTATTAAAATTTACTTAGGTATTTAAATATTGATTGTATTAGACCATTAAAAACTCAACAACCATGTAGAAAACACAATGAACTATATTATGACTAAAAATTTCTTTATCCTATAGTAGTGACAATGGCTCGTTGTATACAACAGTTGTCGTATAGCATTTAAAAGTTAAGCAACGTTAGTTAAAATAAAATTGGATGGGTGAACATTTTGTTCAGATTTTTTTTTGTAATTTTGTTATAAACATTCATTTATATTCTCATTTTAACTTTTTTATTATATTTTGCATTGATCAATTATTATTTATTAACTTCAATTGTTTCAGTGCAACCCCCCGGAAAATTGGAAAAACATACTCCAAAATTACGTTTTTCTTTTTTATAATTGCTAGAAAATTAGAATTTTGACTTATCGACCCGAAATAACGTCAAATTAACAGAATATTTTGAAAAATTTCATTACCTATATCGCAACCACACCAAAAATGGGATGGAAAATGGGAAAACATCCCTAAAACTGACCTTTTCACTTCTATTCATGATAGAAAGATCGTTTTTTTTCCATTCGACGTGGAACAGGTGCAAAATTAACAGAATTATTTGAAGGAAGAAAATTTTTCACAACCCTTCGAACTTGGGAAAAACACTTCCAAAACCAACCTTTTTGTTGTATACATGCAACAAGATGCGGTTTTTTGCAATCGACGCTTAATAGCTACAAATTAGGCAGTTATTTCGAAAAACTTAATATTTTTTATTGCAACCTCCCGAAAAATCGAAAAAACACCCTCCAAAATTACATTTTTCAGTTCTTTACATGCTGAAATGAGGGAATTTTCACAAATCGACCCGAAATAAAGTCAAGTTAACAGACTACTTTAAAAAATTCATTTCCTACATCGCAACCCCCCCCCTCCCGAAAATAAGGAAAACAACCGTAAAATTGCCATTTCATGTCAGTTATAGTTAGAGAGATGGGATTTTCTTTTTAAAGTCAAGTTAACAGATTACTTTGAAAATTTTAATAACCTACATCGGAAACCTCCAAAAAAACACCCCTTAAACTGCCTTCTTCACTTCTATTCATGTTAGAAAGATCAGGTTTTTTTCATTCGACGTGGACCGTGTTTAAAATAATAGGATTATTTTAAAACCGTAATTTTTTCCATCGTTACCCTTCGCAAATGGGATAAACACCCCAAAAACTGCCCCTTTTCTTGTATACATGCTCGGAAGCTGCAGTTTGTTATATTCGACGCTAAACAGCTACAAACTAAGAAGGTTATTCAAAAAACTTAAAAACTTTCATCGCTTCCTCCCAAAAAATCTTTAAAGCACCCCCGAAGCTACCCTTTTAACTTCTATTCATGGCAGAAAGACGGGATTTTCACCAATCGACCCAAAATAAAGTCAAATTAACAGCATACCACAATAATTTCATAACCTACATCGCAATCCCCTAAAAGAGGAAAAACACCCCTAAAACTGCCCTTTTCATGTTAGAACGGACGGTTTTTTTTATTCAACGTGGAACTGGATTAAAATAACAGGATTATTTTATTAGACAAAATTTTCCAATCGCAACCATTCACAAATGGAAAAAACACCCCAAAAAGCACACTTTTTCTTCTATACATGTCAGAAAGATGTGTTTTTTCGCATTCGACGTGTAAAAGCTACAAATTAAGAAGGTTATTAGAAAAACTTAAAACTTTTCCTCACCACTCCCAAAAAAGATGGAAAAACAACCCCCTAAAGTTCTATTTATGGTAGAAAGATAGGGTTTTTTGCATTTGGTGGATAATTTCTAAGACATTTCTATTATACTGTTGGTCAATACCTAACATATATGAGATTCTATACAATAAACATACAAGTGTTTTACTGCATACATTTAATTGTTTTACCTCAGAACTCCGTTATTTATGAACCGATTTAGAATTTTTTGTTTTTAAGGGTTTGATTTCTCATTGTCACTATTATTATATAACAACCATACTATATTGATGTTTAAGCCTTTCAAAAAGCGAGCAGAGCCAGTTGACGTCATATAACGCGAAGCGGTCTCCTTTGTATATGTGAATCTAAAAATAGTAAAGTATCGCGAAGCGTAAAGAAACGCAAAGCATACGTTAAGAGTAACAAAACACGTAGCGTTTTGTGCGAAGCATTCGGCTTCGTATATTTAAGCCTTACAAAAAGGATTGATATCCGACCAAAAACATAAATGTAAGTAAGGGCCGAGTTTTCGGGAAAAACGTTAATGTGATAGTTCCTTCTTAAAAAGTGATGATATGGAAGAAAGTTCTGAGCTATTTATAAAATAAATAGCTCTAGACTTCATATAATAGTTGCTTCTTAAAAAGTGATGATTTGGAAGAAAGGACCGAGCTATTTACAAAGTAAATAGCTCTAGACTTCAGATAATAGTTGCTCTTTGGAAAGTGATGATATCCCATTAAAAAGTCGAGCTATTTACAAAATAAATAGCTCGGTAAACTATTAACTAAAAAAATAAATGAGGGGTAAATTGACTAAATGTAAGAAAAATTTGGTTGAAATTTATTTCGTAAGTTTTCTCTTAGTATGTTTTTCAAATTTTATATAACGTGGTAAGTTATTTTTCCTGATGATTTCAAATATTTTAAAACTTGCCGCGTTATATAAAATTTAAAAAACACACACAGGGAGAACTTACGAAATAAATTTCAACCAAATTTTTTCTTACATTTAATCAATTTACCCCTCATTAATTTTTTTAGTAAATAGTTTACCGAGCTATTTACTTTGTAAATAGGTCGGATCTTTAATTGGATATCATCACTTTTCAAAGAGCAACTTTTATCTGAAGTCTAGAGCTATTTACTTTGTAAATAGCTCGGTCCTTTCTTCCATATCATCACTTTTTAAGAAGCAACTATTATATGAAGTCAAGAGCTATTTACTTTGTAAATAGCTCGGTATTTCCTTCCATATAACCACTTTTTAAGAAGGAAAGAATTAAGAATTAAGAATTTTTGCGAAAACTCGGCCCATTCTTACATTTATGTTTTTGGTCGGATATATATTAAATATTAATTTTTAATATTTGTTCTACATACATGCATAAATATATATATATTATTTTTGAAGTTTCTGCTTGTATTTTATAATTTTATTTTTTGTATTTTTTTTAAATTTTGTTAACACAAACACAGGGCAAATATATCACTCACTATTAACACATACAAATTAATGAAACATCTTAAGGTATTGTGCCGTATGTATACACTACATCATACAATCACAGTTTAAAAAATTTAAACACACACTTAACATTTTTTCAGTTGTGTGTGAATATTTTTTGGAACAAAATAATTATTATTCGTGCATATTGAGGTAAACATCAATTCACATTTGTTCAGGTGAGTATAATTATTAGTTTTTGTGTTTAAGTTTAATTATATACACAAAATTAAATAATTTATGAATATAAATGAATTTTAATTTTGTTGTATTGAAATATATTTTTAATTTTTGGTTAAGAACATAAACAGTTTATCAGAAAATTCAAAAAATTATTAACATAGGCCTTCATTCATATCATAAAGTTGAACATTACACGAAACTATATTTGTGATATATGTTAACAGGTAAAAATATTTAAAACACAAATACACATACACATACATAAGCCATATACATCAGTCATTGTTTTTATCAAAAATATCACTCATTATTTATATCTTATGCGATCACAGTACAGAAAAATTTTTATTATTCCCAAAAATATGCCAAAAATTACCTTTTTTATTGCTATTCATGTTAGAAGGTAGGAGATTTGATGTTTTCTACATGGTAGTTTACTTACATTTTTGCTTATTTTTCTTGAAATATAGATCCTTAAATAAATCATTATATTAATTGTTGTTGTATGTTTAATCGTTCTCCATGAATACGGCGAGTTAATCGAATATCCTTTGAGAAAATAGTTACAGGTTTTGTATGAATGGAGCATAAGTTAGTATCTTTAAACAAGCTTACCAAATACGGCTTTACAACCCATTGATTTTTGCAAACACTTGGCTTGGTCTTAGCCATTTTAATATAATAATGTTTTATTAAACAGTATCTTATTTATAACCAAAACACTTTGATTCTATAAAGTCAAACGGTTTAACGGGTAAGAAAAACAGTAACATTTTTATTTTAATCAAATTTGGGATTTTATTACATTAAATCTGATTGGCACTTTAAAAATTCATGGCTTAATAAAATTTTTGGGCGTGGCTTATATTATTGTTGTATGCACTATATTAAGCACAGCCGTGTACAGCATCAATCAGTTCAAATCTGTTAACTGTGAAGATAACATAATCAGAAAGTACTATAGATACAACAAAATAATAAAATTTAAAAAATGAACATAGGTGCTACCAAAATGCTGTCTAGTGAGAAAAGTACAGATGATACCCATGAATTAATTACATGGATAGCAAAATTTAAACATAAAATTAAAAAACAAAACCGTAAAATTTTACGTATTGACGCAGTTTTGAAACATACGTTAATAAACGCAAAATATGAGTTACGTTGTAAGCAACGAGATTGCCGGATCGTAAAGATGACGTCTTCAAGCACAGATGATATATTTATTAATAAATCCAACAATTGGGAAAAATACAAAGATTCTGAAGAGTTACAAAGTTTGGACAATTTTCTGAAAAAATTAAGTAATTTTAACAGTAAAAAATAAGTACAAACATCAAAGGTATACACAGGCTTTCTTATTGGGAAGCCACTAATCTTTTTCATATATGAGTAATAAAGTTTATATTTAGATAGATAGAGAGTAAGTCTTGTTTGTTGTGTTTAAGGTCTCAAGACTTAAAAGAGTTGGGTTTGTAGTAATTGTATTGACAATTTTTTTACAGGTATTTTTAAATACAAAAAATATTTAAAAAAATGTAAAAGAGTTAATGCTATGAATGCAGCATCATGAACAGTTGTTGTTGGAACTTGTTGAGGTAAACATAAGTTTACATTTGTTCATGTCAGTGTGAATATTTTTTTGGATTAAGCATGTTTAGATGATCATCAGTTAACACTTGTTCAGGAGTGTGTGATATTGTTTGAATTAAAATAATTATAATTGGTGCATGTTTTGGTCAACATGAATTCACATTTATTCAGGTTAGTGTGATTATTTATTTTTGTATGCAAATTTTTTTATACCCACAAAATAAAATAATTTCAAAAATTTAATATTTAAAATATTAAATTTTAATATTAATTAAATTTAATTAATTTTAAATGTAATATTTTTTAAGATTTTAATGAATTTTTTTATTTAATATATATTTTAAATATAAAATTTTAATATTTGTTCTACATACATGCATAAATATATATATATTATTTTTGAAGTTTCTGTTTGTATTTTATATTTTTAATTTTTATATTTTTTTTAAATTTTGTTAACACAAACAGGGCAAATATATCACTCACTATTTACATATACAAATTAATGAAACATCTTAAGGTATTTTGCCGTATGTATACGCTACATCATACAATCACAGTATAAAAAAATTTAAATACACACTTAACATTTTTTCAGATGTGTGTGAATATTTTTTGGAATAAAATAATTATTATTCGTGCATATTGAGGTAAACATCAATTCTAATTTGTTCATGTGAGTATAACTATTGGTTTTTGTATTTAAGTTTAATTATATATACAAAATAAAATAATTTATGAATATAAATAAATTTTAATTTTGGTTTAGAACATAAACAATTTATCAGAAAAGTTCAAAAAATTATTAACATAGGCCTTCATTCATATCATAAAGTTGAACATTACACGAAACTATATTTGTGATACGTGTAAACAGGTAAAAATATTTAAAACACAAATTCATATACACATACATAAGGCATATTGTTGCATTCCCACCTTTGACACCAATTTTATGTTGCGTCCTTTTGTGCAAAATTGGTTGTAGCACGTGATGAATGTCCGCTGCAACCAGAGCAGTTGATTAAAGCTCAACTTCGTAGGCTTATTTAATTTCAAATATTCGACGTCTCAAATACTTGACCATAACCAATTGGAAAATTTGATATTACCCAAACGTTTCCAATTTAATACGAGTAATATTCTGGTGAAAATATTACAAGAATGGTAGATAAGTCAGTAATAAAACAAAACACTTAAAAAACTTAATTTAATTTATTTACTAGTTACTTAATTAATTTTGACTGACTTGATTGTTGAAATTTGAATAGACTTGATTGTTAAGTTATACGGATTTAATATCCGATTCTTATTTAAATTACATTTTGACTGATTGTATTTAAATCTAAATATGAATCTAAATCTATTTGTGAGGTGATTTACAGAGGTTTTTATATGCGAAAATCGACTTAGTTAAAATATATTTGTGTTACATGCGCTATAATAATTTCTTCAACAAAAGTATTTATGCTGATTTTGCCAAAATTGCCTAGTGAGTTTTTAGTATAAAATAAATTTTTGTTATTACAAATTCTTTTGATTGCAAAATACACTCAATAATAATTATGCCATTAAACTTAAATAATTATAAAAAGGTTTTATCGAGTTACGCAACACCTCCCCTCATAGAAAAAGATTCAAATAATTTAAAAAATATTTGAATCGTTAAAATCACAAAAAAATAAAACGTATAAAAATATAAAATATGAATTTAAGAAAATATAAATTTAAAAATTTAATTTTACAAATGTAACTTTATGATTGTCTTTGATGATTCATTTATCAGTAATATATTAATTGTAGACGCTGATGAATCCACACCAATTAAAGATAGTACTACCTTAATAATTAAAAAAACATTTGAATCGTTAAAATTACAACAAAAATAACACGTATGAAAATCTAAAATATGAATAAAATAAAAAAATTAATTTTACAAATGAAACTTTATGATTGTCTTTGATTATTCATTTATCAGTAAAACATATTAATTTTAAACGTTGATTAAGGGGTTAGGGGTAGTCAGGATTTTCAAAAAATCGATTTTTTTTTTTTTGCATTTTCTTTAAGTATAATATCTTAAAAATATTCTCTGAAAATTTGAAGTCAATCCGATCATTACTTTTCGAGTTATTCGACAAATAACAACGAGCGCTCGGGCACTCCTAAACGCTCGGGAGCAGGTAGCTAGCGGCAGCTGCAAGCAACCGGTTACTCAGGTTCTATTGTCATCCATGAACGAAAACTTTGATGTGTGTAGTAGTACCTAAATTTATATACACCCTACTTATGTATTTACAATTTCTAGGAAGTATAAGTGCAAGAAATTCTTTGTTTTTCGCCACGTCACTAGTATGGCTATGGCAGTTGCGGAGAGCAGTCGATAGTTGTGCGTTATTAAAATAAATAATTTTTGAAGTTATTTACTATGGGACGTGATACGAAAAAAGTTTCGAGAGAAGTTCGGAAATCTGAAAATATCCGTAAGTCGTATTCAAAGAAACGAAAAAATGTATTTAATCCAAAAACTGCGGAACGTGATGAAAGTGTTCGGAGTACATCGTCTAAAAAACTGAAAAAAAATACTGAAGACGATGTACCCGAAAGTTGCACTACTGAATTTCGAATAATTAATTTTATTACGGTATTCACTGCCATTTCTGCTCTTGTGAAATGTAAAAAATGTGATGGAAACATTGAATTTCTAACAGCTAGTACACGTGGGCTGGGATTTAAAATTGTAGTTTCATGTAATAACTGTGACAATGAATACATTCCTTCCTGCTCTTTCATTGGGCATTCTTATGAAATAAATAGACGCTTCATTTTTGTGATGAGAATACTAGGGATAGGATACGAAGGTTTGTGCAAGTTTTGTGGCCTGATGGACATGCCGGCTTTTTTAGATAAAGCTACGCATACAATATTATTGAAGCAAATTTTAGATTGTGGTAAAACCGTTGCAGAAGCCTTGATGAAAAAAGCTGTGAATGAAGAAAAAGAAGGAATTAGTGAAAATGAAAATAAGAATGATTTGACTGTATCGGGAGATGGAACCTGGCAAAAACGGGGATATACATCGGCATTTGGAGTTTCTTCCATAATTGGCTATTTTACTGGAAAGATTCTAGATATAAACATTAAAAGTGCTTATTGTAAGCTATGTGAATATTGGAAAAAGAAACGAAGTACGGTTGAGTTCGAGGAATGGTATGAATCACATGAAGATGAGTGTAGTGCTAATCACAAGGGGTCTTCTGGGAAAATGGAGGTGGATGCGATGATTGAAATGTTTCAGCAGTCTGAAACAAAACATGGAGTTAGATATGCAAACTACATTGGCGATGGTGATTCGAAGACCTATTCGGGAATTATAAAAGCAGATCCTTACAAAAATACAACCGTAAATAAAAAAGAATGTATAGGCCATGTTCAAAAGCGGATGGGGACTCGACTGCGTAAACTGAAACTTCAACAAAAAGGTCTTGGTGGTAAAGGTAAGCTTACAGGAAAAGTAATAGACAAATTAACTGTGTATTATGGTTTATCAATACGTCGTCATTGCGATTCTATCGAAGATATGAAATCTGCTATTATGGCAACTTTCTACCACTACGGTTCGACTGATGAAAATCCGAATCATGGTATGTGTCCAAAAGGCGAAGATTCTTGGTGCTCTTACCAGCGCGCTGAAGCAAGTGGAGAGCTTGATACTTATACTCAAGATTATTCTCCCTTACCTCCTGATGTTTTAAAAGCTATTAAACCGATTTACGACGATCTCAGTAATGATAATTTACTTTCAAGATGTGTAGGTGGATTCAATCAAAATAATAATGAGAGCTTCAACCAACTAGTGTGGAAAATATGCCCAAAAACCATGAATACTAGTTTTACTATCGTACAAATTGCTGCATACATAGCTACATGTATATTTAATGAAGGTACAAATTCATTATTAATGATTATGAATGCCCTAGGACTTAATTGTGGGTCTAATTCTCATCGGTATGCAAAAAAAAAGGATGCTGCACGTGTGAAAGTGGCAGATCAGCGCGCCAACGACAATACTCGGGAAGGCAGAATGCTTCGTAGGCAACGGCAAATTGATGTTTTGGAAACTTCCACAATGGCTGAAGAACTATTATATGGCCCAGGAATAGATGACTCAGTGTAAGTGATTAAATAATTCGTATTTCTGTACGTAAATCTAGTGCGAAACTTTAAATGCGTTTTTCTCAAAACTATGTTTTTTGAACTGGTGACGACTGTAACTTGAAAACCGCTCAGTAGATTTTAATGAAATTTATACAGCTTTTAGAATACATAATAAACTCGGGCCTGATCGAAGGATTTTTTTTTTTTTCAAAAATTTCGATTTTTTAAGACCAATTAACTGTTGACTTTTTCCCAAAAATTTAGAAAAAAATTTTCTGAGTCCGCCATTTTTTTAATTTTTGAAAAAAAAAAAAAAGCTTCGATCAGGCCCAGGATTATCTATTTATAAAACTAATTTTTCTTATCCGATTGATTTTAGATGAATCTCCAAGGACTTATCATTGTCACCGCAAGGACCTTTTTTTTGGACTGGGTCAACAGAAACAGCTATAACTTTGGAAATTATAAATTTTTTTTTTTCAAATTTTCGTGACTTCAAGTCAAAACATTGTATAATAAGGCCATATTATTACTTTTGTAAAATAAAATGATTTAATAGCGAAAAAAAATTACTGAAAATTATCATTTTTTCGTGTCTCTGACTACCCCTAACCCCTTAATCCGCAATACTTCAATTCCACAAAATATTACTTCCATTTTATAAAAACAAAAAAAAAGTCCATTAGTGACACAATTTCTTCGACATGCTGCATTTTGATGACCCCTTGATTTAGACCAAGTAGTATCAGAACAAGTGTGCTTTCCAGGTTTGTTGCTCCGTTTATCTGATTATGGTTGATTGTGTGCAAACCCAGTTTTTCATGGAAACTTCTTTACAATTTTAAGTGATCTCAAAAAAAATTAGTTGGATATAGGAATAAATATTTAGGGAATTAGCAATGTAAATCATAATCATTTCGTTTCATTTTGGTTTATTATTTCGAGAGATGCTAAATTATTTGAATAACTTTTTTATTTCGAAATTCGTATTCGTTGTGATGGGTTCGATTACAAAGCTTTTTGTTTATTTTTATGGGTTTCGTGAAATTTATAGCAATGTTAGTAAAAGTTTTAGAATTAATATTATAAGAATGGCATAGGGGTTTTAACTTCAATATACAATTAAAGAACGCTTCATTAGTTGACTTTGAGTTAAATTGTTTTACAGATGAGAATAGTATTCGCTGCTTAATGTGTTTTGAATGAATTATTTTAATGTCTTGTTTTTTACTTTTTGACGATGGATGTTTTGACGATTGAATGATATCTTCATTAGGATTGGAAGGTTTTAAATTATCTTTTAAAATGATTTTGCCAATTTTTATCTGATTCGATTTCAACTTGTTTTACGTTAAATGGATTAGGATTTTCGCTCGGGGGCATTACTGGTATTTCGTTTAAGGTTTCAGGAATTAAGTTTGGAAATGAAATGTCAGTAGAGTCTGTTTTTGAAAGGAAAATATCTTTGTCTTCTATTACGTCATTTACACTATTCATTTGAATCTGAGATTCTTGATGAGGTGGTATTATATTTTCATCTTTGTCTTTATTGAACATTATTTTAATATCGCTGTCATTAATAGTCCAGTCATTATTAAATAAATTTTGTTTATTAAATTTTGGAGTGTAATTAGAATTCGTGTAGTGCAGAGGATTAAGATTTTTAGCAACGTAATGTTGAGCATTTGGATTTTGGTAATGTTGTATGTTGGAATTGCGATTATACTGTGAGTTTGGATTTCGATAGTACTGTGGATTCGAATTTCGATATTGTTCTGGGTTGGAATATTGATAATGCTGAGAGTTTGACTTTCGATAGTGCTGTGAGCTAGGATTTTGATAGTTCTGTTAGCTAGGATTTCGATATTGTTGTTGGTTAAAGTTACGATGTGGGTTATTATAATGAGGTTGATGATTCGGATTCGAGTTAGGTTGGAAATATCTAAAATTTGTTTGATGACTTTGCATATTGAGAAATTTTTCTTCTGATATCGCTACAGAATAGGCTTCATTAAGGGACGAAAATTCCTTTAATCTTAGAACTCGCGATATTTCTGGATTACTATGGAATAAAATCGTCTTAGTGCGGTTTCTTTGATAATAGCCGTTTTACCTTTTAATTCTGTAGGATCAGAATTTTGAATTGCAATCAAACATTTAGTAGTCAATTTTTCAAACCTAGAGAAATATGTGGAAATATCTTCATACGTTCCTTGTGAAACGAAAATAATCGTCATTATTATGTTATCATTTAATGCTATAGTTTGTGGTTGATTTATGATTAATTTATATAAATTATGTATAAAACTCACCATTGTTTATTTAAAACATTCTGAAATCTAACGTTTGATTTTGATTTCTTCAGTTGCTGAATTGTGTTTTATAGATTTCTTTTTCTTTTAAGTATGACATCGGTATAAACTTTAGAAAGCTTATTCAGTTCAATTATTCGACAATAGGATTCGTGTCTGATATGGAAGATGACCGACTGTTTGATTCTTTGTGGAATTATGCCAAATTGAAAAATTACCTCCATGGTGATTTATTAAAATATCATCTCTCTTGCGTATGTATTATCGATCAAGAACTCGACCGAAGAACGACTCGTCCGAAGAACGTGGAATTTATCTAATATTCCAATATGTTTTGTTTCGGAATATTTACAGACATTATTGATAAGTAAATTAATTATTGTTGTACGTATTTTTGTTAAATGTTATAATATTTTGTGTTTATTATTCTTCGTAATATTTTTATGTATTTAAGTCTGTTTAACGTTTAATGTTATTAAATAATCTCCTCTTAAGAATTTCCGTAATATTCGTAACCTGTAAGAGATTATAAATAACATTTTTGTGTAAAATTATAGTGTAATTCATATTTAATATTAATTACCTGAATAATGTTCATGAACATTTCTTTTAAAATTAAATTATTATTTAATTAAATACAAATAAAGGACATTTAAATCTTGTTGTAAATTTTGATTTTTTTGTGTGTTTTAACGTCATCCGTAAGTGCTGAAACATTTAGGTTAAATTGGACTAGTATTTGAAACATCTGACTAGCATTAACCTCCGTATGCATATGGATTATTTTAAATTTAGGGAGTTTTAATTAAAAATTTAATAGTTGAGATTGAAGAAAAGAAAACGTTTTAAATAGGATTTGAGAGTGATTAATACCAATAATTAACAAATACGTCTCAACTGGTGCATCGTCCGGGAAAAATTAAAAGGATATTTCTTTCCAAAAAAAATAAATAAATAAAAATAAAAAAAATTTTAAAACCACGTGACAAATTTTTTTTGGAAGCTAAAAAAAAAATGCCTTAATAATTCTATTTAATAAAAACACGTGCTTTTCACAATCGGAACTTTCAATAATAAAAAAAAAAAAAAAACTAACAACTTTAAAATTATTTTTATTAATTTTAATAAAAATAAAATATAATTTAAAACCTAAAACTAAACACATATAAAATATAATTTAAAACTTATCACTAAACACAATTAAAATTTACAAAACACACACAGAATTCAAATAAAATAAAATGCCTCCTCCAACAAATAAAGATGGAACACCAGGAGCAAAGCACAAACATACATACCGAACACGTGGTGCTGATCAGTCACAACATGGTGAACCAGACATTCCAGCTTTTAGGGCACAATTTACGGAACCAATTCCTGAAAATACAGACGATAGATTAACCATTGAACCAATCCAACAACAGGTATATTCGAACCCTTATATCATACCTCAACAAATATTTTCAGAAACTGAATTCCAAGGATCAATCACAACAGCTTTAACAACCAGTCTTAACATGTCTGCAGCAATCCTACAACATATAAATTTAATTAATGCAAATCTTCCTAAATCAGCAAGTAAAGAGGAAGATGGTGTTAAATGGGATTTTAAAATGGATGCTACAGAATTTCTTAACAAAATACCGGAATGTAATGGTGAAAATCCAAGTGACCTGATACTTTTTATATCCAAAGTTCAGGAAACTTACGGATTGAACTTAACCACGTGGTCGAAATTATCATCTGCCCTGATATCCAAAACATCCGGATATTTCAGGGAATGGTGGGTGAATGCCTTGAAACTCCATGGGAACGACTGGAGAAGCTTCAAATTGGACCTGATTAATACATTTATACCTAGAATAATTAAGGTCCAATTAGAAAACAAATATTTAAGACGACATCAGAAATCGAGTGAGTCTTTTCTATCGTTTATTAACGATATATTTTTCCGAGGTCTATGTCCGAGGTCTTTGAAAGCGGAATTGAGGAGAAAAATTTGGTGGACCAAATTTTATCAGCCGTCAACTTGGAGACAATAGAGCTGATAAATTTTGACAACATACCATCTACCAAAGCTGGATTAATACAGCTGGCTCAGTCACACCTTCAGAAAAGGAAGCTCATCGAAGAGGCAATGAATCGATCACCCGATACAGCGCCGTCGTCACACCAAGCCACAACATCAGGAAAGATTCCAAAAAACTAGACCACTTCCATTGTTTGACCCAGCAATTGCCGTCGTATTCTATATACCGACAATGGAAGGATCTAACTAAAAATCGTCATCAACATCATCAAACAAATGTGGGACAACTTCCATTTATTGAAGCTAGTGTTCACGATGTGAAGGTAAGAGTTCTCATCGATAGTGGGGCTACTTCGAACTATATAAGTGGTGAGTTGTTCAAAACATTAATTATTAAATTTAAAAATAAAATGGCAATACGTAAATCATGTAAAATAGTTACCATGGGAAATGATTCCATCGAACGAATACGGAAAGAAGTGGAACTGTGTTTAACCATCTATAATTTAACGTGGAAAATATTATTTTCAGTGGTGAAAAACCTAAGTGTACCAATTATTTTAGGTTTTGACGGACTTCAATTAATTAAAGCAACGATCCACATTCCAAAAAGACAATTAACGTTTCCATATAGTGACATTTGTGTTCCGTTTGTGATTGATGTGTGTCCGCCTAAAGAACGAATAAATTTGTTGGTTGAACAGCCTGTTTCATTAGCGGGAGCGCAGCAGAGTATTCTACAAAATTTAAAAACAAAATTTGCTCACGTTATCACCGATAAAATAGGATATACCGATCGCTATCCGATGGTGATAACGTTAAAAAATCACAATCCTGTAAAGAAGTCACCTTACTTTTTAAATCCATCTAGGGCTAAGGTTCTTCAAGAACTTTTACAGGATCTTTTAAAAAAAGGTATAATTGAAAAGAGTAATAGTAGATATACATCTCCTGCGTTCGTGCTAATGAAACCGAACAAAAAACCACGGCTGATTGTGGATTATCGAACCATCAATCAACAAATTTTAATGGACCACTATCCAACGCCAAAGGCCCTCGATTTGTTTATGCCCTTATGTGGTAGCGCGGTTTACAGTAAATTGGACCTCGTAAGCGCGTACTACCAATTACCTATTGAACAAAATTCGAGGCAATATAGCGGATTTACAACGCAATATGGAATTTATCAATTTCGTAGAGTCCCTTTCGGGCTATGTACATCTCCCGCAATACTGAACCGAATAATGATGGACCTTTTTCAAGATCTTATAGATAAAGGGGTTCAGCCATATTATGACGATTTACTCGTATACACCAAAGACGACGACACACATCTTCAGCTGCTTGAAGAAGTTTTTAAGAGACTGGGAGAAGCCGGGTTGACTATCAGCTGTGATAAAATGAGTTTGTTGCAGTCAAAATTAAAATTTTTGGGTAACATAATATCCAAGGATGGCGTGTCGGTGGATGATGACAAAACTATTGCGATTCAACAAATCCCAATACCTAAAAATTTGAAACAAATTCGTAGTTTCATCGGTCTTGTAGGGTTCTTCTCTAGATTTATTCCTAACTTTGCGGAGCTAGCTGCTCCATTAAATAATCTATAGAAGAAAAGAACTAAATTCACTATGGGATCGGTAGAGGTTGAATCGTTTAATAAGTTGAAATCATCACTCACCGAGACGGTTACTTTGCGGTACCCTGACTGGAGCAAACCATTTATACTCCGAACTGACGCTTCCGACATTGCTAGCAGTGGAGCTTTATTCCAATTAATTGGTAACGATATGCGCCCCATAGCTTTCACCAGCAAGTAGTTTTCCGACGCAGAAAAAAAATATTGCATCTACGAAAGGGAAATGCTTGCTTTGGTGATATCTCTGAGGTGCTTCCACGATTATATCATCGGACACCCCATTGTTGCCGAAGTCGACAATAGTGCTGTTGTCTGGCTGGCAACAAATAAGCGAAAGATAGGAAAGGCAGCAAGATGGTCTCTCGAAATTTCGAAATATAATCTCGAACTTCGCCACATCGACGGCAAAAATAACCAAGTAGCTGATGGTTTGAGTAGACTTTTCGACGAAGATGGTGATGATTCTAACGACGAAATACAAAATTACCCCGATTACGACCAAATTAATTATCTGCAAGATATACCAGAAGTTTTTACTTCGCTATTGGAGCACCAAAAGCAGGACGATTTCACTCGTGGCATGGTTCGGCGCCTTAAAGCCGGAGAGCATGTACAAGGATACGAGTTGAAAAACGGTCTGCTTGTGAAAATAGTGGGTAAGAGAAAACACAGGAGGGTATATGTTCCATTGAAGGTCAGGCAGATGATCATTTTTTATTATCATGATTCAGGTCTTTCTTCGCACGGCGGTGTAACGAAAACATACAACGCGATCGCTAGAAAGTGGTGGTTTCCGTCACTTTATGAAACCGTACGCGATTACGTGACTTAGTGCGAAGCTTGCCAAAAATGTAAACTGGTCAATAAAAAACAAATTCGACCTGCTATTTTTTCAGATGTTCCGGATGAAATTTTCAGTCACGTTTACATTGATCACATCGGAAAATTGAAGTTGTCAAACAATCGAAATCAATATGTTTTGGTTCTGGTGGATGGATTTTCGAAGTGGACAGAAATGTTTTCACTGACGAGAAATTCGGCGGACGCAACTCTCAAAAAGCTTCAGGAGGTGTGGATGCGTTTTGGTACTTGTCGAAGACTGATTAGCGATAATCACCAAACTTTTAAAAGTGAAAAATTTAAAAGTCACTGTATGGCCTTCGGAATTTGTCAGGTATTCACGTCTCCATATCGTCCGGCTTCTAACGCTTCAGAAAGGGTAAACCGAAATCTCGATAATAACCTTAAAATCCTTCTGAAAACGAGTGCAGCATCACATTCAAAATGGGATACCTTTCTTAAGCAGATCTGTTTCAGTTTGAATAATTCAATTCACCAGAGCACGGGCTTTACACCTGCCGAGATTTTCCTTGGAAGACAGCTTCGAAGACCCCTTGATAATCTTTGGGACGTGTCTGAGATTGTAAACGTTGATCATCGTGTCAGTAAGGAGGAAGTGGTAGCCGCGTTGACGAAAGCGCGTGATAAACGTAAAAGGATTTTTGAAAGAACCTTTACTGAAGGTGAACCTTATCAAATAGGTGACCTAGTTCTACAAAAATCTTTTCGGACGACGGACTTTGACCACAACAAAAAACTGCTTCCACGATTTACTGGACCAAAAGAAATCGTACGATTTTTGACACCTGTTACGGTTGAGTTACGAGACACGGAGTCAAACAACGTATCGCGTGCTCATCTGGAGCATTTGAAGAAGTACCACCAGCGCGTCCAAACAAATAATGATTGAGCTGGATGCGATTTCGACGGTGTGTCTGTATGTCGTATTTCGAAGGAAAATTTGTTTTGGTGCATAAAATTCTTCACGGTTGAGATGAGTATCAGAAAAAAAATAATAATAGAATGAATTGAGTAAATAATAGTTACCTTTAGTGTCATTTCAGGGCATGTAATGGAATCACCTTCAATTTCATCATCATGCTTTTTATTAGGGGAAATATCTTCCAATTCCTTATTTTAAAATTTTATTAACATCTGTCAAATTTATTTTCAAAAGTGCGTGTGTCAAACAAAAAAAAAATCCAGAATGGCAGTCTTACCAATCCATAACATTCTGATCTGAAATAAAGAATGTTGTCATAGCAGATCAAAACATGCGCACTGAATTAAATAAACGGGAAACATATAATTTTTCAAAAATTTTCTCCCTGAAAAATTTTTTTAGTAGAGTGTGTGTTGATGAAACGAAAATAATCGTCATTATTATGTTATCATTTAATGCTATAGTTTGTGGTTGATTTATGATTAATTTATATAAATTATGTATAAAACTCACCATTGTTTATTTAAAACATTCTGAAATCTAACGTTTGATTTTGATTTCTTCAGTTGCTGAATTGTGTTTTATAGATTTCTTTTTCTTTTAAGTATGACATCGGTATAAACTTTAGAAAGCTTATTCAGTTCAATTATTCGACAATAGGATTCGTGTCTGATATGGAAGATGACCGACTGTTTGATTCTTTGTGGAATTATGCCAAATTGAAAAATTACCTCCATGGTGATTTATTAAAATATCATCTCTCTTGCGTATGTATTATCGATCAAGACGGTCAACTCGTCCGAAGAACGTGGAATTTATCTAATATTCCAATACGTTTTGTTTCGGAATATTTACAGACATTATTGATAAGTAAATTAATTATTGTTGTACGTATTTTTGTTAAATGTTATAATATTTCGTGTTTATTATTCTTCGTAATATTTTTATGTATTTAAGTCTGTTTAACGTTTAATGTTATTAAATAATCTCCTCTTAAGAATTTCCGTAATATTCGTAACCTGTAAGAGATTATAAATAACATTTTTGTGTAAAATTATAGTGTAATTCATATTTAATATTAATTACCTGAATAATGTTCATGAACTTTCTTTTAAAATTAAATTATTATTTAATTAAATACAAATAAAGGACATTTAAATCTTGTTGTAAATTTTGATTTTTTTGTGTGTTTTAACGTCATCCGTAAGTGCTGAAACATTTAGGTTAAATTGGACTAGTATTTGAAACATCTGACTAGCATTAACCTCCGTATGCATATGGATTATTTTAAATTTAGGGAGTTTTAATTAAAAATTTAATAGTTGAGATTGAAGAAAAAAAAACATTTTAAATAGGATTTGATAGTGATTAATACCAATAATTAACAAATACGTCTCACTTGTCTAGAAGTTTGTAGGTCTTCTAGAAGTTGTGAAATATGAATATGATCCTCATATAACATTCTTAAACTATTTTCTAGTTCTTCGAATCCTGATATGTCATTCATGTTTAACTGTGCCTTTACATATGGCGAAATTCTAGAGATTATGAAAAAGTATATTAAGGGATGTTGAGGTTTACTAGCTAATTGCATAGCATTTTTTGCATTAGAGATAAAATGAGGAAATTCATCACGATCGCCGTTAAACGGTGTTATTAATGAAGTTAAAAAGTCTATAGAAGGTGTTTCAATAAGAATTTGCTTGTAATTGAAATTTGATTGTACGTAAAAATAAGACATTGTTGCAGTTTTTATGTTTCGTTTATGAGAGAAAAAAAAAATATTTGTAATAATAATAAAATTTATAAGGGTTCCGTAGGGAAAAAAAATTATATTTTTAACTATGTGATTTTTGATCATTTGAGAGTAACAATACAAAAATGATTTTGATAGATTTAGGATTTAAGAAAACAATAAAATAAATTGACTTCGAATTATTTGAAATTGTAATATTTTGTGTATTGTTGAGTTTTGAATTTCATACGATTTTGTGTAACAATATAAAAAATTGAATTAGAATTTTTTGAATAAGTAAGATTTTGGGTATTGTTGAGTTTTGAATTTTATATGAATTAGTATAACAATACAAAAGATTTAATTATAATTATTTGAATTAGTATGATTTTGTGTATTGTGGAGTTTTGATACGAATTAGTATAACAATACAAAAAATAGAATTAGAATTATTTGGATTTGTATGATTTTGTGTATTGTTGAGTTTTGAATTTCATATGATTTAGTATAACAATACAAAAAAAATAATTATAATTATTTGAATTAGTATGATTTTGTATATTGTTGAGTTTTGATACGAATTAGTATAACAATACGAAAAATTTAATTATAATTATTTTGATTAGTATGGTATTGTGTATTGTTGAGTTTTGAAACGAATTAGTATAACAATATAAAAAATTAAATTATAATTATTCGAATTAGCATTATTTTGTGTATTGTTGAGTTTTGATACGAATTAGTATAACAATACAAAAAATTGAATTATAATTATTTTGATTAGTATGGTATTGTGTATTGTTGAGTTTTGAAACGAATTAGTATAACAATATAAAAAAATAAAATTATAATTATTTGAATTAGCATTATTTTGTGTATTGTTGAGTTTTGCTACGAATTAGTATAACAATACAAAAAATTGAATTATGATTATTTGAATTAGTATGATTTTGTGTATTGTTGAGTTTTGATACGAATTAGTATAACAATACAAAAAATAGAATTAGAATTATTTGGATTTGTATGATTTTGTGTATTGTTGAGTTTTGAATTCATATGATTAAGAATTACAATAAAAAAAATTGAATTAGAATTATTTTAATTAGTATGATTATGTGTATTGTTGCGATTGATTTTATATGGTTAGTATAACAATACAAAAAATTTAATTATAATTATTTGAAATAGTATGATTTTGTGTATTGTTGATTTTTGAAATTTGATGAGATTTAGGTATTGTTGAGATTTAGATATTGTTGGGATTTAGGTTGTTGAGATTTTGTGTTTGGAAAGTTTTTGAGTTTTGGAATTTAATGAGATCAAATTAAGTAATTGTAAATGAATGTTTTCTTCTGACTTACCTGGGTTCGTTTTTCAACCAAATCACTGGAGTAAACCGCTGACACAATTGTTCTTTTACCAAGTCTAAGTTGGGGTTTTTCGAACTTGAGTCTAGCGTGTTGAAGATCTCTCCGCTCGCCACCAGTTTTTATGTTGCATTCCCATCTTTGACACCAATGTTGCGTTTTTTTGTGCAAAATTGGTTCTTGCAGGTGATGAATGTCCGCTGCCACCAGAGCAGTTGATTAAAGCTCAACTTCGTAGGCTTATTTAATTTCAAATATTTGACGTCTCAAATACTTGACCTTAACCAATTGGAAAATTTCCTATTACCCAAATGTTTTCAATTTAATACGAGTAATATTTAGGTTAAAATATTACAAGAATGGTAGATAAGTCAGTAATAAAACAAAACACTTAAGAAACTTAATTTAATTTATTTACTAGGTACTTAATTAATTTTGACTGAATTGATTGTTGAAATTTGAATAGACTTGATTGTTAAAATAATCGGATTTAATATCCGATTCTAATTTAAATTACATTTTGACTGATTGTATTTAAATCTAAATTTAAAATCTAAATCTTTTTGTGAGGTGATTTACAATTGTTTTTATATGCGTAAATCGACATAGTTAAAATATATTTGTGTTACACGCGCTATAATAATTTCTTCAACAAATGTATTTATGCTGATTCTGCAAAAAATGCCTAGTGAGTTTTTAGTATTAAATAAATTTTTGTTATTACAAATTCTTTTGGTTGCAAAATACATTCAATAATAATTATGCCATTAAACTTAAATAATTATAAAAAGGTTTTATCGAGTTACGCAACAATATACAACACTCATTATTTTTATCAAAAATATCACTCATTATTTATATCTCATGCGATCACAGTACATAAAGTTTTTTTATTTTCCCAAAAACAGGCAAAATTTTCCAAAAATTGCCTTTTTTACTGCCATTCATGTTGAAAAGTAGGAGTTTTCATGAAATATAGATCCTAAAATAAATCATTATATTAATTGTTGTTGAGGTGACCATCAGTTAGCATTTGTTCAGGTGTGTGTGATATTTTTTTGAATTAAAATAATTATTATTGGTGCATGTTTTGGTCAACAAGAATTCATATTTATTCAGGCAAGTGTGATTATTTATTTTTGTATGCAAATTTTTTTATTCCCACAAAAAAAAATAATTTCAAAAATTTAATATTTAAAATATTAAATTTTACTATTAAGTAAATTTAATTAATTTTAAATGTAATTTTTTTTAAAATTTTAAAGAATTTTTTTATTAAATATATATTTTAAATATTAAATTTTAATATTTATACTACATACATGCATAAATATATATATATATTATTTTTGAAGTTTGTATTTTATATATTTCTGTTTGTATTTTATATTTTTAATTTTTTAATTTTTCTAAATTTTGTTAACACAAACACAGGGCAAATATATCACTCACTATTTTCATATACGAATTAATGTAATATGTTTAGGTATTGTGCCGTATGTATACACTACATCATACAATCACATAAAAAAAAAATTAAATACACACTTAACATTTTTTCAGATTTGTGTGAATATTTTTTGGAATAAAATAAATATTATTCGTGCATATTGAGGTAAACATCAATTCACATTTGTTCAGGTGAGTATAATTATTGGTTTCTGTATTTAAGTTTAATTATATATACAAAATATAATTATTTATGAATATAAATAAATTTTAATTTTGTAGTATATTGAAATATATTTTTAGTTTTATGTTAAGAACATAAACAGTTTATCAGAAAAGTTCAAAAAATTATTAACAAAGACCTTCATTCATATCATAAAGTTGAATATTAAACAAAACGATACTTGTGATATATGTAAACAGGTAAAAATATTTAAAACACAAATTCATATACACATACATAAGGCATATACATCACTCATTATACAAAATGCGATCACAGTACAAAAAGTTTTTTATTATTCCCAATAATAGGTTAGAAGGTAGGAGTTTTGATGTTTTCTACATGATAGTTTACATACATTTTTACTTATTTTTCTTGAAATATAGATCCTAAAATAAATCATTATATTAATTGTTGTTGTATGTTTAATCGTTCCCCATGAATACGGCGAGCTAATCGAATATCCTTTGAGAAAATAGTTACAGGTTTTGTATGAATGGAGCATAAATTAGTATCTTTAAACAAGCTTACCAAATACGGCTTTACAACCCATTGATTTTGGCGAACACTTGGCTTGGTCTTAGCCATGTGAATATAATAATGATTTATTAAGCAGTATCTTATTTATAACCAAAACACTGTCATATTTAAATACACACTTAACATTTTTTCAGATGTGTGTGAGTATTTTTTGGAATTAAATAATCATTATTCGTGCATATTGAGGTAAACATCAATTCACATTTGTTCAGGTGAGTATAATTATTCGTTTTTGTATTAAAGTTTAATTATATATACAAAATAAAATAATTTATGAATATAAATAAATTTCAATTTTGTAGTATTGAAATATATTTTTAATTTTTGGTTTAGAACATAAACAGTTTATCAGAAAAGTTCAAAAAATTATTAACATAGGCCTTCATTCATACCATAAAGTTGAACATTACACGAAACGATATTTGTGATATACGTTAACAGGTAAAAATATTTAAAACACAAATTCATATACACATACATAAGGCATATACATCACTCATTATTTTTATCAAAAATATCACTCATTTATATCTCATGCGATCACAGTACAAAAAATTTTTTATTATTCCCAAAAATAGGCAAAATATGCCAAAAATTTCCTTTTTTACTGCTATTCATGTTAGAAGGTAGGAGTTTTGATGTTTTCTACATGGTAGTTTACTAACATTTTTACTTTTTTTTGTTGAAATATGGATCCTAAAATAAATCATTATTTTAATTGTTGTTGTATGTTTAATCGTTCTCCATGAAAACGGCGTGCTAATCGAATATCCTTTGTGAAAATAGTTACAGGTTTTGTATGAAAGGAGCATAAATAAGTATCTTTAATCAAGCTTACTAAATACGGCTTCACAACCCATTGATTTTTGCAAACACTTGGCTTGGTCTGAGCCATTTTAATATAATAATGTTTTATTAAACAGTATCTTATTTATAACCAAAACACTGTCAAATTTAAATACACACTTAACATTTTTTCAGATGTGTGTGAATATTTTTTGGAATAAAATAATTATTATTCGTGCAAATTGAGGTAAACATTTGTTCAGGTGAGTATAATTATTCGTTTTTGTATTTAAGTTTATTTATATATACAAAATAAAATAATTTATGAATATAAATAAATTTTAATTTTGTAGTATTGAAATATATTTTTAATTTTTGGTTTAGAACATAAACAGTTTATCAGAAAAGTAAAAAAATTATTATCGTAGGCCTTCGTTCATAACATAAAGTTGAACATTAAACGAAATGATATTTGTGATCTAGAGCACGGTAGTGCGTAAGGCCGAGATTTAAGGGAGACATTCGGACTTTTCACTACAGTGCTACTACTACACCTTAATTTAGCGTCGCTTTTTAGGTGCTGTATCTTTTGAACGAAAAGAGCTACAGTGTTGATATTTCGAATATAGATACTTTACGGAATTATAAGGAATAGTTTTTTCAATCAACGTTAACGAACTAACCGTTAAAAAGTTATTTCACTTCAAAAACTCAAAATTTGCGGGAACGCATACAATTCTTGGTAACTAATAGATCAATATTCTACGATACTTCCAGATATGCTGTAAAGTCGATATTTGGCATGTAGATAGCTGTAGTACTCAAACCGACGGGAAAATTGCGAAAACTGGAAATTTGTATCGAAAAAAAGGAAATTTATACAATTTTCCTTTTAATTAAATTAGCATTAGAACGCATATATTTATCTTTTTCGTTGATATTTTTATATGAGTCCTATCTGATTAGATGACACTTAGGTATTTTAATGATTGAAAATTATTTATAAATATCGTCCTTTTTTGAAGTTATAATACAAAACGTCTTAGAATCTATAGTACCAAGCCTAAGCTCTATCTATAATATATCATCTTATTAAATAAATACATCGAAATCTATAAACATTTTACATCGTTTCTTAAATGGAAAAATCTTATAAAAAAAAAAAACATTGATATCTAAAATTAACCTAGGTTGGACGGATAAGCCGTCCCTTAAACTAGACCTTAAAGAAAATATTTACAATTTAGATTACACCGAATCAGTTGTAATCGACATCATGTGGCATGCGGTATCGTTTCTTGAAAAGCAACGTACGCGGGTCAAATTGGCCCAGTTCATTGATTTCCGGGAATGGATTTTCGCGGGATGATTGGAAATAGGATTTCGAAATGGTTTGGATGATGGTTTTGATTGTGGGGTGCCCAATTTCTCTGTGGAGTGCTTCAGTCGGGTATCGAAGGGGGACTTTCAAAATCGTCCGAAGACAACGATTTTGAAATTTTTGCATTTTCGCAAGCTGCGAAGGAAATTTAGCACGCAGTATAGATATAACAGTTTTTCGAAATAACTTCCTAATTTGTAGCTATTAAGCGTCGATTGCAAAAAGCTGGATCTTGTAGCATGTATAGAAAAAAAACATTGGTTTTGGGGGTGTTTTTCCCCAGTTCGAAGGGTTGTGATGGAAAAGTTTTCTGCCTTCAAATAATTATGTTATTTTGAACCTGTTCCATGTCGAATGGAAAAAAACCTATCTATCTATCAAGAATAGAAATGAAAAGGTCTGTTTTAGGGATGTTTTTCCCATTTTCGGTGTGGTTGCGATGTAGGTAATGAAATTTTTCAAAATATTCTGTTAGTTTGACGATATTTCAGGTCGATTAAGGAAATATTCATCTTTCTAGCATTTATAGAACAGAAAAACGTAATTTTGGAGGAAGTTTTTCCGATTTTCCGGGGGGTTGCACAGAAAAAATTGTTGCACTGAAAAAGTTTATCGATTTTTCTCGTCAGTTTGAAGCAATTTCACGTCGAATACAAAAAACCGCATCATTCTAGCATTAGGGCTTAGTTATAAGACTTTAAAAAATTTTTGCTGGCGAAGCTGCAACGGGTAATGCTAGTAATAAATAATAATTGATCAATGCAAAATATAATAAAAAGTTAAAATAAAATGAGAATATAAATTAATGTATACAAAATTATAATAAAAAGCGTATAAAAAAAAAACAACTTCACACAGTATTGGGTCACGCATCCAACAACTAATTGTAATCATATCTGCTTAACTTTTAATAATAAACGCAAACTGCTGTATTCAAATTGCTATGACTATATCTATATGTTAAAGAATTTATAAGGTATGTATGATCTCGGCATTACGCACTACCGTGCTCTAGATATAGTTCATTTTTATGTTTTCTACATGGAAGTTTACTAAGGATACAGTCTTAAATTTAATTAAAACAAAAAACTGTTAAATTTTCCGCTTTTTCGATGCAAATTTCCAGTTTTCGCAATTTTTCCGTCGATTTGGGTACTACAGCTACCTGTATGCTAAATATCAATTTTACAGCATATATGGAAGTATCGTAGAATATGTATCTATTAGTTACCAAGAATTGTGGGCGTTCCGCGAATTTTGCGTTTTTGAAGTGAAATAACTTTTTAACGGTTAATTCGTTAACGTTGATTGTAAAAACTGCGATGTAGGTAACGAAATTTTTCAAAGTATTCTGTTCACTTGACTTTATTTCGGGTCGATCGATGAAAATAATTTCATATACAAAATTATTTCATTTTAAAAATGAATCTGGGTGCTACCAAAATGCTGTCTAGTGAAAATAGTACAGATGATACCCATGAATTAATTGGAAAGCAAAAATTAAGAAACTTTAAAGAAGATGACGTCATCAAGCACAAATGATGTATCTATTAATAGATCCAACAATTGGGAAAAATATAAAGATTGTGAAGAGTTACAAAGTTTGGACAATTTTCTGAAAAAATTTTGAAATTTCAATAGTCAAAAATAAGTACTAACATCGAAAGTATGCGCAGGCTTTGTAATTGGGAAGCCAGTAATCTTTTTCATATAAGAGTAATTACGTTTATATTTAGATTGATACAGAGCGAGGTCTTGATTGTTGTGTGTAAGGTCTGAAGAATAAAAATAAATGGGTTTGTAGTAAATTGTATTGACAATTTTTTTATAGGTTTGTTTTATATAAAAATAAAATTTAATACAAATTTAAAAGAGTAAATGCTATGGATGCAGCATCATATGCAATAAAAATAGGGTATAGTTCAAAGTTCGTCCCAAGTATATTTTAAAAAAAATGGCAGTCTCGAAGCCATCTCTAGTTTTATCTCGGCAATTGTGGTAATCATAAAGTTAAATCTAAAACCCCCCTAATAGCCTCTTACAGGGAACAGATATTGATCGCATTATGAGAACTCATGATCGCGTCATTTTCATAAAATTAAGAGTTACATACAAGTGTTACACATTTAATTTAATAATTATTTATTAGTACAAAATAATCTTTATTAGTAAGTTTAATAATAAAAATTGAACTTTTTATTAGTAAAAAGTTCAATGGTTTTGTATTTATAGAGCACGGAATGCGTATGGCAGAGTGGTAGAGTCTAAGGGGTTTTTGGTCTTCGTAGGTTTTTTGTTTAAATATATATAGGCAATTGATTTTTCAAATCGAATATGTGATTATCTAGCCATTTAGTTCTAATTCAAAAATACAATTAATGGTTTTTTAAGAATATTTTTCCATTGTTTAACGATGATTTATTTTTGAAAAATTTTCATCCATTATTTAGTTTGTCTCTATAAGGGTACATTTAGTTAAATATTTGAATTTTTTTTGGGTGAATTTTTCATAAAAAAATTGAAATTTTTGTCTGGGCCTAGCAATTGAAATATCTTCTCGTAAATTTGTTGTGTTATGTCAACATAGTTCATAGAATTGTCTATACCACATATGAATAAAAAAATGTTCAGGCCATGTGAATTTAAGGAACGTGCCGAATTAACGAGACATAACTCCTAAGTGGTATGTTATTTCCTGAAGAACCTAAATCATAAATTTCATAACCGTAGGACCACTTTGCAAATTTTTGTATTAAAAAAAAAAAAAATTTTGCGTGGGTTAATATTTGAATATAATTTTGTATAAAAAGAAAACCTAACCCACTTCTAGACACTTCTTATAAGAAAAAACGGAAAACTTTAATATTCCCAAAAATAGGGAAAATACGCCAAAAATAACCTTTTTTACTTCTATTCATGTTAAAAAGTAGCAAATTCTTGTAATCTTTCTTAGACTCGAAACCATTACCAAAGGCCACCTTGGGGTTTGAGACGGTGGAACCTCCTAGCGAGTTGACGTTATATAACGCGAAGCGGTTTCCGTTGTATATGTGAATCTTCGTAAAAGTAACGCAAAGCATAACAAAACGCGTAGCATTTCGTACGATGTCTTCGGCTTTGTATAATTAAGACTTGCAAAAATTAATCATATCCGAGGGGTAAATTGATTAAATGTAAGAAAAATTTTGCCTCGATAAACTACTGCATTCAAATAACATTTCATTAAATTTGATATAAATGTTTATAAAATACCATATATATAACCGCGTATATAAAATACCGTATATATAAAATAAATTATTTCAATAAACGTTAATATCATTACGATTAAGCTGCTTAATCACATAATAAAATATATTATACTTCTTAATCTATTAAGAAAAATTATATTACTCTTATATGAAAAAGAATAGTGGCTTTCCAATAGTAAAGCCTGTTTATAATTTTGTTGGTTGTATTTAGTTGTTATATGTTTATTTACTAATATATATTAAATATATAGTACTATAATTGTTTATCTTCCAGCAGCCTTCAAAGTACGACCTTGTCTTTTTATTGCATTAGCTACATCCATAGCAGTTACAGGTTGATGTATGGGATGACTAAATGCTTTTATAACTACATCACGAATAACATTTTTAAGAAAAGCTCTAAACTTTTCACGCCTTCTATCACGTTTTTCTTCATAAATTAAACCAGATATACGTTTTACACCACCTTGGCGAGCTAAACGACGAATTTTAGGTTTTGTAATACTTTGGATTTTATCTCGAAAAACATTGCTGTGACGTTTTGAACCACCCATTACTCTATCAGTCATATTGATAAATTTATATTTTCAATAGTAACAAAAACGGACAACTGGATGTTATCCTTACTATTCAACTATAACATAATAACGCATATAGCTTTGCTTTATATAGTGCATTTCACAATAAAATAAGCATCGCCCAAAAATTTTACTGGGCAATGAAGTTTTAAACAGCCAATCGGATTAAATGTAATAAAATCCTAAATATGATTTAAATATAAATGTAACGGTTTTTCTTGCCCATTAAAACGATATAAATAACATACCGCTTAATAAAACATTATTATTAATTAAGGACCAAAATTATTTATTTAAGGACAAAAATTTCTAGAGAAATAAGTACAAATGTCAATATTATTTGAAAAAACTCGATTCATACATTCGAAAAATATTCAGGCCACGTGAATATAAGGACCATGCCGATTTAAGGAGAAATATTATATAAAAAGTTAAATAACTCCGAAGCTGTGTGCTATTTCCCAAAAAACCTAAATCTTAAGTTAATTTTTGCATTCTATGCGGAATAACTTGAATCTCATAAGAAAAATTGGAAAACTTTAATATTCCCAAAAATAGGGAAGATTCTATATATATATATAACCTATATATATATATATATATATATTTATATATATATAGGTTATTTATATATATATAGGTTATATATATATATATATATATATATATATATATATATATATATATATATATACGTTAAATTGAGAAACTTCCCTATTTTTGGGAATATTAAAGTTTTCCAATTTTTCTTATGAGATTCAAGTTATTCCGCATAGAATGCAAAAAACCACATCCTGCTAGCATGTCTAGATGTGTAAGGAAGTAACATGCACCAATAATAATTATTTTAATCCAAAAAAATATTCACACACATCTGAACAAATGTTAACTGATGTTCACCTCAACATGCTTAATCCAAAAAAATATTCACAATTACATGAACAAATATAAACTTGTGTTTACCTCAACAAGTTCCAACAACAACTGTCCATGATGCTGCATTCATAGCATTTACTCTTAAATTTTTATAAAATATTATTTGCATTTAAAAATACCTGTAAAAAAATTTTCAATACAATTACTACAAACCAAATTCTTTGAAGTCTTGAGACCTTAAACACAACAAACATGACTTACTCTCTATCTATCTAAATATAAACTTTATTACTCATATATGAAAAAGATTAGTGGCTTCCCAATAAGAAAGCCTGTGTATACCTTTGATGTTTGTACTTATTTTTGACTGTTAAAATTACTTAATTTTTTCAGAAAATTTTCCAAACATTGTAACTCTTCACAATCTTTGTATTTTTCCCAATTGTTGGTTTTATTAATAAATATATCATCTGTGCTTGAAGAAGTCATCTTAAAGATCCTTGCTTACAACGTAACTCATATTTGCGTTTATTAACGTAAGTTTTAACTTTGCACCAATACGTAAAATTTTACGTTTTTGTTATTTAATTCATGGGTATCATCTGTACTTTTTTCACTAAACAGCATTCTGGTAGCAACCTTGTTCATTTTTTAAATTTAATTATTTTGTTGTATCTATAGTACTTTCTGATTGTGTTATCTTTACTGTTAACAGATTTGAACTGATTGATTCTGTACATGGCTGTGCTTTATATAGTGCTTACAACAATAAAATAAGCCACGCCCAAAAATTTTACTAAGCCATGAATTTTTAAAGTGCAAATCAGATTAAATGTAATAAAATCCCAAATTTGATTTTAATATAAATCCGACCAAAAACATAAATGTAAGAAAGGGCCGAGTTTTCGGGAAAATCTTTAATGTAATAGTTCCTTCTTAAAAAGTGATGATATGAGAGTAAAGACCGAGCTATTTACAAAGTAAATAGCTTTAGACTTCAGATAATAGTTGCTCTTTGAAAAGTGATGATATTCCATTAAAGAGCTAAAAAAATTAATGAGGGGTAAATTGATTAAATGTAAGAAAAAATTTGGTTGAAATTTATTTCGTAAGTTTTCCCTTAGTATGTTTTTAAAATTTTATATAACGCGGCATAACGCGGCAATTTTTAAAAACATACTAATAAAAAACTTACGAAATAAATTTCAACCTAATTTTTTCTTACATTTAATCAATTTACCCCTCATTCATTTTTTTAGTTAATAGTTTACCGAGCTATTTTCTTTGTAAATAGCTCGGCTCTTTAATGGAATATCATCACTTTTCAAAGAGCAACTATTATCTGAAGTCTAAAGCTATTTACTTTGTAAATAACTCGGTCCTTTCTTCCATATCATCACTTTTTAAGAAGGAACTATTATGTAAGGTCTAGAGCTATTTACTATGTAAATAGCTCGGTCCTTACTCACATATCATCACTTTTTAAGAAGGAACTATTACATTAAGGATTTTCCCGAAAACTCGGCCCTTTCTTACATTTATGTTTTTGGTCGAATATCAATTCTTTTTGTAAGGCTTAAATATGCGAAGCCCAAGGCTTCGCACAAAACGCTACGCGTTTTGTTACTCTTCACGTATGCTTTGCGTTTTTTTACGCTTCGCGATATTTTTAGATTCACATATACAAAGGAGACCGCTTCGCGTCAATGTAACGTCAACTGGCTCTGCTCGCTTTTTGAAAGGCTTAAACATCATTATAGTATGGTTGTTATATAATAATGGTGACAATGAGAAATCAGACCCTTTAAAACAAAAAATTCTAAATCGGTTCATAAATGACGGAGTTCTGAGATAAAACAATTAAATGAGTAACACTTATATGTTTATTGTATAGAATCTCATATATGTTAGGTATTGATCAATAGTATAATAGAAATGTCTTAGAAATTATCCACCAAATGCAAAAAACCCCATCTTTCTACTATTAATTGAACTTTAGGGGGATTGTTTTCCCATCTGTTTAGGGAGTGGCGAGGAAAAGTTTTAAGTTTTTCTAATTATGTTCTTAATTTGTAGCTATTAAGCGTCGAATGCAAGAAACCACATCTTTCTAGCATGTATAGAAGAAAAAGGGTGCTTTTAGGGGTGTTTTTTCCATTTGTGAATGGTTGCGATTGGAAAATTTACTCCAATAAAATAATCCTGTGAATTTAATCCAGTTCCACGTTGAATAAAAAAAACCCGTTCTTTCTAACATGAAAAGAAGTGAAAAGGGAAGTTTTAGGGGTGTTTTTCCTCTTTTTGGAGATTGCGATGTAGGTTATAAAATTTTCGTGGTATTCTGTTAATTTGACTTTATTTTGAGTCGATTGGTGAAAATCCCGTCTTTCTGCCATGAATAAAAGTTAAAAGTGTAGCTTCGGGGTTGCTTTTCAGATTTTTTTTGGGAGGAAGCGATGTCAGTTTTTATGTTTTTTGAATAACCTTCTTAATTTGTAGCTGTTTTGCGTCGAATATAAAAAAATCCGTCTTCCTAGCATGTATACAAGAAAAGGGGTAGTTTTATGGTTGTTTATCCCATTTTCGAAGGGTAACGATAGAAAAATTTACGTTTTTAAAATAGTCCTATTATTTATACCCGGTCCATGTCGAATGAAAAAAACCGGATCTTTCTAACATTAATAGAAGTGAAAAAGGCAGTTTATGGGGTGTTTTCCCATTTTCGGAGATTTCCGATGTAGATAATGAAATTTTTTAAAGTAATCTATTAATTTGACTATAAAAAGAAAATCCCATCTCTTCAACTAGAATTGAAGTGAAATGGCAATTTTACGGTTGTTTTCCTTATTTTCGGGAGGTGGGGGGGGGGGGGTTGCGATGTAGCAAATGAAATTTTTTAAAGTATTCTGTTAACTTGACTTTATTTCGGGTCAATTGGTGAAAATTCCATCATTTCAGTATGTAAAGAACTGAAAAACGTAATTTTGGGGGGTGTTTTTCGATTTTCCGGGAGGTTGTAATGAAAAATTTTAAATTTTTCGAATAAACTTACTAATTTGTATTTATTTAGTGTCAAATGCAAAAATCTCATCTTTCTAGCATGAATAGAAGGAAAGGGGTTGTTTTACGGGTGTTTTTCCCGATTGCGAAGGGTGGTGACGGAAAAATTTTCTTTTTTCAAATAATTCTGTTAGCTTGAACCTGTTCCACGTCGAATGGAAAAAACCTGATCTTTCTATCATGAATAGAAGTGAAAAGGTCAGTTTGAGGGATGTTTTCCCCATTTTCGGTGTGATGAAATTTTTCAAAATATTCTGTTAATCTGACGTTATTTCGGGTCGATTAGAGAAAATTCTATCTTTCTAGCATTAATAAAAAAGAAGAACGTAATTTTGGAGTTGTGTTTCAATTTTTTCGGGGGGTTGCACTGAAACAATTTACGTTAATAAATAATAATTGATCAATGCAAAATATAATCAAAAAGTTAAAATGAGAATATACATTAATGTTTATTACAAAATTACAAAAAAAAATCTGTACACAATGTTCACCCATCCAATTAATGATTTTAACTAACGTTGCTTAACTTTTAAATGATATATGCCAACTGCTGTATACAACAAGCCAATTAACTACTATAGGTTTAAGAAATTTTTAGTGATAATATAGTTCATTGTGTTTTCTACATGGATGTTTAGTTTTAAATGGTCTAATACAATCAATATTAAAATACCTCTATGCGCATTCCCTCAAACGAAACTTCATTGTTGCGTACCCAGAGGACCCCACTTACTATCCTGATGCTGCCCACTGCCCTCCTCAGACCATTGACTTAATGATACCCAAGAATTGTAACCTCCTGTCGGACCAAGATGTTCACTTGAATTTGCAAAGCGATCATCGCCCAATCACCTTCACCCTAGGTGAAATGAGGGGCGCTGCTACCTTGCGGACCCGGTTGAGCTTTGAGAAAGCGGATTGGAAACTTTTCAAACAGTATCTTAACGCCGAAACTTTGATCTCTTCTCAGATCAAAACAACCGATCAAATAGATTTGGAGGTTAGTAAACTGACGAGGAATCTCGTAGCTGCTACCGAAAAATCTATACCTAGGAAAACTCAATCCATCGGCTTTCAACTTAAATTAGATGATGACACACTACGACTCATACGGACTCGGAACAAATTGCGTAAATATTGGCAAAGAGTTAGGCTGCCTGAGCTTCATGACGCCATTAAGCGAATGTCAGCTGATATTCGAGAAAAAGTCACGCGCACCAGAGATAAAATGTGGGACGAGAGGATTTCAGCTCTGACCATTCGTGACAATAGTGTTTGGACAAGTGCTAGAAGTTTGCGTAAACGTTCCAATAGACTGCCCCCTTTACTGTCGGAAAATGGGTATCTCTACCCAGATTCAGACAAAGCTCAACTTCTCGCTGATACCTTCTCTAAGGCGCACAGCTTAACCGATGGCGACGAATATCACGACGAAGAAACGGCCCGTATAGTATCCGAATCTTTGGAAAATATTCGCTCTTCCGTCATTAACCCAATCGATGTCGAATGCGTGTCACCTCAGGAGGTTTCAAACATTTTAAGGAAACTTAAGTGTAGGAAGGCTCCCGGTGATGATGGAATAACTAATGTTCTTCTCCGTTATCTTCCTCAGAAGACGGTTGTTCAGCTCAGTTATATCTATACTGCGTGCTAAATTTCCTTCGCAGCTTGCGAAAATCCAAAAATTTCAAAATCGTTGTCTTCGGACGATTTTGAAAGTCCCCCTTCGATACCCGACTGAAGCACTCCACAGAAAAACTGGGCACCCCACAATCAAAACCATCATCCAAACCATTTCGAAATCCTATTTCCAATCATCCCGCGAAAATCCATTCCCGGAAATCAATGAACTGGGCCAAATTGACCCGCGTACGTTGCTTTTCAGGAAACGATACCGCATGCCACATGATGTCGATTACAACTGATTCGGTGTAATCTAAATTGTAAATATTTTCTTTAAGGTCTAGTTTAAGGGACGGCTTATCCGTCCAACTTAGGTTAATTTTAGATATCAATGTTTTTTTTTTTTTATAAGATTTTTCCATTTAAGAAACGATGTAAAATGTTTATAGATTTCGATGTATTTATTTAATAAGATGATATATTATAGATAGAGCTTAGGCTTGGTACTATAGATTCTAAGACGTTTTGTATTATAACTTCAAAAAAAGACGATGTTTATAAATAATTTCCAATCATTAAAATACCTAAGTGTCATCCAATCTGATAGGACTCTATAAAAATATCAACGAAAAAGATAAATATATGCGTTCTAATGCTAATTTAATTAAAACGAAAATTGTAAAAATTTCCTTTTTTTCGATACAAATTTCCAGTTTTCCCGTCGGTTTGGGTACTACAGCTATCTACATGCCAAATATCAACTTTACAGCATATCTGGAAGTATTGATCTATTAGTTACCAAGAATTGTAGGCGTTCCCGCGAATTTTGCGTTTTTGAAGTGAAATAACTTTTTAACGGTTAATTCGTTAACGTTGATTGAGAAAACTGTTTCTTATAATTCCGTAAAGTATCTATATTCGAAATATCAACACTGTAGCTCTTTCGTTCAAAAGATACAGCACCTAAAAAGCGACGCTAAATTAAGGTGTAGTAGTAGCACTGTAGTGAAAAGTTTGAATGTCTCCCTTAAATCTCGGCCTTACGCACTACCGTGCTCTAGATCACAAATATCATTTCGTGTAATGTTCAAATTTATGATATGAATGAAGGCCTGCGATAATAACTTTTTGAACTATTCTGATAAACTGTTTATGTTCTAAACCAAAAATTAAAAATATATTTCAATACTACAAAATTAAAATTTATTTATATTCATAAATTATTTTATTTTGTATATATAATTAAACTTAAATACAAAAACGAATAATTATACTCACCTGAACAAATGTGAATTGATGTTTACCTCAATTTGCACGAATAATAATTATTTTATTCCAAAAAATATTCACACACATCTGAAAAAATGTAAAGTGTGTATTTAAATTTGACAGTGTTTTGGTTATAAATAAGATACTGTTTAATAAAACATTATTATATTAAAATGGCTCAGACCAAGCCAAGTGTTTGCGAAAATCAATGGGTTGTGAAGCCGTATTTAGTAAGCTTGATTAAAGATACTTATTTATGCTCCTTTCATACAAAACCTGTAACTATTTTCACAAAGGATATTCGATTAGCTCGCCGTTTTCATGGAGAACGATTAAACATACAACAACAACTAAAATAATGATTTATTTTAGGATCTATATTTCAACAAAAATAAGTAAAGTGTAAGTAAACTACCATGTAGAAAACATCAAAACTCCTACCTTCTAACATGAATAGCAGTAAAAAAGGAAATTTTTGGCATATTTTGCCTATTTTTGGGAATAATAAAAAATTTTTTGTACTGTGATCGCATGAGATATAAATGAGTGATATTTTTGATAAAAATAATGAGTGATGTATATGCCTTATGTATGTGTATATGAATTTGTGTTTTAAATGTTTTTACCTGTTAACATATATCACAAATATCGTTTCGTGTAATGTTCAACTTTATGGTATGAATGAAGGCCTATGTTAATAATTTTTTGAACTTTTCTGAAAAACTGTTTATGTTCTAAACAAAAAATTAAAAATATATTTCAATACTACAAATTTAAAATTTATTTATATTCATAAATTATAATATTTTGTAAATATAATTAAACTTAAATACAAAAATCAATAATTATACTCACCTGAACAAATTTGAATTGATGTTTACCTCAATATGCACGAATACAAATTATTTTATTCCAAAAAATATTCTCACACACCAGAAAAATTGTTAAGTGTGTATTTAAATTTTTTTATACTATGATTGTATGATGTATTGTATACATACGGCACAATACCTTAAGATGTTTCATTAATTGGTATATGTAAATAGTGAGTGATATATTTGCCCTGTGTTTGTGTTAACAAAATTAAAAAAATTAAAAATATAAAATATAAAATATAAAATACAAACAGAAACTTCAAAAATAATATACATATATATATTTATGTATGTATGTAGAACAAATATTAAAAATTTAATATTTAAAATATATATTAAATAAAAAAATTCTTTAAAATCTTAAAAAATATTACATTTAAAATTAATTAAATTTAATTAATATTAAAATTTAATATTTAAAATATTAAATTGTTTCAATTATTTTATTTTGTGGGTTTAATTAAATTTTCATACAAAAATAAATAATCACACTTACCTGAACAAATGTTAACTGATGTTCACCTCAACATGCTTAATCCAAAAAAATATTCACACTCACAGGAACAAATATAAACTTATGTTTACCTCAACAAGTTCCAACAACAACTCTTCATGATGCTGCATTCATAGCATTTACTCTTTTACATTCATTTTTAATAAATATTATTTGTATTTAAAACTACCTGTAAATAAATTGTCAATGCAATTACTACAAACCAAATTCTTTTAAGTCTTGAAACCTTAAACATAACAAACAAGACTTACTTTCTATCTAAATATAAACTTTATTACTCATATATGAAAATGATTAGTGGCTTCCCAATAAGAAAGCCAGTGTATACCTTTGATATTTGTACTTATTTTTGAATGTTAAAATTACTTAATTTTTTCAGAAAATATTCCAAACTTTGTAACTCTTCACAATCTTTGTATTTTTCCCAATTGTTGGATTTATTAATAAATATTATCATCTGTGCTTGAAGACGTCATCTTTAAGTTCCGGCAATCTCCTTGCTTACAACGTAACTCATATTTTGCGTTGATTAACGTATGTTTTAACACTGCGTCAATACGTAAAATTTTACGTTTTTGTTTTTTAATTTTATGTTTATTTTTTGCTATCCATTTAATTAATTCATGGGTATCATCTGTAATTTTTTCACTAGACAGCATTCGGGTAGCACCTTTGTTCATTTTTTAAATTTAAATATTTTCTTGTATCTATAGTACTTTCTGATTGTGTTATCTTCACTGTTAACAGATTTGAACTGATTGATGCAAGTTCAAAGTTCAAAATGAATTTATTAAATCTTCCGTTTTCCGTTAATTATTACAAAACATCTTAAAGTTATAGTACCTAGCCTAGACTTCACCTATACAATCATCTTATGAATAAAATACATCGAGTTATTGTAGAATTTAATATACATCGTTTAAATTTAATGGAAAAAACTTATATAAAAACCATTGAAATCATAACTTAACCTAATTTGGGTGGATAAGCCACCCCTAAGAACTAAACCATAAATAAATAAATAAATAAGTTAATAAATAAGTATGTACAATTTAGATTACACCGAATCAGTTGTAATCGACATCATGTGGCATGCGGTATCGTTTCCTGAAAAGCAACGTACGCGGGTCAAATTGGCCCAGTTCATTGATTTCCGGGAAAGGATTTTTGCGGGATGATTGGAAATAGGATTTCGAAATGGTTTGGATGAAGGTTTGGATTGTGGGGTGCCCAGTTTCTCTGTGGAGTGCTTCAGTCGGGTATCGAAGAGGGACTTTCAAAATCGTCCGAAGACAACGATTTTGAAATTTTTGCATTTTCGCAAGCTGCGAAGGTGCAGCGTTCGACCAGATTGGTGCAGCGTACGTGAGTACGGGCCGGATACATGACTTGAAAAGTCGATGTTTCAGACGTTCGTCCAGCCTACTCCTAGTGTTGAGTAGTGGGTACAACCCAGCAAAGGATGCGTTTCCAAGAGCAAGACGTTTTTTAACGTTCTGCGTCCAATTCAACTGCCTTTGAAGGGTTACTCCCAGGTATTCAACACTTTGAGTCTGTTGGATTTCAGTGTTAAACATCTTCAATTGAAGTGGGTAAGAAGAAAATTTATTCTTCTTTGTGAAGAAAACGGACTGAGTCTTCGTAGGATTAATTTTGATTTTCCACTTCTTGAAATAGCTTTCAAGCGTGGATAGGCGGGATTGGAGGCAGCTCGAGATAAGTTTCGGCTGCCAGGAAGTACAGTAGAGTGCTGTGTCGTCAGCGAAGAGGGCCGTTTCGGTTGCTCGATCCTTCGGGATGTCGTTTATAAAATATAAGAATAGGCGGGGTCCAAGCACGGAGCCTTGTGGTACACCAGACTTGACACAATATTGGTTCGATGTGCTTTGTTGGAGATGAATTCGGGATTTTCGGTACGATAGGTAGGAAATCAGGAATTTCAGGATGTAGGTAGGTATGTTGAATTTGGAAAGTTTGTGGATGAGTCCATCGTGCCAAACCGTATCGAAAGCCTTTTCGATGTCCAAAAGGACCATGCCTGTGGATTTATTCCAGTTAAATCCAGAAGAAATATGGTCAGTGAGCCGGTGAAGCTGACTCAATGTTGAGTGGTTCGATCTGAAACCAAATTGTTGGGGAATTAGTTGTCCGTGGATATTTTCATGCGACTGCAGCCGGTTCAAAACTACTTTCTCCATGACCTTGCTGAGAGATGGCAGCAAGCTGATAGGTCGGTTACTTGAAGGCAACTTGAGTTGTTTTCCCGGTTTCGGAAGGGCTAGCACTTTGGCAGCCTTCCAAATGTCAGGAAAATAACCAAGTCTCAAGCACGCAGTATAGATATAACTGAGCTGAACAACCGTCTTCCGAGGAAGATATCGGAGAACAACATTAGTTATTCCATCATCACCGGGAGCCTTCCTACACTTAAGTTTCCTTAAAATGTTTGAAACCTCCTGAGGTGACACGCATTCGACATCGATTGGGTTATTGACGGAAGAGCGAATATTTTCCAAAGATTCGGATACCATACGGGCCGTTTCTTCGTCGTGATATTCGTCGCCATCGGTTAAGCTGTGCGCCTTAGAGAAGGTATCAGCGAGAAGTTGAGCTTTGTCTGAATCTGGGTAGAGATACCCATTTTCCGACAGTAAAGGGGGCAGTCTATTGGAACGTTTACGCAAACTTCTAGCAATTGTCCAAACACTATTGTCACGAGTGGTCAGAGCCGAAATCCTCTCGTCCCTCATTTCATCTCTGGTGCGCGTGACTTTTTCTCGAATATCAGCTGACATTCGCTTCATGGCGTCATGAAGCTCAGGCAGCCTAACTCTTTGCCAGTATTTACGCAATTTGTTCCGAGTCCGTATGAGTCGTAGTGTGTCATCATCTAATTTAAGTTGAAAGCCGATGGATCGAGTTTTCCTAGGTATAGATTTTTCGGTAGCAGCTACGAGATTCCTCGTCAGTTTACTAACCTCCAAATCTATTTGATCGGTTGTTTTGATCTGCGGAGTGATCAAAGTTTCGGCGTTAAGATACTGTTTGAAAAGTTTCCAATCCGCTTTCTCAAAGCTCAACTGGGTCCGCAAGGTAGCAGCGCCCCTCATTTCACCTAGGGTGAAGGTGATTGGGCGATGATCGCTTTGCAAATCCAAGTGAACTTCTTGGTCCCACAGGAGGTTACAATTCTTGAGTATCGTTAAGTTGATGGTCTGAGGAGGGCGGTGGGCAGCATCAGGATAGTAAGTGGGGTCCTCTGGGTACGCAACAATGAAGTTTCGTTTGAGGGAATGCGCATAGAGTGCGTGCCCGCTAGCATTGTTAGACATACAGTTCCAAGAAATATGGCGAGCATTAAAATCACCCATGATCACAGCGCGATCATGTGTCCTTAAAATGCGGTCAATATCTTTTCCCTGTAAAAGTCTATCGGGGGGATTATATAGAGATGTGACTTTATAATTACCACAATTTGCCGAAATTAGAATGGAGACGGCTTCGATATCACCGTCTTCGGGAGGCAAGAGAGAGTGTTGGACATCGTGTCGAACGTATAGGGCAACCCCGCCCCCATTTCTGGTGGCACGGTCACGGCGATAGGTGTAGTACCCAGGAATTTGGGCTCTCTTGTCCGGCTTTAACCAAGTTTCGCTGATGGCAGCCACTTGGATCTGATGCTGTTGAAGGAATGAGTGAAGCTCGGGAAGTTTGCGATGGATACTTTGAGAGTTCCATTGTAGAAATCGGATGTTGGATCTCGAAAAGGGATGGAACGCCATTTTCAAAGAGATGAGATGTCATCCTGAAAAACACAAGAAGTTTTTCTGAATCTGATTTGCACGATTTCCATGCATTCTCCACTTCGATCCTGAGTTTCAGCAGGTTCATGAAGTCGAAAGTCGATTTAGTTCCTGCATCAGACTCCAATGGAGTTGGAGACGATGGAGGTCTTTCGAGGGCTTCAATTAAGAAGGGGTTATGGGGTGAAATGGGGGTGGTACTCAGAATATCTATTACCTCCTTTTCCGATGCTATCTTCATTGTCCACGGATTTGCGGCTGGAGTTGGGGCCGGGACAAACTTCTTCGATGATGTTGCTGCTGCCGATGATGTACTGCTCCCCGCTGCTGGACCTCTGCTTGGCTCGTTGACCTCTTTTCTACGAGGGAGGGCTGGGTATTCCCTAGCCGAAGACGTGGGGGGTGGGCGCCGAAGGGGCTCGCCCGGAGCAGCATTGCGCTTCGCTCCTCTGCTGCCGCTGGGTCTTCTCGGAGCCATTTTTGTCACATATGCCAGCCTTTCGGGACAGTTCATGGCACTGGCTGGATGGGAAGCGCTGCAATTACAACACTTCGCCGGCTCCGACCTCTGGAGCCCACAAGCCTGTGAAGCATGGTTTTCGCCACACTTCACGCAGCGTTGAACCCCACGACAGAACCGTGATCCGTGCCCGTAGGACTGACATCTGTAACATTGGATGGCCCCTCTTTTATTTTCGAAACTTTGGGTGGTTACAGGCACGCCACATAACCACCGTATGTTGAGGACGCTTTTAGCTTGCGTCCCCTTTTCGAATTTTATTAGACGAGAGACTCGTATACTCTCGTCTCCCACCTTTGACAATAGCTGGACCTTATTTGGCTTAAGGCCCTGCCGTTTTAAATCTTCGGCCACCATGTCATCATTATGGTGGCGCATCGTTCCATGGACCACGTACTTTGGCTCGTGGTCCTCTTTTGTTCCATATGAATGGAATGGAAACTGGATTTCTTCCAGTTTCTCTTTTGTTTTAGTGTAATCGCTGTCCGTTTCGCAATGGACACTGATAGTCTTTGGCCCAAAGGTGAAACGGACAGTGCTACGAGCTGCCGCTTTTATGGCTGCCTCCACTTTTTCGAAGTTGGTTAAACCCATGTGAACAACAATGGGTTTTGGCTTCTTCGGTTTGGGTGGAGTTGCTGACGCAGACTCGTTCACGTCCTTAAGGACGGAGAAGGAATTTTTAAGTTCAATTTGAACTTTTTTGGAAATCACTTGCTGATTCCCCACACGTCTAGGCCGCTTCTTCCCACGTTGCACCTGGAAGTCCTCGTCCATTGGTGTTGGTGTTCTTTTCTGCATATCTTCCACCGCCTTGCCGGCGGTGAACGCCATGGTATGATTTTCCGCCAATCTAAAAAACAGAAGAAAAAATCATTAGTTAAAAAATAAATATTTTTGAAATGCCTGAGTAAAATAAAAGTATTTGATGATTGCACTAGGTACACCCAAAAAATATATTTTAGTTTACAGTCAAATTTTGAATTTAATTCCTTTGTAAAATAAAGTCCAATAAGATTAAAAATAATCCTATTATCAGAGATTATTTCACAAAACAATAAAATATCAAAGGACAGTTCACAACAATGAATGAAAATATTGTTGGTATGAAAATAAAATAATAAATCACAGGTATAATTTGTGATAATATCCGAATAGCGATGTTGCTTGAAACAACATCAGATCTCGAATTAATCTGATTGATGCTGTACATGGCTGTGCTTTATATAGTGCATACAACAATTAAATAAGCCACGCCCAAAAATTTTACTAAGCCATGAATTTTTATAGTGCCAATTAGATTAAATGTAATAATATCCAAAATTTGATTTAAATATAAATGTAACTGTTTTTCTTACCCGTTAAACCGTTGGACTTTATTGATTCAAAGTGTTTTGGTTATAAATAAGATACTGTTGAATAAAACATTTATATATTAAAATGGCTAGGACCAAGCCAAGTGTTTGCAAAAATCAATGGGTTGTAATGCCGTATTTTGTAAGTTTTTTTTAAGATACTAATTTAAGCTCCATTCATACAAATCTGTAACTATTTTCTCAAAGGATATTCAAAAAGCTCGCCGTATTCATGGAGAACGATATATATTTATGCATGTGTGTAGAACAATTATTAAAATATAATATTTAAAATATATATTAAATAAAAAAATTCTCTAAAATCATAAAAAATATTACATTTCAAATTAATTAAATTTAATTAATATTAAAATTTATTATTTTAAATATTAAGTTTTTGAAATTATATTATTTTGCGGGTATAATTAAATTTGCATACAAAAATAAATAATCACACTTACCTGAATAAATGTGAATAATTATTTTAATCCAAAAAAATATTCACACACACCTGAACAAATGTTAACTGATGTTCACCTCGACATGCTTAATCCAAAAAAATATTCACACTCACATGAACAAATATAAACTTATGTTTACCTCAACAAATTCCAACAACAACTGTTCATGATGCTGCATTCATAGCATTTATTTTTTTACATTTTTATTAAATATTTCTTGTATTTAAAAATACCTGTAAAAAAATTGTCAATACAATTACTGCAAAACCAACTCTTTTATGTCTTGAGACCTTAAACACAACAAACAAGACTTACTCTCTATCTTTCTTAATATAAACTTTATTACTCATATATGAAAAAGATTAGTGGCTTCCCAATAAGAAAGCCTGTGTATACCTTTGATGTTTGAACTTATTTTTGACTGTTAAATTTACTTAATTTTTCCAGAAAACTGTCCAAACTTTGTAACTCTTCACAATCTTTGTATTTTTTCCAATTGTTGGATTTATTAATAAATATATCATCTGTGCTTGAAGACGTCATCTTAAAGATCAGGCAATCTTGTTGCTTACAACGTAACACTTATTTCGCGTTTATTAACGTATGTTTTAACACTGCGTCAATACGTAAAAATTTACGTTATTGTTTTTTAACTTTATGTTTAATTTTTGCTATCCATTTAATTAATTCATGGGTATCATCTGTACTTTTTTCACAAGACAGAATTTTGGTAGCACCCATGTTAATTTTTTTAATTTAATTATTTTGTTGTATCTATAGTACTTTTGGATTGTGTTATCTTTACTGTTAACAGATTTGAACTGATTGATGCTGTACACGGCTGTGGTTTATATAGTGCATACATCAATAAAATAAGCCACGCCCAAAAATTTTATTATGCCATGAATTTTTAAAATGCCAATCAGATTTAATGTAATAAAATCCCAAATTTGATTTAAATAGTATAAAAGTTAATTTTTAGCATATTTTGCCAATTTTTGGGAATAATAAAAAAATTTTTGTACTGTGATCGCATGAGATATAAATAATGAGTGATATTTTTGATAAAAATAATGAGTGATGTATATGCCTTATGTATGTGTTTATGTATTTGTGTTTTAAATATTTTTACCTGTTAACATATATCACAAATATCGTTTCGTGAAATGTTTAACTATATGATAGGAATGAAGGCCTATCTTAATAATTTTTTGAACTTTTCTGATAAACTGTTTATGTTAAAAATTAAAATTATATTTCAATACTACAAAATTAAAATTTATTTATATTCATAAATTATTTTATTTTGTATATATAATTAAACTTAAATACTAAAACCAATAATTATACTCACCTGAACAAATGTGAATTGATGTTTACCTCAATATGCACGAATATTAATTATTTTATTCCAAAAAATATTCACACACACCTGAAAAAATGTTAAGTTTGTATTTAAATTTTTTTATACTTTGATTGTATGATGTAGTGTATACATTGTTGCGTAGCTCGATAAAGCCTTTTAATAATTATTTAAGTTTAATGGCATAATTATTATTGAATGTATTTTGCAATCAAAAGCATTTGCAATAACAAAATTTATTTAATACTAAAAACTCACTTGGCAATATTTGCAAATTCAGCATTAATACATTTGTTGAAGAAATTATTACAGCGCGTATAACACAAATATATTTTAACTATGTCGATTTACGCATATAAAAACAATTTTAAATCACCTCACAAAAAGATTTAGATTTTAAATTTAGATTTAAATACAATCAGTCAAAATGTAATTTAAAATAGAATCGGATATTAAATCCGATTATTTTAACAATCAAGTCTATTCAAATTTCAACAATCAATTCAGTCAAAATTAATTAAGTACCTAGTAAATAAATTAAATTAAGTTTCTTAAATGTTTTGTTTTATTACTGACTTCTACCATTCTTGTAATATTTTAACCTAAATATTACTAGTATTAAATTGGAAACATTTGGGTTATAGGAAATTTTCCAATTGGTTAAGGTCAAGTATTTGAGACGTCAAATATTTGAAATTAAATAAGCCTACGAAGTTGAGCTTTAATCAACTGCTCTGGTGGTTTAATTGGTTGTTTAATCAACAACCAATTTTGCACAAAAAGACGCAACATAAAATTGGTGTCAATGGTGGAAATGCAACATAAAAATTGGTGGCAGCGGTTGGATTCCAAAACTCAACATAAAAATTGGTGGATAGCGGTGAGATCTTCAACACGCTAGACTCAAGTTCGAAAAACCTCAACATAGTCTTGGCAAAAGAACAATTGTATCAGCGGTTTACTCCAGTGATTTGGTTGAAAAACGAACCCAGGTAAGTCAGAAGAAAACATTCATTTACAATTACTTAATTTGATCTCATTAAATTCCAAAACTCAAAAACTTTACAAACACAAAATCCCAACCAACTAAATCTCAAAAATTAACAATACACAAAATAATACAAATTCAAATAATTATAATTCAATTTTTTGTATTGTTATACTAATTCATATCAAACTCAAAACCCAACAATACACAAAATCATACTAATCCAATTAATTATAATTCAATTTTTTGTATTGTTGTACTAATTCGTATCAAAACTCAACAATACACAAAATTATACTCATTCAAATAATTATAATTCAATTTTTTGTATTGTTATACTAATTCCTATCAAAACTCAACAATACACAAAATCATACTCATTCAAATAATTATAATTCAATTTTTTTGTATTGTTATACTAATTCAAATCAAACTCAAAACTAACAATACACAAAATAATACAATTTCAAATAATTCTAAATCAATTTTTATTATTGTTTTCTAAAATCCTAAATCTATAAAAATCATTTTTGTATTGTTACTTTCAAACGATCAAAAATCGTATAATTAAAATAATAAATATAATTTTTTTTCCCTACGGAACTCTTATAAATTTCATTATTATTACAACTAATTTTTTTTTTCTCTCATAAACAAAACATAAAAATTGCAACAATGCCTTATTCTTACGTACAATCAAATTCCAAGCAAATTCTTAATGAATCTCCCACTATAGACTTTTTAACTTCATTAATAACGCTGTTTAACGGCGATCGTGATGAATTTCCTCATTTTATCTCTAATGCAAAAAATGCTATGCAATTAGCTGGCAAACCTCAACAACCCTTAATATACTTTTTCATAATCTCTAGAATTTCGCCATATGTAAAGGCACAGTTAAACATGAATGATATATCAGGATTCAAAGAACTAAAAAATAGTTTAAGAATGTTATATCTTGATCATATTCATATTTCTCAACTTCCAGAAGACCTACAAACTTCTAGACAAGGAACGTATGAAGATATTTCCACATATTTCTCTAGGCTCGAAAAATTGACTACTAAATGTTTGATGGCAATTCAAAATTCTGATCCTACAGAATTAAACGGTAAAACGGCTTTTATCAAAGAAACCGCTCTGAAACGATTTGTATTTCATAGTAATCCAGAAATATCGCGAGTTCTAAGATTAAAAGAATTTTCGTCCCTTAATGAAGCCTATTTTTTAGCGATATCAGAAGAAAAATTTCTCAATATGCAAAGTCATCAAACAAATTTTAGATATTTCCAACCTAACTCGAATCCGAATCATCAACCTCATTATAATAACCCACATCGTAACTTTAACCAACAACAATATCGAAATCCTAGCGCACAGAACTATCAAAATCCTAGCTCACAGCACTATCGAAAGTCAAACTCTCAGCATTATCAATATTCCAACCCAGAACAATATCGAAATTCGAATCCACAGTACTATCGAAATCCAAACTCACAGTATAATCGCAATTCCAACATACAACATTACCAAAATCCAAATGCTCAACATAACGTTGCTAAAAATCTTAATCCTCTGCACTACACGAATTCTAATTACACTCCAAAATTTAATTAACAAAATTTATTTAATAATGACTGGACTATTAATGACAGCGATATTAAAATAATGTTCAATAAAGACAAAGATGAAAATATAATACCACCTCATCAAGAATCTCAGATTCAAATGAATAGTGTAAATGACGTAATAGAAGACAAAGATATTTTCCTTTCAAAAACAGACTCTACTGACATTTCATTTCCAAACTTAATTCCTGAAACCTTAAACGAAATACCAGTAATGCCCCCGAGCGAAAATCCTAATCCATTTAACGTAAAACAAGTTGAAATCGAATCAGATAAAAATTTCAAAATCATTTTAAAAGATAATTTAAAACCTTCCAATCCTAATGAAGATCTCATTCAATCGTCAAAACACCCATCGTCTAAAAGTAAAAAACAAGACATTAAATTATTAATTCAAAACACATTAAGCAGCGAATACTATTCTCATCTGTAAAACAATTTAACTCATAGACAATAACTAACGAAGCTTTCTTTAATTGTATATTGAAGTTAAAACCTCTATGTCATTCCAATAATATTAATTCTAAAACTTTCACTAACATTGCTATAAATTTCACGAAACCCATAAAAATAAACAAAAAGCCTTATAATCGAACCCATCACAACGAATACGAATTTCGACATAAAAAATTTATTCAAATAATTTAGCATCCCTAGAAATAATAAAACAAAAATGAAACGAAATGATTATGATTTACATTGCTAACTCCCTAAATATTTATTCCTATATCCAACTAAAAATTTTTGAGATTACTTTACATTGTAAAGAATTTTCCATGAACAGCTGGGTTTGCACATAATCAACCATAATCAGATAATTGGAGCAACAAACCTGGAAAGCACACTTGTTCTGATACAACTTGGTCTAAATCAATGGGTCATCAAAATGCAGCATGTCGAAGAAATTGTGTCACTAATGAACTTTTTTTTTTTTTTATACAATGGAAGTAAAATTTTGTGGAATGGAAGTATTGCGGATTAATCAGCGTTAACAATGATTATATACTGATAAATGAATAATCAAAGACAATCATAAAGTTTCATTTGTAAAATTAATTTTTAAATTCTTTTTTTTATTCATAATTTCGAACGTTTTATTTTTTTGTAATTTTGTAATAACGATTCAAATATTTTTTAAATTATTTGAATCTTTTTCTATGAGGGGAGGTGTTGCGTAACTCGATAAAGCCTTTTTATAATTGTTTAAGTTTAATGGCATAATTATTATTGAATGTATTTTGCAATCAAAAGCATTTGCAATAACAAAATTTATTTAATACTAAAACTCACTTGGCAATATTTGCAAAATCAGCATAAATACATTTGTTGAAGAAATTTTTATAGCGCGTGTAACACAAATATATTTTAACTATGTTCGATTTTAGATTTAGATTTAAATACAATCAGTCAAAATGTAATTTAAATTAGAATCGGATATTAAATCCGATTAATTTAACAATCAAGTCTATTCAAATTTCAACAATCAATTCAGTCAAAATTAATTAAGTAACTAGTAAATAAATTAAGTTTTTTAAGTGTTTTGTTTTATTACTGACTTATCTACAATTCTTGAATTATTTTAACCAAAATATTACTCGTATTAAATTGGAAACATTTGGGTAATTGCAAATTTTCCAATTGGTTATGGTCAAGTATTTGAGACGTCAAATATTTGAAATTAAATAAGCCTACGAAGTTGAGCTTTAATCAACTGCTCTGGTGCAGCGGACATTCATCACCTGCAACAACCAATTTTGCACAAAAGGGCGCAACATAAAATTGGTGTCAAAGGTGGGAATGCAACAACATACAGTACCTTACCTTAAGATGTTTCATTAATTTGTATATGTAAATAGGGAGTGATATATTTACCCTGTGTTTGTGTAAACAAAATTTAAAAAAAATACAAAAATTAAAAATATAAAATACAAACAGAAACTTCAAAAATAATATATTTATGCATGTATGTAGAACAAATAATATAATTTAAAATTTAAAATATATATTAAATAAAAAAATTCTCTAAAATCTTAAAAAATATTAAATTTAAAATTAATAAAATTTAATTAATATTTTAAATATTAAATTTTTGAAATTATTTTATTTTGCGGGTATAATTAAATTTGCATACAAAAATAAATAATCACACTTACCTGAATAAATGTGAATTCATGTTGACCAAAACATGCACCAATAATAATTATTTTAATCCAAAAAAATATTCGAACACACCTGAACAAATGATAACTGATGTTCACCTCAACATGCTTAATACAAAAAAATATTCACACTCACATGAACAAATATAAACTTATGTTTACCTCAACAAGTTCCAACAACAACTGTTCATGATGCTGCATTCATAGCAAGTACTCTTTTACATTTTTATTACATATTATTTGAATTTAAAAATACCTGTAAAAATATTGTCAATCCAATTACTACAAACCCAATTCTTTTAAGTCTTGAGACCGTAAACACAACACACAAGACTTACTCTCTATCTATCTAAATATAAACTTTATTACTCATATATGAAAAAGATTAGTGGCTTCCCAATAAGAAAGCCTGTGTATACCTTTTATGTTTGTACTTATTTTTGACTGTTAAAATTACTTAATTTTTTCAGAAAATGGTCCAAACTTTGTAACTCTTCACAAAATTTGTATTTTTCCCAATTGTTGGATTTATTAATAAATATATCATCTGTGCTTGAAGCCGTCATCTTTTAGATCCGGCAATCTCGTTGCTTACAACGTAACTCATATTTTGCGTTTATGAACGTATGTTTTAACACTGCGTCAATACGTAAAGTTTTACGTTTTTGTTTTTTAATTTTATGTTTAGTTTTTGGTATCCATTTAATTAATTCATAGGTATCAATTGTACTTTTTTCACTAGACAGCAATTTGGTAGCACCCATGTTCATTTTTTAAATTTAATTATTTTGTTGTATCTATAGTACTTTCGGATTGTGTTATCTTTACTGTTAACAGATTTGAACTGATTGATGCTGTACACGGCTGTGGTTTATATAGTGCATACAACAATAATATAAGCCACGCCCAAAAATTTTAGTAAGCCATGAATTTTTAAAGTGCCAATCAGATTTATTGTTATAAAATCCCAAATTTGATTTAAATATAAATGTAACTGTTTTTCTTACCCGTTAAACCGTTTGACTTTATAGAATCAAAGTATTTTGGTTATAAATAAGATACTGTTTAATAAAACATTATTATATTAAAATGGCTAAGACCAAGCCAAGTGTTTGCAAAAATCAATGGGTTGTAAAGGCGTATTTGGTAAATTTGTTTTAAGATACTAATTTAAGCTCCATTCATACAAAACCTGTAACTATTTTCACAAAGGATATTCGATTAGCTCGGCGTATTCATGGGGAACGATTAGACATACAACAACAATTAATATAATGATTTATTTTAGGATCTATATTTCAAGAAAAATAAGTAAAAATGTAAGTAAACTACCATGTAGAAAACAACCAAACTTTTACCTCCTAACATGAATAACAGTAAAAAAGTATATTTTGGGCATATTTTGCCTATTTTTGGGAATATTAAAAAATTTTTTGTACCGTGATCGCATGTGATATAAATAATGAGTGATATTTTTGATAAAAATAATGAGTGATGTATATGCCTTATGTATGTGTTTATGTATTTGTGTTTTAAATATTTTTACCTGTTAACATATATCACAAATATCGTTTCGTGTATTGTTCAACTATATGATATGAATGAAGGCCTATGTTAATAATTTTTTGAACAATTTTTTTAATAATGTTCTAAACCAAAAATTAATAATATATTTCAATACTACAAAATAAAATTTTATTTATATTCATAAATTAATTTATTTTGTATATATAATTAAACTTAAATACAAAAACCAATAATTATACCTGAACAAAAGCGAAAAAATTTAATATTTAAAATATCAATTAAATTTAATTAATTTTAAAAGTAATATTTTTTAAGATTTTAAAGATTTTTTTTATTAAATATATATTTTAAATATTAAATTATATTATTTGTTCTACATACATGCATAAATATATATATCACCAAAATCGTTTCTGTTTGTATTTTATATTTTTAATTTTAATTTTAATTTTAGTTTTTTTTTTTTATTTTGTTAACACAATTACAGGTTCAATATATCAATCACTATTAACATATACAAATTAATGAAACATCTTAAGGTTTTGTGCCGTATGTATACAATACATCATACAATCATAGTATAAAAAAATTTAAATACAAACTTAATATTTTTTCAGGTGTGTGTGAATATTTTTTGGAATAAAATAATTATTATTCGTGCATATTGAGGTAAACATCAATTCACATTTGTTCAGGTGAGTATAATTATTGATTTTTGTATTTAAGTTTAATTATATATACAAAATAAAATAATTTATGAATATAAATAAATTTTAATTTTGTAGTATTGAAAAATATTTTTAATTTTTGGTTTAGAACATAAACAGTTTATCAGAAAAGTTAAAAAAAATATTAACATAGGTCTTCATTCATATCATAAAGTTGAACATTACACGAAACGATATTTGTGATATATGTTAACAGGTAAAATATTTAAAACACAAATACATTTACACATACATAAGGCAAATACATCACTCATTATTTTTATCAAAAATATCACTCATTATTTATATCTCATGCGATCACAGTACAAAAAGTTTTTTATTTTTCCCAAAAATTGGCAAAATATGCCAAAAATTAACTTTTTTACTGCTATTCATGTTAGAAGGTAGATTTTCTACATGTTAGTTAACTTACATTTTTACTTATTTTCTTTACTTTCTATCTTGTTTTCTTTCAGGTCTTATGGATAAGCTCGTAATTGTTAGCTAAAAATATCTACAAGTTTTTTATATTGTTCTTTTATATTGTTTTTAAATATTATTTTTACACATATATTTATATACGTATAATAATTCAAGAGTATTTATTAATAATTATAACATTTTATTATATTCCCAAAAAAACAACATAATCGAGGAATGTACTTCAGTACATGTTAAAACAAAATTTTTTTGGTTAAGTACAAACTAAATAAAAACAAATTTAAATGAATAATTAAATAAAAGATTAGTATTATTTCAATTTTTAAATTACATTATATATATTTCAATTAGGTTTATTTTTCTTGTAGCACTTTATTAAAATGAGTAATTCATCATCCTTCAGTCCAGTAACTACCAGAAGTCAATTTATTAAAAAAATATCCCAGATTGGATACAGTTCAACTGACGAAGATGTTTCAGCGGCACCTAGTTGCTCACGAAAATCAGATTTTTCATTAATAAATAGTAACGAGGATGTTGATAAAAGTATCGATCAATTGCTTGACCTAAATAAGGTGATCGTAGATCTAAAAGATAAGCTAGTGTTATTTGAAAAAATTAAGTATGAATATGAAAATAAGATCCTAGAACTAGACATAACTATAACGGAAAGAGAAAGCCAGATCCTGGTTTTACAGAATGAAATTGATAGGCTGAAAAATGTTAACAAAAAGGATTACAGTACACAGTATTTAATACAAAAAGAGATAGGTGATATACAGGTTCAATCAAATAACAAAGAACCTAACAACCCAAACATGAAAATAACCGACAGCACAATTAGAAAAGAAAATACAACAGACTTGACAAATGCACAAAAAATTAGTAAATCATTACTAGATTAAAATTCACCCGGAATTGCTGGAAAAGCGGTAAAAAGTTCTAAAATTCTTTCTAACTCAGAAATTTTAGTAAACAAGAAAAAAATCCATTGAAAAAACTTTCGCATTACATAAAAATTTCCCCTAAAATTCACGTTATTGCCGATCAACTTGCTAAGGAATGTATGTATCCTATTAAATTGAAATTACCAAATAACTTCAATGTACATTCCCTTATAAAACCAGACGCGCCCTTTGATGAAATATGTAAAAGTATCGATTCTGTAATAAAAGATCTTACAAAGTCTGATTATTTAGTATTGCTCCTGAGCTCATACCACGTAGAATCAATCAACAATGATTCCATCGCTATTCAATCATTTAAATGTAACTTGTGAAGCATGATACGTAAATTCAAAGACACAAATTTAATAATGTCGACTATTCCCTTTAGACATGACACTGGTCTGTTTAACAATTTAATCTTTGAACTGAATCTGTCATTGAGGAAAAGATGTACAAATTGAAGACTCAACAGTTCTTTATATAAATAAATTGTTAAAAGTGTATGATTTTGGTAACGGACAAAACATTAAACTTAAATCTAAAGGTAAAATAGCAGATATAATCTCGCAATGTATTACCGGAGGTTACAAAGACGATCGAGAATTTTATGGCTCGAAGAGTGAAAAACCAAAAAATACCCAAAAATCTAAATCTTTCCAAAAATCTTTTCAAAAATCCAAATCTTCTCCCTATCCACCAGTGGTAGTATATTCAACGGTGCCAGTAAAACAAATAAAATAGTATTATCAAAAAACTTGAAGGAATTAATATTAAAAATGAAAAATATTTAGCTCGTAATTTAGATATTATGCATCTCAACATTCAGGGGCTAAGAAATAAGGAATTACACTTGGAATATTTTGTCTAGGAGTTAAAGCCTAAATGTGGATTGCCCAATTTCATTTGCATGAAACTGAACTGAACATTGGCTAAATAAAAATGAAATTGAAGCATTAACTATAAAAAATTATCGAGTAGTAAATTTTAACTGTAGAGTTCAATTTCGTAGGGGAGGAACTATGATCTTGGCACCACACTGCTATCCTCTAATTTCAAAAACTCGTGAGGATTTTGATTACCTGAACGAGGAAAAAACTTTTGAAAGCTCAGTAGTTGAAGCTAAATTCAATGAACTTAAAATAGTCATAGTGTGCGTCTATCGTTCTCCATCAGCTGGCCTTAAAATATTCTTGGACATATTAGAGACCATGTTAAACAAAATAACTTCTGAGAATAAAAAATACATCATTTGTGGCGATTTTAATATAAACTTTTTATTAGATAATAAAAATAAAAAACTGATTTCTGATCTCCTTGATTTGCATAATGGAGTATCAACAATTAATGGCCCTACGAGAACCACAAACAAATCCAGCACATCCCTCGATAACTTCTTAACGAACCTTAAAGAATATAGGACTTCTATAATTGATTGTACCTTCTCTGACCACAATGCAATAACTTTCAGCAAATGTTTTCCAAAGAAAGATAAAACTGTTTTTTCTTCTACGCTCGTTAAAAGAAGCTTATCCAAACATAATATAGGTAAACTACGTGAGTTTCTTCAAGCTGAAACATGGGATGATGTTCACTTGGATATTGACGTAAACAATAAATTTAACGTTTTTTTAAACATATTTGTAAATCACCTGGATCTGGCTTGCCCACTTACGAGAGTCAAATTGCAAAAATACCGGAAACCAGAATAGGTCACTAAGGGCATAAAAATATCAAGTATGAAATTAAAAGAATTAGCCTGTATTAGTAAATTTGTAGGCAGTAAGAAGATAAATAATTTCTACAAATCATATAAACATATTTATAATAAAGTCATTAAGAGGGCGAAGCAACACTCGATCATGGAAAAACTATCGAAATCGAGATATGATCCAAAAATAGTTTGGAAAGTGATAAAAGATGAAATGACGACACATTATGATTCGGGTATACAATCTATTATCATGGCTGACAACACTGTTGTCACTTCTAGTTCAGAAATAGCCTCCGAACTAAATAACTATTTCATTAATGTGGGCACAGAGAAGTTAAAAACTGGCATGAAGTCTGCGGGTCTCATTAACATAACGGAACATGAAATATGCAACTTTGTAAGGAGAAACAATAAGACATCAATGGATATTTATTATGTTTCAAACCATATTATTAAAACTATTTTTGATTTTATAATAAATCCTATCATGGACATAGGAAACAAAATAATCGACTCTGCCACTTTTCCAGATCGCTGTAAGTTCGCAAAAGTAATACCAATCAAAAAAGATAACCGAAAAATAAACATGTTAGATAATTTCCGGCCAATATCATGCCTGCCAGCATTCTCAAAAATATTTGAAAGGATAATTTACGAAAATTTATCTAATTTCATTGAAAAAAATAAAATTTTCTTTAATAATCAACTCGGATACCGAAAATCAAAAGGTACGAGTGAGGCAATATTCACACTTAATGACATAATTTAAAAAAAATTAGACAATAATCTGAATATGGCAGTCATATTTTGTGACATGTCGAAAGCATTTGAATGTGTTAATCACAACCAATTGTTGCATAAAATGTATCAAATGAGAATTAGAGGTCACTTCCATAACTTAGTAACATCGTATCTGAAAAATAGAAGGCAGAGAGTTCAAATAAGGACGGATGGTGAGATTCATAATTTTAAATGGCAAACGATTAAGCAAGGCATTCCACACGGGTCGATCTTAGGACCATTGTTTTTTCTTTTATATATCAACGACTTACCCATGTTTCTAAGAGATGCAATTGATAATGAAATAATTTTATTCGCTGATGATACAACTGCGATTGTATCAGATAAAGATGTAAATCTTTTAAAAAGCAAAGTTAAATTAACAATCGAAAAAATAAACGAATGGTGTGAATTGAACAGCCTCCATCTAAATAAATCAAAAACAAAAATTATCAATTACAGTAGGGGAAAAGTGGGAATGCGACCTGTCGCTGAAGTCAATTTGGTTGATCATGCCAAATTCTTAGGATAAGTAATTGACAATAAACATAGCTGGAACAATCATATTGACTTACTGTCTAGTAAGCTTAATAAAATCTGTTACCAATTACGAATGATGCGACAAAATATAGACCAAAAAAATATATACTACGCAAATTTTTTAAGTGTAATGTCTTACGGCATAACAGCTTGGAGTGCGTGTAGATGCCCGAAAAAAATTTTTATTGTACAGAAAAAGGCCAATAGAATCATATATTTTATGAATAAAGTAGACAGTTGTAAGCCATTATTTATAAAACATAAAATTTTATCATTCTACTCTTTATACGTGTTAGAATGTATTAAATTCTTAATAAAAAACCGTGACTTCGTTGCAGAAAATAAAAATGTTCCTTGCCATTATAATACAAGAAATAATGCTTCTTATTTATAACCAAGAAGTACCTTAGAAATTATTAAAAAAGGAACAAGGAATCAATCAACAAAGTGGTATGAATATTTTTTGAGTCATCAAACAGTTAGGGATAAAATAAATCAACATGGAAGCAGTTTTATTAAAGCTGTAAAAGGCCTTTTTCTTGAGGAGCCTATTTATTTACTAAAGTAATTTGAACGAAAAATTTGTTTTACTTATTTGACACGTCTTTTGAAATATAAAGATATGAATTTTACATATTTATTTATTTTAACTATATGACACGTCTTTTGAAATATAAAGATTTGGGTGTTGGGTATTTATTTATTTTTTTAACTATATGACACGTCTTTTGAAACATAAAGATATGGGTTTAAGATATATATTTATTTATTTATTTATTAATATTAACTATTTGACACGTCTTTTGAAATATAAAGATATGAGTTTTAGGTATTTATTTATTAATTAACATTTTAGTTAATTTACTGATAATTCAATATTATTATGGAATTCACCCGTCTTTCCAATCAACTCATATAAAAAAAAAAAAAACAAAATAATAAAAAATAAAATAATAATAATAAAGAAATAAATGATTTATCCATTGATAGATTATAATATTATAATATTGAATTTTTTTGTCCAAATCGTTGTATCGGTTCTACTCCTTCTTAGTTGCATATTGGTTATTTATTTAATTACTTATTATCAGGATCCTCGTTATTTTAACATGATTACTGATCCCAAACACATATTATAAATATGTTTGATAAATTGAATTACTCAATGTACAATAATGTATAAAAAAGAGCAAATAAAAGAATTGAATTGAAATATAGATCCTAAAATAAATCATTATATTAATTGTTGTTGTATGTTTTATCGTTCGCCGTGAACACGGCGAGCTAATCGAATATCCTTTGAGAAAATAGTTACAGGTTTTGTATGAATGGAGCATAAATTAATATCTTAAAACAAACTTACCAAATACGGCTTTACAACCCATTGATTTTTGCAAACACTTGGCTTGGTCTCAGCCATTTTATTAAAATAATGTTTTATTAAACAGTATCTTATTTATAACCAAAACACTTTGATTCTATAAAGTCAAACGGTTTAACGGGTAAGAAAAACAGAAACATTTATATTTAAATCAAATTTGGGAATTTTTTACATTAAATCTGATTGGCACTTTAAAAATTCATGTCTTAATAAAATTTTTGGGCGTGGCTTATTTTATTGTTGTATGCACTATATAAAGCACAGCCGTGTGCAGCATCAACCAGTTCAAATCTGTTAACAGTGAAGATAACACAAGCAGAAAGTACTATAGATACAACAGTATAATTATATTTAAAAAATGAACATGGGTGCTACCAAAATGCTGTCTAGTGAAGTAGGTACAGATGATCCCCTTGAATTAATTAAATGGATAGCAAAAATTAAAAAACAAAAACGTAAAATTTTACGTATTGACGCAGTGTTGAAACATACGTTAATAAACGCAAAATATGAGTTACGTTGTAAGCAACGAGATTGCCGGATCTTAAAGATGACGTCCTCAAGCACAGATGGTATATTTATTAATAAATCCAACAATTCGGAAAAATACAAAGATTGTGAAGAGTTACAAAGTTTGGACAATTTTCTGAAAAAATTAAGTAATTTTAACAGTCAAAAATAAGTACAAACATCAAAAGTATACCCAGGCTTTCTTATTGGGAAGCCACTAATCTTTTTCATATATGAGTTATAAAGTTTATATTTAGATAGATAGAGAGTAAGTCTTGTTTGTTGTGTTTAAGGTCTCAAGACTTAAAAGAATTGGGTTTGTCGAAATTGTATTGACAATTTTTTTACAGGTATTTTTAAATACTTAAAATATTTTATAAAAATGTAAGAGTAAATGCTATGAATGCAGCATCATGAACAGTTGTTTTTGGAACTTGTTGAGGTAAACATAAGTTAATATTTGTTCATGTGTGTGCGAATATTTTTTTGGATTAAGCATGTTGAGGTGAACATCAGTTAACATTTGTTCAGATGTGTGTGAATATTTTTTTGATTAAAATAATTATTTTTGGTGCATGTTTTGGTCAACATGAATTCACTTTTATTCAGAAAAGTGTGATTATTTATTTTTGTATGCAAATTTAGTTATACCCACAAAATAAAATAATTTCAAAAAATTAATATTTAAAATATTAAATTTTAATATTAATTAAATTTAATTAATTTTAAATGTAATATTTTTTAAGATTTTAATGAATTTATTTATTTAATATATATTTTAAATATTATATTTTAATATTTGTTCTACATACATGCATCAATATATATATATTTATATGAAGTTTCTGTTTGTATTTTATATTTTTAAGTTTTGTTTTATTTTTTAAATTTTGTAAAAACAAACACAGGGCAAATATATCACTCGCTATTTACATATACAAATTAATGAAACATTGTGCCGTATGTATACACTATATCATACGATCATAGTATAAAAAAATTAAAATACACACTTAATATTTCTTCAGGTGTGTGTGAATAATTTTTGGAATAAAATAATTATTATTCGTGCATTATTGAGGTAAACACCAATTCAAATTTGTTCAGGTGAGTATTATTGATAATTGATTTTTGTATTTAAATTTAATTATATATACAAAATAAAATAATTTATAAATATAAATAAATTTTAATTTTGTAGTATTTAAATATATTTTTAATTTTTGGTTTAGAACATAAACAGTTTATCAGAAAAGTTCAAAAAATTATTAGCATAGGCCTTCATTCATATCATAAAGTTGAACATTACACGAAACGATATTTGTGATATATGTTAAGAGGTGAAAATATTTAAAACACAAATACATATACACATACATAAGGCATATATATCACTTATTATTTTTATCAAAAATATCACTCACTATTTAGATTTCATGCGATCACAGTACAAAAATTTTTTTATTATTCCCAAAAATAGGCAAAATATGCCAAAAATTAACTTTTTTACTGCTATTTATGTTAGAAGGTAGAAGTTTGATTGTTTTCTACATGGTAGTTTACTTTCATTTTTACTTATTTTTCTTGAAATATAGATCCTAAAATAAATCATTATATTAATTTTTGTTGTTTGTTTAATCGTTCTTCATCAATACGGCGAGCTATTCGAATATCCTTTGAGAAAATAATTACAGGTTTTGTATGAATGGAGCATAAATTAGTATCTTAAAACAAACTTACCAAATACGGCTTTACAACCCATTGATTTTTGCAAACACTTGGCTTGATCTTAGCCATTTTAATATAATGTTGTTTTATTAAACAGTATCTTATTTATAACCAAAACACTTTGATTCTATAAATTCAAACGATTTACCGGGTAAGAAAAACAGTTTCATTTATATTTAAATCAAATTTTGGATTTAATTACATTAAATCTGAGTGGCACTTTAAAAATGCATGCCTGAGTAAAGTTTTTGGGCGTGGCTTATATTATTGTTGTATGCACTTTTTACTGCCAATTAACTTTTTTACTGCTATTCATGTTAGAAGGTAGAAGTTTGGTTGATTTAAAATTTAAAAGTGTGTATTTAAATTTTTTTATACTATGATTGTATGATGTAGTGCATACATACGGCACAATACCTTAAGATGTTTCATTAATTTGTATATGTAAATATTGAGTGATATATTTGCCCTTTGTGTTAACAAAATTTAAAAAAAAAAAACAAAAATAAAAATTATAAAATACAAACAGAAACTTCAAAAATAATATATATATATACATATATATATATATATATATATATATATATATATATATATATATATATATATATATATATATTTATGCATGTATGTAGAAGAAATATTAAAATTTAATATTTAAAATATATATTAAATAAAAAAATTCTTTAAAATCTTAAAAAAATTATTACATTTAAAATTAATTAAATTTAATAAATATTTTAAATTAAACTTGCATACAGTAGTACAATTAAATTTGCATACAAAAATAAATAATCACACTTACCTGAATAAATGTGAATTCAAGTTGACCAAATCATGCACCAATAATAATCATTTTAATCAAATAAAATATTCACACACACCTGAACAAATATAAACTTATGTTTACCTCAACAAGTTCCAACAACAACTGTTCATGATGCTGCATTCATAGCATTTATTCTTTTACCATTTTATTAAATATTATTTGTATTTAAAAATACCTGTAAAAAATTGTCAATACAATTACTACAAACACAATTCATTTAAGCCTTGAAACCTTAAACACAACAAACAAGACTTACTCTCTATCTATCAAAATATAAACTTAATTACTCATATATGAAAAAGATTAGTGGTTTCCCAATAAGAAAGCCTGTGTATACCTTTGATGTTTGTACTTATTTTTGACTGTTAAAATTACTTAATTTTTTCAGAAAATTTCCCAAACTTTGTAACTCTTCACAATCTTTGTATTTTTTCCAATTGTTGGATTTATTAATAAATATATCATTGAAGACGTCATCTGTAAGATCTCGTTGCTTACAACGTTACTCATATTTTGCGTTTATTAACGTATGTTTTAACACTGCGTCAATACGTAAAATTTTACGTTTTTGTTTTTTAATTTTATGTTTAATTTTTGCTATCCATTCAATTAATTCATGGGTATCATCTGTACTTTTTCCACTTTACAGCATTTTGGTAGCATCCATGCTCATTTTTTAAATTTAATTATTTTGTTGTATCTATAGTACTTTCGGATTGTGTTATCTTCACTGTTAACAGATTTGTACTGATTGATGCTGTACACGACTGTGCTTTATATAGTGCATACAACAATAAAATAAGCCACGCCCAAAAATTTTATTAAGATAATCAAAGGATATTCGATTAACTCGCCGTATTCATGGAGAACGATTAAACATACAACAACAATTAATATAATGACTTATTTTAGGATCTATATTTCAAGAAAAATTGTTGTAATGAAAATTATTAAGAATAATTTTTTTGATCCAACACACATATAAATTATGAAATAGAAGAATATTAAGTAAGATGTTGCGAAAAATATATAACAAAACAATATTTTTCTCCTTGAAAAAAAGGAGTTTTTTTTTTGAGAATAAATACAAAAGTACAAAAAGAAAATAATATAGCTCGATTTATTTTTTTTTCTTACACTAAGTTTTTTTTTTAGTCCAAAAATTATAATAAGATTAATAGTTGCTTTTGATTTAAAGTTTTTCTATTTTGAAAAAAAAATCAAAAATTGAAAAAAGTTATTACATATAATTTAATTTTAATCAAAAGTCATACAAATTGAATGTTTTTAATAAATAACATAAATTGATCACAAATAAAAAATTTTGAAGAAAACAAGATAGTTCTTGTAAAACAAATAAACAGAAGTAAGCTAGCTTACAGTAATGAATGTAGCATAAAATTTGTGTATAGATTTTGAATTCACACTGGCCGTGTTCATTAAGTCGGTAGTTAAATATCAACCAAGCGGGGTGTGACAATGGGTCAAACCCAAGGAGAGGTATAGTTTTAAATTAATTTTATAAATAGTCTGAACACTCCGACTACGTCAATGGGTGTTGGTATACTAAAATATTCTTGAAGCCTCCATGCGAAAGTATATTGCCAACAACAAATATTTATTCAAAAAAAACAACCATGTTCTCGAAGGATCTTTGATGGGTATATAAACCGGTGACCAGTGTTGATTCAAATCAGTTTAATATCGACTATTGTCTGTTAGTATCAAAGTTGAAATCAAGTATTGCCTGATTAGTTCAAAGTATATAATTGTTGTTCAATCCAGATCAAGTTAAAGTTGAAATTTGATCAAGTAATTGAAAGTTTGACATTGTGTGAAAAAAATTAAAAATATTGTTGAAAAACAAATTGGATAATCATTTTTTTAAGCAATAAAATCAGGGTTTTTTTTGGTTTCGTAAAAACTTGTGTTTAATTTAATTTTTTTTTCTTTTCTTTAAACAAAAACGTGCGTGTTGTGTCAATCACAAAATATTTAGTAATATCTTTTACTAATATATTTTTTTTTGTTTTTGTCGAGTATCGAGTTTATTTGTCGAATATTGCAGGTTCGGGCAGCGCTCCTTTGAGGATAAAGAGAGCCAGGATACCGCGACAAGTGGCGACCGTGACAGGACCAGGAGACGCACGGAAGAAGAAAGGAATTAAAATGGCATGCCGCAGCATTCACATGCCACGTTTGCGTGAGATGATGGAGGTCGAAGGGCTGGACAGCACTGGCACTAGAGATGTCTTACAGGCAAGATGGGAGGAGCACCAATCTAGGCAACAAGGAACACCGACTTCAAGGCCTCAAGGAACAGCCAACCCCACATCAGAACTACGTAGAAGTGTGGTTTCCGATCCGGAGGAGCCAGCTGCAGCAAGCATGGAGAAGATGCTCGCAGCATTGATGACAAAGCTCAATAACATGGACAAGACAATGGCCGACCAACTTCAAGGATCTGAAGCAAGGATGGATGAGCGACTTGGAAATCGACTTCAGGAATCTGAAGAAAGAGTGGGCGAACAGACATTAAGTATAATGCAACAAGTCCAACAAGAGCTGAAAGAGGACTTGTCGGAGCGAATGGAGAACACAAGAGAAGTGTGCGTAAGACGTATCAGCCAAATAAGCACTGACGTCGAGGCTGTGAAAGCTGAGATCACGAACATCCAAGCCGATGTCGCTGTAACCCGCACACAAATCGAAGGCATAGAAAGCAACGTAACCACACGACTTGATGGCATGGAAACGAAAATGAATGAACAATACAATAAAGTCGTGGATGACATCATACGAATCGAAGAGCGTCAGGCACAACAACTGCGCGACATGCGTATTGATCCGCAAGAAGTGAATACAGTCATTCGCTCCGCCGTATTAGACACAACGACGCTTCTGTCCATCAAGCCGGAGTTCAGTGGTAGACCGGCTGAAAATCCAGTTGTTTTTTTGAACAGAGCAACGGCATAACTACGACAAACGCATCTGCCCGGTGACTGTTGGACTGATATGGTCACAAAAAAATTAACAGGACAAGCCAGAGATTGGGCATTGATGAACCGTGGGTTGGGATACACCTTCGATGAATGGAAGTGGCAGTTGGAAATCTTCTTAAACAGGGTCGGAAGAAAATATAAAGCCGAACTGGAATTGATGACCGTTTCCCAACCCACAGGATTGAAGACAGAAGCGTTCGTAAATATGAAGGTGCAGCTGTTCAAAAAGGTGCACCTTTTAAAACAGCTGCCCGCCGACAGGAATATTGATGACGTGGTGCCCATAATATTAAATCTACTACGCGACAACATACGTCCACTAGTAAAAACTTCGAATCCAAGATCGGTGGACGAGTTACGCACCTCGGTTCGAAACACTGGACGAAGAGCCAGGATCAATGAAGGAGGAGATTGGTTCTGGAGACATTAACCTCCACAAAACCACACAACATCGACGTGAACACCAACAATTACCGGTACATTTAACAACAATGGAGACCAAGAACTCACACCAGAATGGGCAAATTGTGGAAGTTGATGTGCGTGGTAGATCAATATTGGCACTGATCGATAGTCAAGCATCACACAATTTTATCAGCGAAGAATTGGCAAGAAGTATTGAAAAATGGCACCCTGTCAGAGATAGTACATGGAGTGAAGCCACATGCAATAATACTTTCAGAATTCTTGGGAAAATGTGCATGGATGTGTTGATATAAAAAATGAAGTTCAATGTTGAAATAATGGTTGTACCTGGCCTACGGAACCACTTAATACTTGATCATGAATTTTTAACAAAACATGGTGTGAGCATCGATTACCGGAGTGGTATAATTTACTTGGGGTGTGATAAGAGAGTCCGCATTGCATGGAGAAAACCAGATGGAGCCCATAGAGAAATGGCAGCAATTAACGATGCATTGGGCGAGTTACAAATTAAACTCCTTGAGAACCAAGAGCAGTTAAAAGATGTCATTCGGCGACATCCCAGCGTTTTCGGCAAAGTTGGAAGGACAAAAACGATCACACACAAGATTAAGATTACGAATAATTCCCCCATTAAATTACGACCATACCCGTACAACAATGAGAAGCAACGGGTATTAAAAGAGATGATTGAAGAGATGGAAGGCGATGGCATTATAGAACCATCCACATCGCCTTGGGCCGCACCCGTCGTATTGTCGAAGAAGAAAGATGGTACTTTTCGATTGTGCGTCGATTACAGAAAATTGAACGATATCACAAAGAGCAATGCGTTTCCGATTCCAGATCTGCAAGAGATGTTGAGAAAAGTCAATGGAGCCAAAATATTTTCTACATTGGATCTTCAGACTGGTTATTGGCAAATTGAGATGGAGCCACAATCGAAAGAGTACACAACATTTACCTCCCCAGGAGGTCTCTATCAAATTTGGGTCATGCCGTTTGGACTGAAGAATGCTCCAGCTACGTTCCAGAGTTTAATGAACGAAGTTTTATCTGGATACATCGAAGATTTCTGCCAAGTTTACCTGGATGACATACTATTCTACAGTCGATCAGTCAAGGAACATTTACACCACCTAGATCTTGTACTTGAAAGACTAGAACAACATGGATTAACTTGTAAACCAAGCAAATGTGTCATTGGCAGCAACAAAGTCAAATATCTGGGACATATATTGAGCGAAGACGGCATTGACAGAGAGGATGAGAAGAACGAAGCTATCAGTAATCGCCCTGTACCAAGAACACGAAGACAATTACGGCAATTTTTGGGATACTGTGGTTGGTACAGGAGCTTCGTGAAGAACTACGAAGATATAGCTGCACTTCTAAGCGAAATGCTCAAGAAAAACATTAAGTGGCGCTGGCTAACATTGCATCAGAAGGCGTTCGAAAATCTCAAGTCATCAATAGTAAATGCACCGAAACTAGCACATCCAGATTTTAAGAAGACGTTTTCAGCATCGACTTGATAAGTCCATACCCACGCACATCACGTGGAAAAACGAATATATTGGTCGTGACTGATCTTTTCACTAGATGGATCGAAGCATTTCCATTGGGGGCCACGTCGACCTCGAAGATAGCCCAAGTACTGAAAGACGAAGTATTTTGTCGTTATGGATATCGAAGAGCAGTACTCAGTGATAATGGTCCCCAGTTCAGATCAAAAGAATGGAAAGCAGTGAATAGAGATTGGCACACAGAAATATGGACAACGCCAATATACCATCCAAGAGCCAACCCCACGGAAAGACGGACCCAGGAGTTGAAGAAGTTGTTACGACTAAATTTGTTGGATCAAGAACATAAAAACGGGGATCAACAACTGCACAAGTCATTATTTGCGATACGAAACCGTGCGAACAGAACAACTGGTTTTTCACCTGCCCAATTTTTTCTGGGGGCAGAGATAAAGTAGCCTGGGAATTGGCAGATTCAAGTCGAAGAAGAGCCTCAAAATATTGAAGAATGGGTTAACGAGAGAGGCCAAGGACGTCAACAGAATGTTGAAAGAGCTCGGCAAACAGTATTGACCAATGCTGAAGAAAATGACCAAGTGGAGACGGGACTCAGTTATTAACCAGGAGAGTCCGCCTGGATGCGCAATCAAGTGCTCAGCAGTAAGGTGGAGGGTGTCCATAGTGGATTGGCACCGAAGTGGAAAGGGCCTTACAGAGTGCTGAGGAGTTTACCAGCTGGAATATATGTTGTGGATACAGTGCCTCCCACGAAGATACATGGAGGTCTCTTGAAGCCGGCCAATGCAAGGACCGCCACCAATGGGAATCTGGGAAGATTGAGTGTGGGAAACGAGGTGTTCGGCGAGCTACTTCCAGATCGATTGGGGGGTCAAAGGCATGGAGGTGATGGAAGACGACGGGATGTACCAAGTGTGCCATAGAGCCAGGGTACAACTTGCGGCCCAGACGACTGGCAATCAACAACAGGCGCCGTTGAAGAGTGAAGAACTAATGTGTACGTACACTTTTAAGTTTTGCTAGCTAAATGAACTAAGACAGTTCAAATAGTTCTTAAGTAAAAAAATTGGTCGACCAAATATAATAAGCAAATTAGAAAATGTGTGTTGGAATCTAGAGGGGGAGATTTTGTTGTAATGAAAATTATAAAGAATAATTTTTTTGATCCAACACACTTATTAATAATATTATTAAGTAAGATGTTGCGAAAAATATTTAACAAAACAATATTTTTCTCCTTGAAAAAAAGGAGTTTTTTTTTTTTGAGTATAAGTACAAAAGTACAAAAAGAAAATAATATAGCTCGATTATTTTTTTTTTCTTAAACAAAGTTTTTTTTTAAGTCCAAAAATGATAATAAGATTAACAGTTGCTTTTGATTGAAAATTTTTCTATTTTGAAAAAAAAATCAAAAATTGAAAAAAAATTATTACATATAATTTAATTTTAATCAAAAGTCATACAAATTGAATGTTTTTAATAAATAACATAAATAGATCACAAATAAATAATTTTGAAAAAAACAAGATAGTTCTTGTAAAACAAATAAACAGAAGTTAGCTAACTTACAGTAATGAATGTAGCATAAAATTTGTGTATAGATTTTGACTTCACACTGGCCGTGTTCATTAAGTCGGTAGTTAAATATTAACCAAGCGGGGTGTGACAATGGGTCACACCCAAGGAGAGGTATAATTTTTAATTAATTTTATAAATAGTCTGAACACTCCAACTACGTCCATGGGAGTTGATATACTAAAATATTCTAGAAGCCTCCATCCGAAAGTATATTGTCAACAACAAATATTTATTCAAAAAAAACAACCATGTTCTCGAAGGATCTTTGATGGGTATATAAACGGGTGACCAGTGTTGATTCAAATCAGATTAATATCGACTATTGTCAGTTAGTATCAAAGTTGAAATCAAGTACTGCCTGATTAGTTCAAAGTATATAATTGTTGTTCAATCCAGATCAAGTTAAAGTTGGAATTTGTACAAGTAATTTGATCAAGTAATTCAAAGTTTGACATTGTGTGAAAAAAATTAAAATAATTGTTGAAAAAGAAATTGGATAATCATTTTTTTTAAGCAATAAATTCAGGTTTTAAATAAAACCACCATGTAGAAAACAACCAAACTTCTACCTTCATGAATACACATAACATGAATAGCCGTATTTGGTAAGTTTATTTTAAGATACTAATTTAAGCTCCATTCATACAAAACTTGTAACTATTTTCTCAAAGGATATTCGATTAGCTCGCCGAATTCAAGGAGAACGATTGAACATACATCAACAATTAATATAATGATTTATTTTAGGATCTATAATTCTAGAAAAATAAGTAAAAATGTAAGTAAACTACCATGTAGAAAACAACCAAACTTCTACCTCCTAACATAAATAGCAGTAAAAAAGTTAATTTTTGGCATATTTTGCCTATTTTTGGGAATAATAAAAAACTATTTGTACTGTGATCGCATAAGCTATAAATAATGAGTGATATTTTTGATAAAAATAATGAGTGATGTATATGCCTTATGTATGTGTATATGTATTTGTGTTTTAAATATTTTTACCTGTTAACATATATCACAAATATCATTTCGTGTAATGTTCATCTTTATTATATGAATGAAGGCCTATGTTAATAATTTTTTGAACTTTTCTGGAAAAACTGTTTATGTTCTAAACCAAAAATTTAAAATGTATTTCAATTCTACAAAATTAAAATTTATTTATATTCATAAATTATTTTATTTTGTATATATAATTAAACTTAAATACAAAAACCAATAACTATACTCACCTGAACAAATGTGAATTGATTTTTACCTCAATATGCACGAATAAAAATTATTTTATTCCAAAAAATATTCACACACACCTGAAAAAATGTTAAGTGTGTGTGTATTTAAATTTTTTTATACTGTGATTGTATGATGTAGTGCATACATACGGCACAATACCTTAAGATGTTTCATTAATTTGTATATGTAAATAGTGAGTGATATATTTGCCTTGTGTTTGTGTTAACAAAATTAAAAAAAAATGCAAAAACATAAAATACAAACAGAAACTTTAAAAATAATATATATATATATTTATGCATGTATGTAGAACAAATATTCAAATTTAATATTTAAAATATATATTAAATAAAAGAATTCTTTAAAATCTTTAAAAATATTACATTTAAAATTAATAAAATTTAATTAATATTAAAATTTAATATTTTAAATATTAAATTTTTGAAATTATTTTATTTTGTGGGTATAATTAAATTTGCATACAAAAATAAATAATCACACTTACCTGAATAAATGTGAATTCATGTTGACCAAAACATGCACCAATAATAATTATTTTAATCCAAAAAAATATTTACACACACCTGAACAAATGTTAACTGATGTTCAGCTCAACATGCTTAATCCAAAAAAATATTCACACTCACATGAACAAATATAAACTTATGTTTACCTCAACATGTTCCAACAACAACTGTCCATGAAGTTGCATTCATAGCAATTACTCTTTTACATTTTTATTAAATATTATTTGTATTTAAAAATTCCTGTAAAAAAATTGTCAATACAATTACTACAAACCCAACTCTTTTAAGTCTTGAGACCTTAAACACAACAAACAAGACTTACTCTCTATCTATCTAAATATAAACTTTATTACTCATATATGAAAAAGATTAGTGGCTTCCCAATAAGAAAGCCTGTGTATACCTTTTATGTTTGTACTTATTTTTGACTGTTAAAATTACTTAATTTTTTCAGAAAATGGTCCAAACTTTGTAACTCTTCACAAAATTTGTATTTTTCCCAATTGTTGGATTTATTAATAAATATATCATCTGTGCTTGAAGCCGTCATCTTTTAGATCCGGCAATCTCGTTGCTTACAACGTAACTCATATTTTGCGTTTATGAACGTATGTTTTAACACTGCGTCAATACGTAAAATTTTACGTTTTTGTTTCTTAATTTTATGTTTAATTTTTGCTATCCATTTAATTAATTCATGGGTATCATCTGTACTTTTTTCACTAGACAGCATTTTGGTAGCACCCATGTTCATTTCTTAAATTTAATTAATTTGTTGTATCTATAGTACTTTCTGATAGTGTTATCTTCATTGTTAACAGATTTGAACTGATTGATGCTGTACACGGCTGTGCTTTATAAAATGCATACAACAATAAAATAAGCCACGCCCAAAAATTTTATTAAGCCATGAATTTTTAAAGTGCCAATCACATTTTACGTAATAAAATCCCAAATTTGAATTAAATATAAATGTAACTGTTTTTCTTACCCGTTAAACCGTTTGACTTTATAAAATCAAATTGTTTTGGCTATAAATAAGATACTGTTTAATAAAACATTATTATATTAAAATGGCTAAGACCAAGCCAAGTGTTTGCAAAAATCATTGGGTTGTAAAGCCGTATTTGGTAAGTTTGTTTTAAGATATTTATCCGACCAAAAACATAAATGTATGAAAGGGCCGAGTTTTCGGGAAAATCCTTACTGTAATAGTTCCTTCTTAAAAAGTGATGATATGAGAGTAAGGACCGAGCTATTTACAAAGTAAATAGCTCTAGACTTCATATCTTATCAAAAGTGATGATATCCCATTAAAGAGCCGAGCTATTTACAAAGTAAATAGCTCGGTAAACTAAAACTAAAAAAAAAAATAATGAGGGGTAAATTGATTAAATGTAAGAAAAAATTTGGTTGAAATTTATACATACTATACATACTAAGTTTTCCCTTAGTATGTTTTTAATGTTTTATAACGCGGCAAGTTTTAAAATATTTGAAATCATCAGAAAAAAAACTTGCCGCGTTATATAAAAAATTTTAAAAACATACTAAGGGAAAACTTATGAAATAAATTTCAACCAAATTTTTTCTTACATTTAATCAATTTACCCCTCATTATTTTTTTTTTAGTTAATAGTTTACCGAGCTATTTACAAAGTAAATAGCTCGGCTTTTTAATGGGATATCATCACTTTTCAAGAGCAACTTTTATCTGAAGTCTACAGCTATTTACTTTGTAAATAGCTCGGTCCTTTCTTCCATATCATCACTTTTTAAGAAGCAACTATTATATGAAGTCTAGAGCTATTTACATTGTAAATAGCTCGGTCCTCCTTCCATATCATCACTTTTTAAGAAGCAACTATTATATGAAATCAAGAGCTATTTACTTTGTAAATAACTCGGTCCTTACTCTCATATCATCAGTTTTTAAGAAGGAACTATTATATGAAGTCAAGAGCTATTTACTTTGTAAATTGCTCGGTCCTTTCTTCCATATCATCACTTTTTAAGAAGGAACTATTATGTAAGGTCTAGAGCTATTTACTTTGTAAATAGCTCGGTCCTTACTCACATATCATCACTTTTTAAGAAGGAACTATTACATTAAGGATTTTCCCGAAAACTCGGCCCTTTCTTACATTTATGTTTTTTGTCGGATATCAATCCTTTTTGAAATGCTTAAATATACAAAGCCGAAGGCTTCGCACAAAATGCTACGCGTTTTGTTACGCTTCGCGTATACTTTGCGTTGCATTACGCTTCGCGATACTTTACTCTTTGTAGATTCACATATACAAAGGATACCGCTTCGCGTTATGTAACGTCAACTCGCTCTGCTCGCTTTTTGAAAGGCTGAAACATCAATATAGTATGGTTGTCATATAATAATCGTAGGCATGACTAACCGATCGATTTTACTCACTGGATTTACTTGATGGATTATTATTGTTGATATTTTAATACATCTTTTTTTTTTTTTGTTGTTGTTGACCAATACGTATATATTTATGTATATTTATGTATATGTATATATTACTCATATATAAATAAATAAATATATTACTCTTATTAAAAATTATTTTGTGGCCTCCTATGGGGAGGCCATTTTGTTAGATGAATATATTATATTTGATGTTGAAATTGTTGTTTCCCATTTTGAACTGCATAGACGATATATTTATTTTTTGTAGCTTGTTTGTTTCTTTTAACATTTTCCTATAACACCAAACCAATTGCTGTTTTTATGAATTTAGAGACTTCTCGCAGGTAAGTACGAAATTTATAAATAAAATCTTTATTTCATTTTTTCGTCTTTATAATATTTGAATTCAATTATAAGTGATGATTTGGATTCAATTGTTCAATAATTGTAATCTTATTATAATTCGGTATTTATTTATGTTAAAATGCATATGTAATTAAAAATGGTATGTGATTAAAATGAAAAATATAAATTTAATAATACTTAGTTAAAATAAAAAAAATCTTAAATGTGATAATAAAATAATTTATACATTTATATTTACAATTGATTTGATTTATAACCTCTTCGCTATTGATGTACATACTACAATATAGAGTACATTACATATAAATTCGGAGTACGTTTATTATTTTTCAATTGACATACAAAAACTCTGTGATAACTCTGAACTAGCTATTAATAAGACAACATTTGACAGTTTTTTCAAAACGACAATATTTATATATTTCTGAATGTCGTTAATTTTATTCCTGTTCAAGATGAGTACTTTATTCAGCTGTTCATTATACTTCACATTAAGTTTTGAATTAAAATAATAATTTATATCGTCATAAAGTTGTTAATGTACAAAATATTGTACAAATTGAATCAATAATCGGAAAAATTTCAGATTAATTGTTCAGTATAATAAAAAGGATAATCAATTTCAATTTTTCATTTTATTAGTATTAATAAATTTGATTTTTACACTCGTAATGAATTTTAACGTAATCATAATTTGTAAAAGTAATTTTATCTAAAAATTAAATTTTTTATATTCAAAAATCAATCTTTTTAACAGAATCGCATAGATTTTTACAATAAAATCATTTATTAAATATCCAAAATCCTCGAAAAATTACAAATTTCCAACAATTGAATCCATCACATTATTTTAATTTATTCAAAGTCACAATTATTCATTTATTCAATTACTACAATCAAACTTCTTTTTTTTTTTGAAGTTTTCTTGGATGTAGGCTGTTTTCGTTTAGATGGATTTTTTTTATCCATTATTGATTCAACTATTTTTTGAACTGCTGTGGTGTGTAGATGTTTAGACCACACTCTATTTGTAACGTCTTGCAGATGACTTTTCTTGAATGGTAGTTTCGATAAATCAGGACGATAAAGCGTTCTGAGCCTGTTGTATTCTATTACTGCACTCTTTTGTGATTGTAATTGGCTTGGATCAAAACTAATAAGATGAACTCCGGTAAGATTTTTAACTCTAGATAGCGCAACATATGCTTGTCCACAGGAAAATATACAGGAACCTATATCCAGTGCACTATCCAAACTTAAACCTTGACTTTTGTGAATAGTGATAGCGTAAGCAAGACATATTGGAAATTGATCACGATACACAAACGCGTGATAGAAAACTTCAAATTTATTTTTAACTGGTTCCAAATCGTGTACCAAGCCATGTGTAAATTTTATGCGAATTTTCTTAATTTTGTTTATGTCGTCAATATCCCGAAAGATTTGCTCCACATTACCAATTGAACCATTAACAAGTCCTAAACTGAGATCGACATTTCTTCGAAGCATTACACGAGCTTCAATTTTTATATTTATTCTTCTCTCTTAACCTGCTGTCATAGATGAATCATCTTCATACTTATCTAATATTTCACGATCTTTTTTAGAAAATGATTTTCGACATTCAACCTCATCAATAGCAATTACTTCTATGACCGGTTGATCAATTCTTTTTAACATTGCTTCATTAAGTTGAGCACACATATTTCTTGTTGGCAGTAAACAAACTGTGCTCTCAGGTAATGATGAGAGGTGAACTGTCAATTCTTGAAGTCTGTCATTAACAGAAGTGGAATTAAATTTCAGCAATCAGGAAGATAATAATTTAGAATCTTCTATTGTTATAACTCCTAATCGTAATCGACTCAACAGATTCATGAAATCATTATCATTTTTTTGTCGCATGTTAATACAAAGTTCTTCATAACTAAATAATTTTTTCCACAAATTTGTAATAACACTTAATGAACCAATCAGTTTATTTATATCTTTAGCTGATATATCTTCAAAAGGTGATTGTTCTCTGACAGGCGGTAGTTGTAACAAATCCCCAAATACCAAAATATGTTTCCCTCCAAACAAGCCATTTTCATTATCGGAAGTATCAAATATTTCCATTAGACGTAAATGAATATACATAAGAGTTATGTTGGAAATCATTGACACTTCATCTATGATTATAAGCATCATGTTCGATAAATCAGCTCGTAATACTTTTAAAACTTGATCTGAAAGCGGTTTATATTTAGGTGTTAATACATGTTCAACTGGTAGTAATAACCTATGGACAGTTAGCCCATTAACATTAAACGCCGCAATCCCAGTGGGCGCAGTAAAAGCTACAGACTTATTGAATTTTTTCGACACCCATTGTTTTATTGTATTTATAAGGTAACTTTTACCCGTATCCCCTGTACCACTCACGAAAAGTCTAAGAGTGCGCGATTTTTGTCCAATGTTTCGTAAATTTTATCAAATATACGTTTTTGGTCTGAATTTAAATTATCAATCATTTCTTTCATTTCTTGATCTGATATATTTTTAATTAATCGAATATCATCCATTGCATTATGTTCATTTGCATCCTTTTGCCTGTTCTCTTGTATTTCAGCTATTTTCTCCTCGATCATTTCAAATGCTTTCTCCAAATTTTCTTTGTAGTCATTTTGCAGCTGTCCGTAATTTACACCATCGTTTATAGTTTCTTTAACTATATTAAAAGCTTCCATATATGAATCTTGCCCTTTTTTTAATTCAACAAGATTACGCCAATGCATAAACAAAAGTAAAATTGTTCTGGATACTTATTAATATCAAGTGGATAATGATTGATTAAATATGGTCGTTTTCTTCTTTTTAAAAATTTTTCGTCACCAATTTGATAACATTCATCATTACTATAAACAGGACGACTATTGATAATGTTTTACCATCTGGCAAAATCATTAAGGTTCATTTCTTCTAACTATGCAGGTCTATTTGGATAATAATCATCAGTCAATGATTTGTAAAAGAAATCTGATGAATTTGGATGCAAATTATTTATATCTTTCTTAGATTTAACTCTGTGGTTACGATGTATTTTCACGTCAAGCCATCTGAAAATAGTTTCAGGATCAGTTCCATAAAGGGATAAACCGAGCAAAGTATCACTTGCTTCATGTAATCCGCACTCTATGTTATTGAGTGCACGAAGACCAACATTAAAAAGTCGACTTGTTAATGTTTTTGTAGAATTTATAATTTCAAACATTTCTGTAACATGACTTTTTTCGCCTTTTGTTGTATACTTAGTGATATAGTAACTCAATATAGTGGTTTTGTCACCAATAAACTGAATATCTGTATTACCATTCTACACTAAAAGCACTACTGGATTATAGTCATTGATATAAACAGATTCTTTTGTCCTAGGTATATTGTACAATCTCTAATTTGATAGAGTTTTTTTTTGCTGCTACTGACTCTGTAACTCCTATTATTTTCATTTGATCTGTTACAGGACGTGGAAAACCAAATCTGCAAACGCGAATATAGCCAGTTGATTTTTTTTTATTCCTTTAACAATAATTATTATGTTTATGAAGTTGATAATTCATAACTCGATCATGTAATTGTGGTGAATTTTGTTTGTTTGGAATAACGCACGTTACATATTTTGATATGAAATTAGCCACCTCTTGTACGGTAGACTGTTCAAGTATAGGGGCATCTTTTATTCACAACATACAATGAAAATGTTGTAATCCTCTGGATTGATACTCACGACGCCAGAAATAATATTCAACTTTTCCTAAAGGTTCGTCTTTTGAACATAGAAAACCTAATAATGCTTTAAATTTAAGATCAATAAATCTTGAAACTGCTACGGGATCTTGAGCAATTATTTCACTAATCGACTTTTTGGCCATATCAGGGCCATTGATATCTTTAATATATTGCCCTAGATCAGTCCAATTCCATTCTGATGGACTGGCAGTCAGGAACCAAGTTGCTGGTCCATAATATCTCGTCATACACAACACTTCATTTCTAGGCTTTCTCCAATATTGTTCTGTGTTCCGTAAATGGCTAAATATTGCAGTCAAATCTCCTTCTAGTTCTTCTCTTTCCATCATTTCTAAATAAGTTTTTTTCGTTTACTTTTCATTTTGCTTAGTTATATTCATCATATAAAATATACCAGCACTCAATTGACGCATATTTGCATCATTCAATAAATAAAACAGATATGGGGCGTCTATATTGGGCGTGACGTCTATATTGGGCGTGACTCTACATCAACTTTAATTAAATAAATTCAGCTGATGTGATTTTTTTTTCTCTGGGATAAAATTAACCGTATTTACCATCAACATACAAATCTGGAAAACATTTTACATCAATATCTTTGTCCTGATTATCTAAAGGTGGGGCGTTCACTTTCAACATTTGATAAACAGATGCCGCAGATTTATTTTGTCGCCGCTCATGAAGAGGATATATAGTATACTGCTCGTACTCATGTTGATTTTCATCAGTTGCTTGTGTTAATAATGCACCATCAATATTTTGGTTCGTTTGATCCACCGTTTCAATTTCAAATTGTATATCTGAATCTATATGATGTTGTAATTGTCGAAAGTTTTCCGGTCGAACTATACCAGAATAATGTTTGTTATTATATTTGAAAAACTTTAAGGCATTATAAATATTCTCTAAATTTACAAGATCCTGCTATATTATTTTACTTTTTGTTGGATGTCCTCTAACAAGAATATATAATTCATGGTCTGTATTTAAAGGCTCTTCAGGTCTTGGTATTTTTTTTAATGTCGCTTCCAATGGTAGTAGTAGATGAAATGTTCTGCCTTTCACTTTTTTAATAGCATGTCTATTAGGTATGTGTTTCTTGAAAACAGGAACCATGGATGTAATTAGTTGAAAGGCTTTTGCTCGTTGGATTAAAATTTTTTCATACTCATTTAATTTTCTTATTTCATCAGGAACTTCTGCATTATAAAGTCCATTAAGAATACATTTTGTGGGAAGTTTATTCGATCGGAAGTTCAATAAGCATGTAGTACAAATAAAATTACTCAACTTGACTTTTTTATCTTCAATAAATTGTTGTAAGCTTTTCCAGTAATTACTTTCTAATGGTTTTCGTATTGCTGAAAGAGATGTTAAATTTCTTAAACAGAAAAGTCCTTGACAAGATATACACTCATTTTTTGGCGTATCTAGACATTTTTCTTTCATGTCAGTCAATGAAGTATGATATTTTTCTATTATTTGGTCTTCATTTAAATTCAAATCGGACAAATCGCAATCCACATTATATACATCATGTCCTTTGTTCATAATAATGTTAGTCGGATTCCATAACTCATTAAATTTATCTATGTTAACGTCTTCTAATGCATTATCTAATTCACAGATTTTATAACCATACGATTTCATTTCATACAGTTGTCTAATCATAGTTCTGATACTTGGAAAATGACTCTTTAAACTATTAAAAAATCTAAGATTGTTTTTAAACGCTTCTTCTTCACATAGCATAAATTTATATATAGTTTTTGGTGGACACTCTGATAGCTCAATAAATTTTCTTTCCAAATTTGTTACCATATTTTCAGTTAATAAACAAATTTTGTCAACTGTCAAATCACATGTCCAACTTTCACCTCTTCTTTTATTTCTAATGTTTTCTTGGGAGTCGTGTAAAACACCTCTCCCATTATTATTCATAACAGCTACACTACCGTGTTCCAATAATTTATACGAAGTTTCAGTGAAATACGGTTCTTGTGTAGGACAATGTAAAGATTTGCCGAAAAGTGCCTCAGATTTGGTAAGTATATCATGACAGTCGTTAAGTAATATTCGATATTTTTCAAGTCCTGTTACCATGATCTTTTTTAAATTTTTATACGATTTTAAATAATTACCAATTAAACTCTTGCGGTTCTATAAAACCCATTTAATATTCTTTTCAGCTTCTAGTCGATCCCCGATTATAAGCGTTATTCTTGCGATGATATTTTCAATGTTTCCCGAAAATTCTAAATATTTAGGTAGTTGATATTCCTTATTCAATTTGGTTCTAATTTGAGGATTTTTAAACCATACATGGATACTTCTTTCATTTGTACATTTGGATTTTTTTTTTGTATCGCTTAATCGCATCACGAAGTTGTTCTTCGCGAGTTTTATCAGAAGCTTTCGGTCACCCGGGTTTCGTTTTTTTTGGCCGCCCAGGTTTCTTTTTCCTTGATTTTTCCGAACCTATTTTTGTTGTTTCTCTGACATTTTCAATAATACCATCACCTGGTTGTTGAATATTTTCAGATTCTTCTACATTTAAACTCTCGGGCGTAGTTATTGGAATACAAACATCGTAGTGTCCAGAAACACCAATCCCGAAACAACATAGTCGTGCAATCTGACACTTTTCTTTATTAATATCAACTATACACTTCATGTCAATTGATAGGTACACTTGTATTCTCAAATTATACAAGATACCAGCGGCTTGTATTTCCCATAACGAGCCATATGTATGAGGTTTTACCATAGCTTCACGATTTTGTTCAATAGAATCGTAAGTGCTGTCATTTTCGTTACAAGTCTTATTTTGAAAATCTTGCCAATTGTCAATAACGTAATTAACTATTGCTTCTCTAACCTTTTCTGTATACTGTAAAAAATTTTCTCCATACAGCGTATATGATACTGAATTAAATAGGGAATTTTCGTCTGGTGGCATGCATATTACTGTATGCGGGATGTTTTTGCCTTCTATTACAAGATCTTTTCTGTACCTATCCATACCATTTTCAAAAATATCATCACCTATTTGTTGAATATTTTGAGAATCTTCTTCATTAGATCTATCGGAAGCAGCTATTGGAATACAGATATCGAAGTGTCCAGACCGAAAATTTCCAGAAAAACGTAATAGTGCAATCTGACTTTTTTCTGGATTAAAATCAACTATACACTTCATGTCGTCTGATTGGTAAACTTGCATTCTCAAATTATACAAGATTCCAGCTGCTTTTATTTCACTGAGCGAGCCATATGTATGAGGTTTTAGCATGGATTCACGATATTATTCAATAGAATCATAATTGCTACCATTTTCGTTACACGTCATACACTGCAAATCTTGCCAATTGGTAACAACGTGATTAACTATTTCTTTTCTTACTTTTTGTGTATACTTAAAAAAATTTTCCCCATACAGTCTATATGAAAATTGAGTGAAAAAGACAGCTTCCGTCTGGAGGCATTAATACGACTGTATGTGAAATAGTTTTGCCATCTATTACGATATCTTTTATGTACCTATCCATATTGCGATCTAAAATAAGAACTATTATGGATTTAGTAAACACCAAACAAATCAAAAAATATAACGACACAAATTACTTTGATTACTAAGATGCCTTTAAAAAAACTAGTTTAAATAAAATTAAAATAAAGAAATATAAATGTTATGCTAACAAAATATAGAAAAAAATTTTTTTTTATTAGTTTACTAACAATGTTTTTTAAATGAAAAAATTATTTTAATATTGATATTGTCCTATTGAGTTTTTTAAATATATCAATATTTGGATAATCAACTGATTAATTTTCTTAATAAGACAAATATATAAAACCGGTTGAAAATTTTAAATTTATGTCTACTTACTATAACGTTGGTTTCGTATTAATTAGTAGAAAACTATACAGAACAAATAAAAAAATTTCAATCAAATTTTTTTATTAAACATAAGCACTTTGAAAATAACGTTACAATACAGGGTGTGGAAAAAGTTATATTACAAAATTTGCTTAGATTAAAGGATAAAATGCAAAGCCATATTGGTCCATGTCCCTCATGATATAACTTATCTTTTAAATAAACAATACAAGATAAAAGAAATGTCTTTAATAACAACAACAAAATATACTTATCTCTTAAAAACAAACTACTTTTGTTTAAATCTTTTTTCATACGTAGTTTTGGTATAAATGTGAAACGTTAAATGCATAACAAACAGTTTAAAACAAAACTATATATATATAAGTTATAAACTCAGTATAGAAGTTTATGTTTAAAAAAAAAAAAATTATTTATTTAAAAAATTAATTTTTACAAATTTTTAATTGTTACAATATTTAATTGTTGAAAATATTAATTATTACAAAAATATTAATTATTACAACGAAGTTAAAAATAATAGTCAAAACGTTAATTAACAGCGATTATGTACATGAAAGTAATAAGTGTTCAATCAATCAAAATGTTCGGTTTATATAAAATAATTTTGGATTAGTAAGTGTTTTTACAATAAATTTGGTCACGTTGATCGATGTTTGACAGGAAATGCTGATCCACATGAACACGAGTTTTATTATTTAGTATTGGGTGCCCATACTAGAATCTATAACTCTTCCGTCCTTAAGACAGAAGTCTGACTTCCGTAGGGAGTTGGACGACTGCAGGCGCTGATGATGTACGTCTAACCACGGTTTCCACTGGTGCATTTTTACTCTTTCTAAGTTTTCTAAACATAAAATATAGAATTAAACAAATTATAGAAATAAAAGTTGTAACTGTCCAAACACCGGTGTGCATAGAATGTTGATATTTCAATGATTGGAGTTCTTTCGTATTTTCCAAGTGTTTCACTTTCAATAAATCCAGATTAATGTCCTTCGATATATTCGTTATGTTGATGACATTATACATTATTTGTTCCAACACGATGTTGTGAGTTGAGGTTAATAAAGTTCCATATTTGATTTGATTAATAGTTAGTTGGCATTCATGTAATATTATGTTGAGTTTTCCGATGAAGTTGGTTATATTTTTCCCACAATTATTAGTGATGTTAACAGGATTGGTTGTCGATACTATGATGTGATTGGTTTCGATTTCTTCTATGAAGTCTTCCTCCATAGTTCGATGAAGTGTGCATTTGGCTGGTTTGTTTTCTAATATTTGGATCTCGCATTGGTTTGAGCTGGTTTCTTGTAATTTATATGGTGGGCATATGTAAGTTTGTTCTATTCGGTTGCAAGGTTTTTGTAGAAATAGGAAATGTTTATGATTATACAGGATTATGTTTGTTAAAGGTTTAATTATTTGATGTTGTTCGGGTATGGGTCTAATTTTTATTGAACTAAAGGTTTCGTTATGAAATTGAGGTATCATTACAGCGAATATAATATTACTCCCGTTATAATAAGCCTTTAAATTTAATAATTCGTATAATTGTTCATCACTTCCGATTTTTATTTGTGGTTTTAAAGCATTATAAACTATATTTAATTCTTGTTTAGTTAATATGTGTTTTGAGATAATGTTCAACCGGGCCAAATTCATAGAAAGAATAATGTCACTAATATGATCATCTAAATACTGTAGTTGTGATTGAACCGAGAAGTATATTTGTGACTGGAATAACTTGTGAATGAACTTGTGTTCGAGAAGTGGATAAGATTTAATAGCATCCACAATTGTTTTAAGTTTATCCTGTTCGGTATTAATAAATTTGGTTATATTGTCAAATCGGTCAACCATTTGTGTATTTAATTTATGTTGTGAATTTGTGCTATCTTCGATTAGTAATTGATTATTTTTTAATACTTCTATCTGCTTGTTAATTTATATCGCGTCATTGTGGTCCATATTACCGGTTATTCCTTTAATTACATAGCCTAAGCCATCTATTAAGCCACGTTTTGATCTATAGGTTTTCAGTTCTAAACTTTCTATTTTATTCTCTAATTTGTGGTATAAGGATTTTAAGGTATTAGTATTATAAAATAAAGTCATATTTAGATCTACATTAAATACATTAGTTTTTAAATGTTCTAAAGATTCCTTTATATTAGTTATGTTAATTATGTGGATTAAATTATTATAATGTGAGGTTAATTTAGTTTCTCCTAGATTGAGTGCTAATAGTCCTTTTGTGTGCGTAAGGTCGTGGTATTCTATACGTTGGGGAAGAGAGGAAGGTGTCAGGCACCTGAAAAAGATTAATTTCTTTTAGGCTTAGTCTTTGATTTGTGGTTCTTAAATTTGTTATTTGTGTGGAATGTTAAGTTACTTTCTTTGGTTACTTTCTTTTCTTTTTTGTCATATGGTGGTCGTAGTTTAGTATTTCTTTGATTATTTTTTATCTACACGTCATCCTGTCCTAGGGAAGAGGGGTCTGATCTGTCTTGGTTTTTCGTGTCTAAAATTTGTATGTTTTTATCGTTTTGCTTCGTTATTATTTCTTGTATAATTTTTATTTTCTCACGTTGTTTATTAGTAAATTCCGTGATTGCGTTATCGTTCGGTTTAAGTATAGTCTTTTCTCGAATTCCACGTATGATTTCGAAGGGTGTAAGTTTTGTTGAAGAGTGGATAGAGTTGTTGTAAGTAATCATGGTTAAATCTAATAGTTCGTCTAAAGGTGAGTTTTCTTTATTTTTTAGTATTCTAAGAATTTCAAGTATGGTGTTATGTAGCCTTTCTACTGGTGAGTTACCCGTAGAGTTTCTAGCAGCTGTTATATGATTCTGTATGTCGTAAAGTTTGAAGAATTCTCGCATGTCTAAGTTAGAGAATTCGTTGCCATTATCGTGTATGATTTTAGTCGGTATACCATGTCTTGCACTATATTATCGAACTATTTTTAATACTTCAACTGAATTTCGAAAGGGGATGATAGAACATTCTGCGTACTTTAAAATTTGTCTATTATGGTCAGTACATATGAAGTATTTCAAATGGTTTGGTGGCTATTTCGGTCGGTGTCTGTTTTAAATGCAGTGGATGTCTCTCGTATTTAAATTTTAAGCAGGTGTCACAAGTATTAATGAAAGTCGTGATTTTTTACTTCATATTGTCAAAGAAATATGTTCTTTTTAGGTGGTTTAGTGTCTCGTCTATTCCTCTGTGCACCGATAGTTCGTGGTATTTGCGTATGATTTCTGTTTGTTCTTCTAGGGTTTGAATGTCCGTTAGTAGGGTCGTACATCTGATAATTTTATATTTAGATATTTTATATTAAGTATTTATCAAGAGATTCATTGAATACTTTAAATGTATCGTCATTAGTCATGGCGGCATTTAATTTGTTAGGTGATAAATATTCTTTAAATATTTCAATGCATTGATTTTCTGTCGGGGTGTTTTCTATTTCTATTGTCAAACGTTTGCGAGTTTCGAATAGGTATTCGGTGTTTATTTGATTCCTAAGTCCGGTATCGATAATTATTTGATTACTAAATTCGTTTAGTGCTTGTTCAGATATTCGTATGCCTTCGTTTATGTTTTCCTGAGCTGAATGTACAGTTGATGCTTCAGCATCTTGTGAACTAGTATCAATATTATTGAGTTCCGCGGGTATACGACTTAGTGCATCCGCGTTAGAATTTACTTTTCCTGGTTTATAGTCAATGTCGAAGTTGTAATCTAAAAATTTGATTTTCCATCTAACCAATTTTGAATTAGGCTCTTTTAAAGAAAAAAACCCATTTCAACGGTTTATGGTCTGTCAGTATGTTGAATTTTTGTCCGAATAAGTAGGGTCTGAATTGCTTACAAGCCCACACTATCGCTAACAATTCTTTTTCTATTGTGCTGTAGTTTTGTTCTGATTTATTGAGTGTACGTAAACGACACACAGGATTGTCGTGTCCAACTGTACCTTTCGATAATACAGCTCCTAATGCGTAAATACTAGCGTCAGTAGTGAGTATAAAGGGTTTGTCAAAATCCGGATATTGTAATATGGGGTCACCGTTGATGAGAGTTTTACAATATTCGAAACACTTGATGTACTCTTTATTTTTTGTATCGATTTTTGTGTCTTTACGTAAACATTGTGTCATAGGTTTAGTTATCTTTGCAAAGTCCTTTATGAATTTTCGGTAGTAGCCTAAAAGTCCGAGAAATGACTTGATTTCTGTCACAGTCTTTGGTAATGGGAATTTTTTAATTGCTTCAATTTTTGCAGGGTTAGGTTTTATACCATCTGTGGTCACTACATGTCCTAAAAATTCGATTTCTTTATGTAAGAACTCGCATTTGTCCAGTTGCGTTTTGAAGTTATGTTTTCTTAATTTGTCAAAAACATTCCGTAACATTTCGACATGTTCGGTCAGAGATGTTGAAAAGATTATGATGTCATCCATATAAACTAATACGTTTTTACCGATGAATTCTCTCAACATATTGTCCATGACGCGTTGAAATGTAGCGGGGGCATTTTTAAGTCCAAAAGTCATTCTTGTATACTCGTTATGTCCATTGTCTACTGTAAATGCCGTCTTTGCAATGTCCTTAGGGTCCATTTCGATCTGATGATATCCTGACGCGAGATCTAGCGTTGAAAAGTAGCAACACTTGCCCAATTTGTTTAGTATGTCAGATATGTTAGGTAAAGGGTATCTGTCGTCTATTGTCTTTTCATTAAGTTTCCTATAATCGACTACTAATCTCCATTTGTTTTTGCCCGAAGCGTCAGCTTTCTTCGCGACAATCCAAATTGGTGATGACCATGGAGAATTAGAAGGTCTAATTATATTTTTCTCTAAGAACTCGTTAATTTGTCGTGTCACTTCTTTTTTGTGGCAATGGGGGTATCAGTATGAGCGCGTGTATATCGGTAATTCATCTTTTGTTACAATAGAATGTTTAACATCAGATGTAAACGTCATATCTTGGTCGGAAGTGTAAAATATGTCTCTGTAGTCAGTACAAGTATTTATTAGAGCGTCCTGTTCTTCTTTATTTAGATGTTTCATTCGGATATTTTTCATAACAAAATCGTAATTATCTGAATATTCAACTTCCATTGAATTTGAATGAATGTTGTATAATTCGTGATAATTAGTGAGCGATTCACTGTTTAACGGTTGTGAAATTATTATTGTTTGTGGTGAATCTATTTCATTTGTTATAAAAACTTTTGCGAATGAGTCCCTTGCTTGGTATATACCACTTACTGTATGTACGTTCTGGTTGAGTTTAATTTGTGGTATGAGTATATCGCCATTTTTTATAAGAGTGGGGACTGTTATAAATTTTTGTTCGTATGCTTCTAAAGTATGTACCTGTGGGGTCGTACAGGGTTTATAGTATAATTTGTTTGTTACGTTTCCGAAATTAATTGATTGGTTGTTATAGTTAATGTTAGCTTGAAGGTCCTGTAGTGTCTGACTCCCTATGATTCCGTCAAAGTAGTAATGGAATTTAAATACTAAAAATTCTAAAGGTGCATGGTTATTTAATTCCTTTAGATATTGTACTTTTACTTTATGTGAAATCTTGTGAGTCTGTAATGCAGTTTTAACGTTAGTGTTCGTAGGTATTAATTTTAAGTCGGTTACGTGTTTTGGGTCGATAAAATTCGGCGGATTCGAGGCTGTAGCCAGAAAATCCTGATCTTCAACGTATTCGATTTCATTTAGATCAGGTTGATTAAATTCAACTATATCAGGTGGATCATAGAATTGAAAATCATTTTGATTTGAGTAGTACGAGTTGTCTGTTGTTCCTGTATCGTGTATGGTATTGTCTTGGTCATAGTTGTTTTCAACGGTAAACAATTCTTTAGATACAAAGTTAGGGGGTCCTGTTGATCTGAACATATTGTTATTATACTGTCTAGTATTTCCCGAGGACGTGTCCATAGGTTCCGGTCTAAATCTGTTAGGTTGGTTGTTAGGTTGTTGTGGTCTATTATGAATTTGATTAGTGCTAAAATTAGGTTTATTTGGATGATTATTGTTTTGTTGGTTGTTATATTGCGGTGGTCTATAATGTAATCGTTGATGGTTACCAAATGGGTTTTGCCATTGTTGGTTAACATTTGTAGAAGGTCTATTGTTAAAATTTGGTGGAATGTGTCGTATTGTTTGTCTAGGTTGTTGTATTTGTTGTGCCTGGACTATTTTCTGAATAGGTTTACCTTGGTGCTGTGTTTGTTTGTAGAAAACATTTTGCTCCATCTGCACGCGTTGCCATGCTTTTCCCAAGTCTTTGGGTTGGAATGCTCTGACAATATTACCTATATTTCTATTAAGCCCTGTTAGGAAACAATCCAGTGCTACCTTTCTATAGTAAATAATTTTAGAATTCTTAGATGCTTCGTCTCCAGGTTGAAGTGAAACATTATTAATGAGGCTAGCTAAAATTTCATTAACTTTACTAAAGAATAGTTCGGCTGGTTGATTGCCTTGTTGTAATGAATATAAATCTATATATATAATATATATATATATATATATATATATATATATATATATATATATATATATATATATATATATGTATATATATATGTACATAAAAAGTAGGTAGTCGCACGACCTACTAATTCCTAGTTTGCATAAGAATTACTTGTCCTCCACTCACATCATAAAAATGTACAGTTTAAAAAATTAATAAAGGATGAAAAATAATGATGTGGGTGGCCTCTGTTATAGACCGTGGTGTCTGCGAAACGGAGGTAAAACCCCATTATTATTATTATTATTATTATTATATAAATAATTCAATATTGTTTTTTAAATTTATCTTTTAAAAATATATTTTTAATAATAATAACTGTCCATTCACGAGCTACTTCCTGAATAAAGCGTTTGGTTAAATTAAAACTAACTTACATTGAATTTGTATCACTTACAAAACTAGTTTAAAAACAAATAACTTAAACACAGAAATATTGAAATAAAAAAATAATTAAATTTGAATGATAAAAATACATAGAGAATTTAAACGATTGTTGTTATATTCAATAATATAAATTTTGATATTATTATAAAAACGATAATCACACCTTCGTCCATGTATTTCAATTAAAAATATAATCTACTTGTTGTTGCAAATATAATGGATTTATAAAATATAAAACATTGGGTATAGAATTGCCAATAATTTAACAGTAATGTCCCAGACGCCCATGATTTGTACGCCCACTGAACGCTCACTGATGTTTATTGTAAATTTTCTGTTTGCACAAATATTTAGTACATATGTATATACATATATATATTTATATATATATATATATATATATATATATATATATATATATATATATATATGTATATTCAATTAATTTTTAATTAATTTGTATAATATTCATTTATTAATTATCGATAAAATATCAAAAATAAAAAGATATATGTTTTTGTTTAACATAAAAATTACACAGCTTTATTAGCAGTAAAATAATGTATATTTGACTATATTTCTCATTGATTTTTATTAAGGAAATTAAATATAATTTAATAAATAAAATAAATAATTTTATTATATTAATAAATTCTCATTCAAACATCATTTCAATACTGATGTTTCGTATTATTTTACATGAAAGTAATTTAAGATATTATTTAACTTTTTATGTTTTCTAAATGATAGTTTACTTAAATATGGTCATTTATTCATGACTTAAAACATAATCAAGAAATATTATTACAATTCCGCATGCAACATGAGATCTCGATTACAGCTAATACTGTTGTTTTCTAAATTGTATATTCGGATGTGATATATACGTTCCATGGAATAAGTTAATGAAGCTTAAGATTTAAGTTCTGGGAATAATTGGGAATTCCTAAAGAATTTTTGTTTATTTTGTTCGAATTCAAACACACCGTTACGGAATTATTTAGCTTTTTATGTAAAATTTCTCGTTAATAATAGTTTACTCCTATTTAAAAATATTTAATGGCTTTTTTAAAAAGAAAGCCGATTTCATAGGATTTCATAGTCGAACTGCAGTTTGAATTTCCCGACTTGTAATTGTTGAACGTTGGTTATAGTGAGCTAAACGTGATGCTTCAGCAGCAATACGTTCAAAAATATCATTAACAAAACTGTGGCATTTTTGTTAACAATTGATACTTCTCAAAATAGTTGCCCAGTTTTATGATATATATATATATATATATATATATATATATATGAAAACCGATTTTACATGATATATGAATACTGTGCGCTCATTGGTCTATGATATTTCTATAATACTATTGGTTAATACCTAACATATGATAAGTAATAAATATTATAAATTAATTGAAAATTTTTACATTTTTGTACGAGATTCTGTACAATAAACATACAAGTGTTACACATTTATTTTTTTTATTAATAAAAAAAAAATACAAAAATATCTGGACGCGGTAAATGTGGTAAAGTTAAGGGTAAAGCAAAGTCAAGATCAAAAGAAGTCGTGCTGGATTACAATTCCCTGTTGGAAGAATTCACAGATTATTGCGGAAAGGAAATTATGCTGAACGAGTGGGTGCTGGTGCTCCAGTTTATTTGGCAGCAGTTATGAAATATTTAGCTGCTGAAGTTCATGAATTAGCTGGTAATGCAGCTCGTGATAACAAGAAAACTCGTATTATACCTCGTCATTTACAATAAGCAATTCGTAATGATGAAGAATTAAACAAATTATTATCTGGTGTAACAATCGCCCAAGGTGGTGTATTACCAAATATTCAAGCAGTGTTATTGCCAAAGAAAACTGAAAAGAAAGCATAAATTATATCCATTGGATTATTGATAATAATATTCATCGATCATAGGCCTTTTTTATAAAAGGCCACAAATTAATGTGAAATAAGAGTGATATATTTTTATTCAAATAACTATATGAAATTTAGTATATATAAGATGTTACTTGATTTGTTTCGGTTATACTTTCTAAAATAATCTAATGAATACAACGGACAAAATACAGACATAATGAATATCCAACCAATCAAAAAGGAGGCGGTACACGTATCAACGAATCAGATGTTTGTATGCTTAATAATGCTATTTAAATTAAAACAAAAATTGTAAAAATTTTCATTTTTCCGATAAATATTTCCAGTTTTCGCAATTTTCCCGTCGGTTTGGGTACTATATCTACCTTTTTGCCAAATATCAACTTTACAGTATATCTGGAAGTAGCGTAGAATTATGATATTTTGTCGCCCAGAGTTATGCGAAAATTGTAAAAATTTCCTTTTTTCCGATTGAAATTTCCAGTTTTCGCAATTTTTCCGTTGGTTTGGATACTAGATTTACCAGTATGCCAAATATCAACTTTACAGGATATCTGGAAGTAGCATACAATTTTAGGTGCTGATCATCCAGGAATTATGCGAAAAATGTAAAAATTTCCTTTTTCCTGATACAAATTTCGAGTTTTCGCAATTTTCCCGTCGGTTTGGGTACTATATCTACCTTTTTGCCAAATATCAACTTTACAGTATATCTGGAAGTAACGTAGAATTATGATATTTTGTCGCCAAGAGTTATGCGAAAATTGTAAAAATTTCCTTTTTTCCGATTGAAATTTCCAGTTTTCGCTATTTTTACGTTGGTTTGGATACTAGATTTACCAGTATGCCAAATATTAACTTTACAGGATATCTGGAAGAAGCATACAATTTTAGGTGCTGATCATCCAGGAATTATGCGAAAAATGTAAAAATTTCCTTTTTCCTGATACAAATTTCAAGTTTTCGCAATTTTACCGTCGGTTTGGGTACTAGATCTACCAGTGTGCCGAATATAATTTTTACAGTATATCTGGAAGTAGCGTAGAATTATGATATTTTGTCGCCAAGAGTTATGCGAAAATTGTTAAAATTTCCTTTTTTCCGATAGAAATTTCCAGTTTTCGCAATTTTCCCGTCAGTTTGGGTACTAGATCTACCAGTGTGCCAAATATCAACTTTACAAGATATCTAGAAGTAGAATATAATTATGATATACTATACTTAAGTTTTTTAAACAAAAATCGCGAATTTTGCGTTTTTGAAGTGAAATAATAACTTTTTAACGGTTAATTCATTAACGATCATTGAAAAAACCGGTTTCTTATAATTACGTAAAGTATCGATAATTCGAAAATTCAACACTGTAGTTCTTTTCGTTCAGAAGATATTTCGCGATCAAACAGTGTTCTAATATTTCCTGTAGTGAAAAGTCCGATGTGTCCCTTAAACTCGGCCTTTCGCACTGCCGTGCTCTACATCACTATCTCTATTGGTTTACGAGATATTTCAATTTTCAGATTCAGGCAAAATCTTTTTTTTTCACGAATAATCTTTAAAAAATGTGTGTTTTTTGAAAAGTTATTACAGTCAATCTAAGTAATGGATGAAAATTTTTATTCAACCGAATTGTTCAACCGAAAACACATTCAATTTGTTAAAACTAAAATTTTTCCTAAGTGCTTCCATATAGAAAACACTTTAATTAGATAAAAAAGTAATTTTTGGTGTTTTTTCCCAATTTCGGACTTGTTTCGTTTAGAAAACTACGGAATCACACATCGATTTTTATACATATATACGATTATACACATATACGATTTTTATTAAGCTATATAAATAATAGTACTCTTATTTAAAATAATTTTTGTTTTTTTTTCATATAAATTTTTATTATTTTAATGTTACAGCCGTGGGCCGGGCAGAATTTTAATTTTATTAATTATTAAAATTAAATTCCCACCCATACCCACGTACTGTATCACGCGCCCCTCTGCCCCCCCTATGCCTATGCCGAGAGCCATTGCCTCTCTTAAAACGATGCTGATGGTGACGAGGCCCACTTCTGTGTGGGCCGCCCTGTTTTTCCTTTCCATTTTCTGCACTCTGTGAATTTCCGACTTCCCGACTTTCCGACTTCCCTTGGTTGTTCAGAAGCCTTGGGTTCTTCCTCAGCTTCCATCCCGTGAGCCACCTCAGCTTCCACCCCGTGATTTACTTCATCATTTTCGGCCATACTAAAAATTTAATTTCTATTTAATTTTTAAATAAAATATTTTAGATATATTTTATTTTGTGCTCATCAAAAAAAGTATGACCGCTATAGAGTGATTTATATATTGAAAAGAAATTTTTTTTTAAACAATTCTATTTTCAATTGTTGTCAAATGACATTCACATTTACGTTAACAATAACTTAGAAAAAGATGAAGTATACTTTTTTTTCAAATCAAATCAAAATAAATTTTATTAATAATAAATTCTTTAACAATAATTATTACAGAGTTTTTGATTCAAGTAATTTATATTTAACTACTTGGTTACCTTATTCAAACGTGATTTTTTATTTTTTTTTTAACGAAAAATTATTTTTAAGTAACAAAAATATCAAAAGATTTTATTTAACTGCGGTATTTATAGAAAATCTTTTGTAATGTAATCAACCTACATTTGATAAAAGAACTGTGAATGGCTAATTATTGATATTGAACCCACCCTAAATGTTAACGAAATTCATCATTATACATGCATTTTTTTTTTTAAATATGTTTTTTTTGGGGTAAGATTTTTTTGTAAAAAATGTTTTTATTTATTGGGTCGCTTTTCATCCACTCTGTACAATAAATATACATACAAGTGTTACATATTTAATTATTTTTATTAATAAAAATGAAATTTACTAAAAAAATTAATGAGGGGAAAATTAATTAAGTGTAAGAAAAAATTTGGTTGAAACTTATGTCGTAAGTTTTCCCTTAGTATGTTTTTTTTAAAATTTTATAACGCGGCAAGTTAATTTTTCTGATGATTTCAAATATTTTAAAACTGGCCGCGTTATAAAATTTTAAAAACATACTAAGGGAAAACTTACGACATAAATTTCAACCAAATTTTTTCTTACACTTAATTAATTTACCCCTCATTTATTTTTTTAATAAATAGTTTACCGATCTGTTTAGCTTGTAAATAGCTCGAAACTTTATGGGATATCATCACTTTTTAAGGAACAGCTATTATTTGAAGTCTAGAGCGATTTACTTTGTTAATAGCTCGGTCCTTTCTCGTATATCATCACTTTTTAAGGAGCAACTATTATATGAAGTCTGGATCTATTTACTTTGTAAATAGCTCGGTTCTTTATCCCATATCATCACTTATTAAGAAGCAACTATTTTATTAAGATTTTCTCGAAAACTTACCTTTCTTACAAACGGAAAATTTAACAATTTTAACTGTAATTAAAATAACATATGAAGCATATATCGATCTGATTTGGTTACCGCCTCCTTTTTGATTAGATAGACATTTAGACAATAGCTTATTTGATATATCAGTATGTTTTAATACTCCAAATAGAAAACATTGATTCTTTCATTGTATTGTTACAATGTTACTTTTTTTAAGTAAACAAGTTGTTTAAAAATAAACAAGTTTATTTTCAATTAGCAATTCGTAATGATGAAGAATTAAATAATTTGTTATCTGGTGTAACAATTGCTCAAGGTGGTATACTACCGAATATTCAAGCAGTGTTATTGCCAAAGAAAACTGAAAAGAAAGCATAAATTTTATACATTGGATTATTGATAATAATATTCATCGATCATAGGCCTTTTATTAAAACGCCACAAATTATTGTGAAATAAGAGTGATATATTTTTTATTAAAATAACTATATAAAATTTAGTATATATAAGATGTTACTTGATTTGTTTCGATTATGACTTCTAAACTAATCGTTTATTACAGACAATTGATTATCAACGTAAGAGTCTTTTAAGAAATGACTTGACCCGATGGCTCCACTTCACAAAAAAAAATTCGTTACGCAGGAGCTGCGTCAACTTAGCGAATTTCCTTGGAATACATAAATCATTCTCTAGCGGTCATATTTTTGGTCTCATCAAAATGCCTTAAGGCCGCATAAGGGGTGTTTTTCCCATTTTTGGAGGTTTGCGTTATAGGTAAAGAAATTTTTCAAAGTGTTCTGTTAACTTGACTTTATTTCGGGTCGATTGGTGAAAATTCCATCATTTCATCATATATAGAACTGAAAAACGTAATTTTGGGGGGTGTTTTTTCGATTTTTTGGAAGTTTGCAATAAAAAATATTAAGTTTTTCGAAATAACTTCCTAATTTGTAGCTATTAAGCGTCGATTGCAAAAAACTACATCTTGTTGCATGTATAGAATAAAAAGGTTGGTTTTGGGAGTGTTTTCACCAAGTTCGAAGGGTTGTGATGGAAAAAAACTGATCTTCTTATCATGAATAGAAGTAAAAAGGTCAGTTTTAGGGATGTTTTTCCCATTTTCGGTGTGGTTGCGATGAAGGTAATGAAATTTTTCAAAATATTCTGTTAATTTTGACGTTATTTCGGGTCGATTAGTGAAAATTCAATCTTTACAGCATTTATAGAACAGAAAAACGTAATTTTGGAGGATGTTTTTCCAATTTTCCGAGGGGTTGCACTGAAAAAATTAAAGTTTACTGATTTTTCTCGTCAGTTTGAAGCAATTTCACATCGAATACAAAAAACAGCATCATTCTAGCATAAGGGCTTGGTTATAAGGGCTTTAAAAAATTTTTGCAGGCGAAGCTGCAACGGGCAATGCTAGTAATAAATAATAATTGATCAATGCAAAATATAATAAAAAAGTTAAAAAAAATAAAATGAGAATATAAATTAATGTTTACAAAATTACAATAAAAAACGTATAAAATAAAATAAATTCACACAGTGTTGGGCACCCATCCAAAAACCAATTGTAATCATCTGTGCTTAACTTTTAAAATAAACGCACACTGCTGTATTCAAATTGCTATGTCTATTTCTATGTGGTATAAAAATTAATAGGTATATATGATATTGTTCGTTTTCTACATGGTAGTTTGCTGATGACACAGTCTTAAGTTAATTAAAACAAAAAAATGTTAAATTTTCCGCTTTTCCGATAGAAATTTCCAGTTTTCGCAATTTTTCCGTCGGTTTGGATACTACAGCTACCAACATGCTAAATATCAAATTTCGGCATATCTGGAAGTAGCTCATAATTTTGATATCTTATACTTAAGTTTTTTAAGGCGTTCCCGCGAATTTTGCGTTTTTGAAGTGAAATAACTTTTTAACTGTTAATTCGTTAACGTTGATTGAAAACATTGGTTCTTATAATTCCGTAAAGTATCTATATTCGAAATATCAACCCTGTAGCTCTTTTCGTTCAAAAGATACAGCACCCAAAACATGAGCCTAAATTAACCATAAGTAATAGCACTGTAGTAGGAAGTCCAATGTGTCCCTTAAAACAAGGCATGCTCTAGATTTAAGCGTCATTCATACAAAACCTGTAACTATTTTCTCAAAGGATATGCGATTAGCTCGCCGTATTCATGGAGAACGATTAAACATACAACAACAATTAATATATAGATTTATTTAAGGATCTATATTTCAAGAAAAATAAGTAAAAATGTAAGTAAACTACCATGTAGCAAACAACCAAACTTCTACCATCTAACATAAATAGCAGTAAAAAAGTTAATTTTTGGCATATTTTGCCTATTTTTGGGAATAATAAAAAACTTTTTGTACTGTGATCGCATGAGATATAAATAATGAGTGATATTTTTGATAAAAATATTGAGTGATGTATATGCCTTATATATGTGTATATGTATTTGTGTTTTAAATATTTTTAACTGTTAACATATATCACAAATATCATTTCGTGTAATGTTCATCTTTATGATATGAATGAAGGCCTAAATTAATAGTTTTTTGAACTTTTTTGATAAACTGTTTATGTTCTAAACCAAAAATTTAAAATATATTTCAATACTACAAAATTAAAATTTATTTATATTCATAAATTATTTTATTGTGTATATATAATAAAACTTAAATACAAACACCAATAATTATACTCACCTGAACAAATGAGAATTGATGTTTACCTCAATATGCACGAATAATAATTATTTTATTCCAAAAAACATTCACACACACCTGAAAAAATGTTAAGTGTGTATTTAAATTTTTTTATACTGTAATTGTATGATGTAGTGTATACATACGGCACAATACAATACGATGTTTAATTAATTTGTATATGTAAAAAGTGAGTGATATATTTGCCCTGTGTTTGTGTTAACAAAATTTAAAAAAAATACAATAAAATAAGCCACGCCCAAAAATTTTATTAAGCCATGAGTTTTTAAAGTGGCAATCACATTTAATGTAATAAAATCCCAAATTTGATTTAAATATAAATGTAACTGTTTTTCTTACCCGTTAAACCGTTTGACTTTATAGAATTAAATTGTTTTGGTTATAAATAAGATACTGTTTAATAAAACATTATTATATTAAAATGGCTAAGACCACGCCAAGTGTTTGCAAAATCATTGGGTTGTAAACCCGTATTTGGTAAGTTTATTTTAAGATACTAATTTAAGCGTCATTCATACAAAACCTGTAACTATTTTCTCAAAGGATATTCGATTAGCTCGCCTTTTGTGTTAAACATAAATGCAAAAACCAATAATTATACTCACCTGAACAAATGTAAATTGATGTTTACTTCAATATGCACGAATGATAATTATTTTATTCCAAAAAATATTCACACACACCTGAAAAATGTTAAGTGAGTATTTAAATTTTTTTTTACTGTGATTGTATGATGTAGTGTATACATACGGCACAATACCTTAAGATGTTTCGTTAATTTGTATATGTAAATAGTGAGTGATATATTTGCCCTGTGTTTGTGTTAACAAAATTTTAAAAAAATACAAAAACATAAAATACAAACAGAAACTTTAAAAATAATATATATATATATTTATGCATGTATGTAGAACAAATATTCAAATTTAATATTTAAAATATATATTAAATAAAAAAATTCTTTAAAATCTTAAAAAATATTACATTTATAATTAATATAATTTAATTGATATTAAAATTTAATATTTTAAATATTAAATTTTTGAAATTATTTTATTTTGTGGGTATAATTAAATTTGCATACAAAAATAAATAATCACACTTACCTGAATAAATGTGAATTCATGTTGACCAAAACATGCACCAATAATAATTATTTTAATCCAAAAAAAAATTCACATACACCTGAACAAATGTTAACTGATGTTCGCCTCAACATGCTTTATCCACAAAAACATTCACACTCACATGAACAAATATAAACTTATGTTTACCTCAACAAGTTCCAACAACAACTGTCCGTGATGCTGCATTCATAGCATTTACTCTTTTACATTTTTATTAAATATTATTTGTATTCAAAAATTCGTGTAAAAAAATTGTCAATACAATTACTACAAACCCAACTCTTTTAAGTCTTGAGACCTTAAACACAACAAACAAGACTTACTTTCTATCTATCTAAATATAACCTTTATTACTCATATATGAAAAAGATTATTGGCTTCCCAATAAGAAAGCCTGTGTATACCTTTGATGTTTGTACTTATTTTTGACTGTTAAAATTACTTAATTTTTTCAGAAAATTGTCCAAACTTTGTAACTCTTCAGAATCTTTGTATTTTTCCAAATTGTTGAATTTATTAATAAATATATCATCTGTGCTTGAAGACGTCATCTTTAAGATCCGGCAATCTCGTTGCTTACAACGTAACTAATATTTTGCGTTTATTAACGTATGTTTTAACACTGCGTCAATCCGTAAAATTTTACGTTTTTGTTTTTTAATTTTATGTTTAATTTTTGCTATCCATTTAACTAATTCATGGGTATCATCTGTACTTTTTTCACTAGACAGCATTTTGGTAGCACCCATGTTCATTTTTTAAATTTAATTATTTTGTTGTATCTATAGTACTTTCTGATTGTGTTATCTTCACAGTTACTAGATTTGAACTGATTGATACTGAATTGAATTGAAAATTATTTATTAATATCGTCTTTTTTTGAAGTTATAATACAAAACGTCTTAGAATCTATAGTACCTAGCCTAAGCTTTACCTATAATATATAATCTTATTAAATAAATACATCGAAATCTATAAACATTTTACATTGTTTCTTAAATGGAAAAATCTTAAAAAAAAAAACCATTGATATCTAAAATTAACCTAAGTTGGACGGATAAGCCGTCCCTAAAACTAGACCTTAAAGATTACACCGAATCAGTTGTAATCGACATCATGTGGCATGCGGTATCGTTTCCTGAAAAGCAACGTACGCGGGTCAAATTGGCCCAGTTCATTGATTTCCGGGAAAGAATTTTTGCGGGATGATTGGAAATAGGATTTCGAAATGGTTTGGATGAAGGTTTGGATTGTGGGGTGCCCAGTTTCTCTGTGGAGTGCTTCAGTCGGGTATCGAAGAGGGACTTTCAAAATCGTCCAAAGACAACGATTTTGAAATTTTTGCATTTTCGCAAGCTGCGAAGGTGCAGCGTTCGACCAGATTGGTGCAGCGTACGCGAGTACGGGCCGGATACATGACTTGAAAAGTCGATGTTTCAGACGTTCGTCTAACCTACTCCTAGCGTTGAGTAGTGCGTACAACCCAGCAAAGGATGCGTTTCCAAGAGCAAGACGTTTTTTAACGTTCTGCGTCCAATTTAACTGCCTTTGAAGGGTTACTCCCAGGTATTCAACACTTTGAGTCTGTTGGATTTCAGTGTTAAACATCTTCAATTCAAGTGGGTAAGAAGAAAATTTATTCTTCTTTGTGAACAAGACGGACTGAGTCATCGAAGGATTAATTTTGATTTTCCACTTCTTGAAATAGCTTTCAAGCGTGGATAGGCGGGATTGGAGGCAGCTCGATATGAGTTTCGGCTGCCAGGAAGTACAGTAGAGTGCTGTGTCGTCAGCGAAGAGGGCCGTTTCGGTTGCTCGATCCTTCGGGATGTCGTTTATAAAATATAAGAAGAGGCGGGGTCCAAGCACGGAGCCTTGAGGTACACCAGCCTTGACACAATATTGGTTCGATGTGCTTTGTTGGAGATGAATTCGGGATTTTCGTTTCGATAAGTAGGAAATCAGGAATTTCAGGATGTAGGTAGGTATGTTGAATTTGGAAAGTTTGTGGATGAGTCCATCGTGCCAAACCGTATCGAAAGCCTTTTCGATGTCCAATAGGACCATGCCTGTGGATTTATTCCAGTTAAATCCAGAAGAAATATGGTCAGTGAGCCGGTGAAGCTGACTCACTGTTGAGTGGTTCGATCTGAAACCAAACTGTTGGGGAATAAGTTGTCCGTGGATATTTTCATGCGACTGCAGCCGGTTCAAAGCTACTTTCTCCATGACCTTGCTGAGAGATGGCAGCAAGCTGATTGGTCGGTAACTTGAAGGCAACTTGAGTTGTTTTCCCGGTTTCGGAAGGGCTAGCACTTTGGCAGCCTTCCAAATGTCAGGAAAATAACGAAGTCTCAAGCACGCAGTATAGATATAACTGAGCTGAACAACCGTCTTCCGAGGAAGACAACGAAGAACAACATTATTTATTCCATCATCACCGGGAGCCTTCCTACACTTAAGTTTCCTTAAAATGTGTGAAACCTCCAGAGGTGACACGCATTTGACATCGATTGGGTTAATGACGGAAGAGCGAATATTTTCCAAAGATTCGGATACCATACGGGCCGTTTCTTCGTCGTGATATTCGTCGCCATCGGTTAAGCTGTGCGCCTTAGAGAAGGTATCAGCGAGAAGTTGAGCTTTGTCTGAATCTGGGTAGGGATACCTATTATCCGACAGTAAAGGGGGCAGTCTATTGGAACGTTTACGCAAACGTCTAGCAACTGTCCAAACACTATTGTCACGAGTGGTCAGAGCCGAAATCCTCTCATCCCACGCGCATCTCTGGTACGCGTGACTTTTTCTCGAATATCAGCTGACATTCGCTTCATGGCGTCATGAAGCTCAGGCAGCCTAACTCTTTGCCAATATTTACGCAATTTGTTCCGAGTCCGTACGAGTCGTAGTATGTCATCATCTAATTTAAGTTGAAAGCCGATGGATCGAGTTTCGTAGGTATAGATTTTTCGGTAGCAGCTACGAGATTCCTCGTCAGTTTACTAACCTCCAAATCTATTTGATCGGTTGTTTTGATCTGCGGAGTGATCAAAGTTTCGGCGTTAAGATACTGTTTGAAAAGTTTCCAATCCGCTTTCCAAAAGCTCAACCGGGTCCGCAACGTAGCAGCTCCCCTCATTTCACCTAGGGTGAAGGTGATTGGGCGATGATCGCTTTGCAAATCCAAGTGAACATCTTGGTCTGACAGGAGGTTACAATTCTTGAGTATCGTTAAGTCAATGGTCTGAGGAGGGCGGTGGGCAGCATCAGGATAGTAAGAGGGATCCTCTGGGTACGCAACAATGAAGTTTCGTTTGAGGGAATGCGCATAGAGTGCGTTCCCGCTAGCATTGTTAGACATACAGTTCCAAGACATATGGCGAGCATTAAAATCACCCATGATCACAGCGCGATCATGTGTCCTTAAAATGCGGTCAATATCCTTTCCCTGTAAAAGTCTATCGGGGGATTATATAGAGATGTGACTTTATAATTACCACAATTTGCCCAAATTAGAATGGAGACGGCTTCGATATCACCGTCTTCGGGAGGCAAGAGAGAGTGTTGGACATCGTGTCGAACGTATAGGGCAACCCCGCCCCCATTTCTGGTGGCACGGTCACGGCGATAGGTGTAGTACCCAGGAATTTGAGCTCTCTTGTCCGGCTTTAACCAAGTTTCGCTGAAGGCAGCCACTTGGATCTGATGCTGTTGAAGAAATGAGTGAAGCTTGGGAAGTTTGCGATGGATACTTTGAGAGTTCCATTGTAGGAATCGGATGTTGGATCTAGAAAAGGGATGGGATGCTATTTGCAAAGAGATGAGATGTCATCCTGAAAAACACAAGAAGTTTTTCTGAATCTGATTTGCATGATTTCCATGCATTCTCCACTTCGATCCTGAGTTTCAGGAGGATCATGAAGTCGAAAGTCGATTTAGTTCCTGCTGCATCAGACTCCAATGGAGTTGGAGACGATGGAGGTCTTTCGAGGGCTTCAATTAAGAAAGGGTTATGGGGTGAAATGGGGGTGGTACTCTATATCTATTACCTCCTTTTCTGATGCTCTCTTCATTGTCCACGGATTTGCGGTTGGAGTAGGGGCCGGGACAAACTTCTTCGATGATGTTGCTGCTGCCGATGATGTACTGCTCCCCGCTGCTGGAACTCTGCTTGGCTCGTTGACCTCTTTTCTACGAGGGAGGGCTGGGTATTCCCTAGCCGAAGACGTGGGGGGTGGGCGCCGAAGGGGCTCGCCCGGAGCAGCATTGCGCTTCGCTCCTCTGCTGCCGCTGGGTCTTCTCGGAGCCATTTTTGTCACATATGCCAGCTTTTTGGGACAGTTCATGGCACTGGCTGGATGGGAAGCGCTGCAATTACAACACTTCGCTGGTTCCGACCTCTGGAGCCCACAAGCCTGTGAAGCATGGTTTTCGCCACACTTCACGCAGCGTTGAACCCCACGACAGAACCGTGATCCGTGCCCGTAGGACTGACATCTGTAACATTTGATGGCCCCTCTTTTATTTTCGAAACGTTGGGTGGTTACAGGCACGCCACATAATAAATAATTATTATTTAAATAAATAATAAATATATGTAAAAGATATAATTGATCTTTGTTAAATTGATTTATGACATATTATATAAATTTATATGTAAATTATCAAAGTTGTTAACATTCAAAGCAATTGTGATAATAGAAGGAAGTTATAGTTGTTAAGCAACAAATAAAAATGATAAACAATATTAAAATAATAATTTAATAATGAAGAAGCGATACCGCTACAACCTCAACAAGTTTCAACAACAACTGTCCATGATGCTGCATTCATAGCATTTACTCTTTTACATTTTATTAAATATTATTTGTATTTAAAAATTCCTGTAAAAAAATTGTCCATACAATTACTACAAAACAAACCCTTTTAAGTCTTGAGACCTAAATCACAACAAACAAGACTTACTCTCTATCTATCTAAATATAAACTATATTACATTTAAAATTAATAAAATTTAATTAATATTAAAATTTAACATTTTAAATATTAAATTTTTGAAATTATTTTTTTTGTGGGTATAATTTAATTTGCATACAAAAATAATTAATCACACTTACCTGAATAAATGTGAATTCATGTTGACCAAAACATGCACCAATAATAATTATTTTAATCCAAACAAATATTCACACACACCTGAACAAATGTAAACTGATGTTCACCTGAACATGCTTAATCCAAAAAAATATTCACACTCACATGAACAAATATAAAGTTATGTTTACCTCAACAAGTTCCAACAACAACTGTCCATGATGCTGCATTCATTGCATTTACTCTTTTATATTTTTATTAAATATTATTAGTATTTAAAAATTCCAGTAAAAAAATTGTCAATACAATTACTACAAACCCAACCCTTTTAAGTCTTGAGACCTTAAATATAAACTAAACATTTACTCTTTTACATTTTTATTAAATATTATTTGTATTTGAAAATTCCTATAAAAAAATTGTCAATACAATTACTACAAACCCAACCCTTTTAAGTCTTGAGACCTTAAACACAACAAACAAGACTTACTCTCTATCTACCTAAATATAAACTATATTACATTTAAAATTAATAAAATTTAATTAATATTAAAATTTAATATTTTAAATTTTAAATTTTTGAAATTATTTTATTTTGTGGGTATAATTAAATTTGCATACAAAAATAAATAATCACACTTACCTGAATAAATGTGAATTCATGTTGACTAAAACATGCACCAATAATAATTATTTTAATCCAAAAAAATATTCACACACACCTGAACAAATGTTAACTGATGTTCACCTCAACATGCTTAATCCAAAAAAATATTCACACTCACATGAACAAATATAAAGTTATGTTTACCTCAACAAGTTCCAACAACAATTGTCCATGATGCTGCATTCATAGCATTTACTCTTTTACATTTTTATTAAATATTATTTGTATTTAAAAATTCCTGTAAAAAATTGTCAATACAATTACTACAAACCCAACGCTTTTAAGTCTTGAGACCTTAAATATAAACTAAACATTTACTCTTTTACATTTTTATTAAATATTATTTGTATTTAAGAATTCCTGTAAAAAAATTGTCAATACAATTACTACAAACCCAACCCTTTTAAGTCTTGAGACCTTAAATAAACTATATTACATTTAAAATTAATAAAATTTAATTAATATTAAAATTTAATATTTTAAATATTAAATTTTTGAAATTATTTTATTTTGTGGGTATAATTAAATTTGCATACAAAACTAAATAATCACACTTACCTGAATAAATGTGAATTCATGTTGACCAAGACATGCACCAATAATAATTATTTTAATCCAAAAAAATATTCACACACACCTGAACAAATGTTAACTAATGTTCACCTCAACATGCTTAATCCAAAAAAATATTGAAACTCACATGAACAAATATAAACTTTTGTTTACCTTAACAAGTTCCAACAACAACTGTCCATGATGCTTCATTCATAGCATTTACTCTTTTACATTTTTATTAAATATTATTTGTAATTAAAAATGCCTGTAAAAAATTGTCAATACAATTACTACAAACCCAACGCTTTTAAGTCTTGAGACCTTAAATATAAACTAAACATTTACTCTTTTACATTTTTATTAAATATTATTTGTATTTAAAAATTCCTGTAAAAAAATAGTCAATACAATTACTACAAACCCAACCCTTTTAAGTCTTGAGACCTTAAACACAACAAACAAGACTTACTCTCTATCTACCTAAATATAAACTTTATTACTCATATATGAAAAAGATTAGTGGCTTCCCAATAAGAAAGCCTGTGTATACCTTTGATGTTTGTACTTATTTTTGACTGTTAAAATTACTTAATTTTTTCAGAAAATTGTCCAAACTTTGTAACTCTTCAGAATCTTTGTATTTTTCCCAATTGTTGGATCTATTAATAAATATATCATCTGTGCTTGAAGACGTCATCTTTAAGATCCGGCAATCTTGTTGTTTACAATGTAACTCATATTTTGCGTTTATTAACGTATTTTTAAACACTGCGTCAATACGTAAAATTTAACGTTTTTGTTTTTTAATTTTATGTTTAATTTTTGCTATCCATTTAATTAATTCATGGGTATCATCTATACTTTTTTCACTAGACAGCATTTTGGAAGCACTCATGTTCATTTTTTAAATTTAATTATTTTGTTGTATCTATAGTGCTTTCTGATTGTGTTATCTTCACTGTTAACAGATTTGAACTGATTGATGCTTTTTTTTTGCAAATGTTTTTATTTTCAATCAATTAATACATAGTTTTTAATTTTTACATTTGTTCCTTAAAATTACCAAATATTTTTCGTTATGCTTACAATTGTTTATATTTTATTGGTTATCATATTTATATCCTGTGGAAAAATTTTTAAAAAACCACATACACTTATTGAGCCTTAAAGCTAGAAACTTAATAATAACTTAATCTAATAAATATTTACAGACATTTACAAATTATTTGGAGTTCATGAGATCTGGTAATTATATCTTAATTGATTAATATATGGTGGGGTAATTTGTATTTTATTTTGAAGGGTGCATTATTATTATTGTACTTGCCAACATCTTTTAGAATATTTAGAGACTTAACTCTATTGTTTTAGAAGGTACTAGTTCTGTAAAGGAATTCAGTGTAGATGTGGTTGATGTTCAATCTTTCTTTGATAGCTAGGTTGGTTTCGATAGGGGTTGCATTACTTATCATACGGAGTATTATATTTTCTGTAGTATGTATTTTTTTTATATTTGATATACAAGTTCCACTTCATACTGGAGCTGCGTACAATAATATAGGCTTAATCATACTTTTGTACAAAATGATTTTGTTTTTTATACTTAGATTACTTTTTGCATTGATTAGCGGATATAGCATATGTTTTGTTTGCCTAGCTTTGATACAACTCTTGTTGATGTGTGTTGTGTATGAGAGTTTCTTGTCTAATATGACTCCTAGATATTTAGCATGTGATTTGGGTTCAATGATGGTATTGTTAATTTTTATTGTAAGATTATCTTCATTTCTCTTAATTTCAGACTTTTTACTGAATATGACTAGTTCTGTTTTAGCTTCGTTGATTTTTTGTTAGCTGATGCGTTGTAGAGTGCAGTGTCATCGGCAAATAATGCTAAATTAGTATCTTTATCTTTAGGGATGTCGTTGATATAAAATAGGATTAACACTGGGCCTATTATGGACCCCTGTGGTACTCCAGCCTACGTCTTTTGCTTCTGTGAGAGCGTGTTGTTAATTTGTACCTGTATGTGTCTATCTACTAAGTAATTCTGTATTATTTTAATTATGTAGGGTGATAGGCCAATTTCGTGTAATTTAAGGATTAGTCCTTGGTGCCAGACTGTATCGAACGCCTTTTCGATATCTAGTAATACTAGGGCTGTTGATTTTTTCCAGTTAAACTGTGTGGTTATGAAGTTTACTATTCTAACTAGTTGTAGGTCTGTCGTGTGTGTTTCCCTAAAGCCAAATTGCTCTGGTATTAGCTTATTGTTTTGGTGTTCGAAGTTTTTGATTCTTTTTAATATTATTGTTTCTAGAACTTTGCTAAGTGTGCAGAGTAGGCTTATGGGCCTGTAATTATGTGGGTATAGTTTGTCTTTTCCTGGTTTTCGGAAAGCCAAGACGGTGGCTAATTTCCAGTCTATGGGAAAATACGATAGTTTTAGGCAGTTATTATAAATGTAGGTTAGCTGGACTATAGCTTTGTTAGGTAGATTTTTGAGGATGATGTTTTGTATTTTATCATGTCCTGGTGCTTTTTTTGCTTTTGTTTTTTTAATAATGTTTTTGATTTCCCTAGGTGACGTTAATGTAATACTGTCTGTGTCTATCTGTGATTCCAATATGTCATTATATGCTTTAGTGGCCGACAACTCTGTCTCTCGATCTCCTTCTTGTTCAGTGAGGTGGTGGACTCTCTCAAAATGCTCAGCTAATACATTAGCTTTGTCTTCATCTGTTAAAGCCAGTTTTTTGGGCCCGTGTATCGTCGGTATGTTTAAGTTTGTTGTTTTAGTGAATAACTTGGTAGTTTGCCATATTGTGTTGTCGGAGATTTTCAAGTTTTCCAACTTAATGTCCCACAGTTCGTTTTTATATTCTGATATGGATTGCCTGATTTTGCATGCCAGTTGTATCATTTGTATTTTTAAGTCTGTCAGTCCTGTTCTTTGGTATTGTCTTCTAAGCCTATTTCTGTTTTTAATTAGCTGTTTTATGTGGTTTGGCAATGGGGTGTAATTGTTTGCAATTTTAGTTTTTGGAATGGAAGTAACTACGGCTTTATTTATTGTACATGTAAGGTTTTGAATGCATCTGTCGATGCTATTTTTAGAATTAAGATTTGCATTAATTACAAGTGATTCATTGATATTTTTTCTGAATTGCTGCCAATTAGCTTTTTTATAGTTTAAGTAATTTTTAGCGCTGCATTTAGGTAAGCCAGTTTGTTTGGTCGTTAGAATTACTGGTAGGTGGTCTGACTTCTAGGTCGTTAATTGTTTCAATTATATAATTATTTTTAATGTTTTTTAGGATGGCCAGGTCCACTACACTGGGTTTGCCACCATTCGTTGGGTATAGTGTGTAGCTGCTTGGCGCTACAATTTCGTATTGATATTTGTTTGCTAGTTTATTGATTATATTTCCGTTGGCATTTGAGATGTTGCAGTGCCAATCTGGGTGTTTCGCGTTTAGATCGCCCATAATGATTACTTCAGGGTTACTCATAAGTTGTTGTATTTCGTTTGGGTCTATTTTGTTTGTTTTAAGAGCTATTTGGGGGCATGCATATACTGTGAAAATTTCTGTATTATTTGCTAGTTTGATACCTAATGCTTCTATAGTATTATACTTTTTGTTCACAAAATTTTGTTGTGTTTTTAATTATTATTAGGAGTCCTCCTCCTTTAATGCTGTCTGGTCTGTCATGTTTTACAAATGTATACCCTGGCAATCGAATCAGTTTGTTTTTATTATTAAGTTTAGTTTCGTTAATAAGCATGATATCAATTTTATTTTGTACTATAAATTCGTATAACTCTGAGCATTTCTGAGAGATTCCGTTAGCATTCCAGTGTCCTAATTTGATATTACTATTATGATTAGCCATCATTGTTCCCTTCTTCATAAGCTAACATGAATTCTAATATTGCTGTGCACTGTGCACTTTTGTCGTTTTCAGTTTTTTTTAAGTTTATCTTTATGAGATCTTATTAGTTTAATTAAATATTTAATATTACATATTGAGTTCAGTTCTTTAAGTTCAGTCATAAGTTCGTTAAGAAAGGATGATTCTGCTTCTGATTTCTTAACCATGGATGTTTGCTTCACTGCTCCGCTGTACGATTGTATATTGTCCTGATTTTTAGTTGGTTGTACAGTGGTTGGTGCTGTTTTCAATCCCGGATAATTCTCTGCATCGTTGGATGGCGGTGCTGGTATATTCTGCTTTTGTTGTGGCTGGTTTGTTTTTAATTGTCTTCTTTTTTCTAGAGCTGCTAGGTAGTTTTGATAAGTCTTTCAGCCGGTGTAGTTCGCTGGGTGGTTTTGTTGGCAGTTGGTGCACTGCGGCGGTTCGTTTTCTTTTTTATTACAATCTTTCGATTTGTGTGGGCCTGTGCATTTGACACAGCGTGATTTGTAATGGCAATTGCTTGAGCCGTGTCCAAATTGTTGGCAGTTGTAGCACTGCGTCACTATTTTTGGGTCTCTGTAACGTTCAATACGTACGATTACATTGTAGATATGTTTGATGGCATATACACTTTTAAAGTCGGTGTCAGCTGGCATGGATATGTAGTAGTATGGAAACTTATTGCTTGATTCTTTGCTTTGTTTCATTTCAGTTACTTTTGTTGGTTTAAAACCCTTATTTTCAAGTTGCGTTTTGATTTTTTCAGCGCGAATCGAAGGTAGTCCTTTGAGAACAAACTTATATTCTTTTTCATCTCCTAAGTGAAATGTATGGAAATCACTTCTTTTATTTATGAGTAGATTTTTGATTTTGATGTGATCTTCTTTGCATTGTGTGTATAAAGTCATCTTTGCTTGTGTAAATTTGTATTTGGTCGTTGATGCCGTTTCTGTGATGTTATTTATTAAGTCGACAATAGCGTTATGTTGCATGTTCATTATATCTATGGCGATAGGAACTGATCTGTATTTTATTGGTTCTTGTTCATCCTCATATGTCAAACCTTCACTTGTGTTGTCATCGTTGGTGTCCATATTTTCATTTGTTATGGGTTGTTCAGTAGCTTGTTTTATTTTTTTGATTTCACTAGATTTCGCTGCATCTTGAGTGGGTCGTTTATTTTTCTTTCTTTTTTAACTTAAACTTCTATTGAATCCATTTAGCTGATTGTGTTATTTTTTTACGATATTTGTTAAGTTTATGTTTGTAATAGATACATTAACGGACCATATATCTATCTATATGATATATATCTATCATCTATCAATCTATCTATCTAACTATGATTGATGCTGTACACGGCTGTGCTTTAAATAGTGCATAAAACAATAAAATTAGCCACGCCCAAAAATTTTACTAAGCCATGAATTTTTAAAGTGCCAATCAGATTTAATGTAATAAAATCCCAAATTTGATTTACATATTAATGTTACTGTTTTTCTTACCCGTTAAACCGTTTGACTTTATAGAATCAAATTGTTCTGGTTATAAATAAGATACTGTTTAATAAAACATTATTATACTAAAATGGCTAAGACCAAGCCAAGTGTTTGTAAAAATCAATGAGTTATAAAGCCATATTTGGTAATTTTGTTTTAAGATACTAATTTATGCTCCATTCATACAAAACCTGTAGCTATTTTCTCAAAGGATATTCGGTTAGCTTGCCGTATTCACGGAGAACGATTAAACATACAACAACAATTAATATATTGATTTATTTTAGGATCTATATTTCAAGAAAAATAAGTTAATATGTAAGTAAACTACCATGTAGAAAACATCCAAACTTCTATCTTCTAACATGAATAGCAGTAAAAAAGTTAATTTTTGTCATATTTTGCCTATTTTTGGGAATAATAAAAAACTTTTTGTACTGTGATCGCATGAGATATAAATAATGAGTGATATTTTTGATAAAAATAATGAGTGATGTATATGCCTTATGTATGTGTATATGTATTTGTGTTTTAAATATTTTTACCTGTTAACATATATCACAAATATCATTTCGTGTAATGTTCATCTTTATGATATGAATGAAGGCCTATAATAATTATTAAATTATTAATAATTTTTTGAACTTTTCTGATAAATTGTTTATATTCTAAACCAAAAATTTAAAATATATTTCAATACTACAAAATTAAAATTTATTTATATTCATAAATTATTTTATTTTGTATGTATAATTAAACTTAAATACAAAAACCAATAATTATTCTCAAATGAACAAATGTGAATTGATGTTTACCTCAATATGCACGAATAATAATTATTTTATTCCAAAAAATATTCACACACACCTGAAAAAATGTTAAGTGTGTATTAAAATTTTTTTATACTGTGATTGTATGATGAAGTGTATACATACGGTACAATACCTTAAGATGTTTCAATAATTTGTGTATGTAAATAGTGAGTGATATATTTGCCCAGTGTTTGTGATAACAAAATTTAAAAAAAATACAAAAATAAGAAATACAAACAGAAACTTTAAAAATAATATATATATATTTAAGCATGTATGTAGAACAAATATTCAAATTTAGTATTTAAAATATATATTAAATAAAAAAATTCTTTAAAATCTTAAAAGATATTACATTTAAAATTAATAAATATTAAAATTTAATATTTTAAATATTAAATTTTTGAAATTATTTTATTTTGTGGGTATAATTAAATTTGCATACAAAAATAAATAATCACACTTACCTGAATAAATGTGAATTCATGTTGACCAAAACATGAACCAATAATAATTATTTTAATCCAAAAAAATATTCACACACACCTGAACAAATGTTAACTGATGTTCACCTCAACATGCTTAATCCAAAAAAATATTCACACTCACATGAACAAATTGCGGAAAATTGGGAAAATTTCGAAATTTGGAAATTTGTATCGGAAAAAAGGAAATTTTTACACTTTTCTTTTTAATCAAATAAGCATTTGAACGCATTAATTTATCTTGTTCGTTGATATTTTTATAGAGTCCTATCTCAGTGGATGACACTTAAGTATTTAAATATTGATTGTATTAGACTATTAAAAACTCAACAACCATGTAGAAAACAAACTGAACTATATTAGCATTAAAAATTTCTTTAACCTATAGTAGTGAATTGGCTTGTTGTATACAGCAGTTGGCATATAGCATTTAAAAGTTTAGCAACGTTAGTTAAAATCAGTAATTGGATGGGTGAACATTGTGTACAGATTTTTTTTTGTAATTTTGTAATAAACATTAATTTATTTATATTCTCATTTTAACTTTTTTATTATATTTTGCATTGATCAATTATTATTTATTAACTTCAATTGTTTCAGTGCAACCTCCCGGAAAATTGGAGAAACATACTCCAAAATTACGTTTTTCTTTTTTATAAATGCTAGAAAGAGAGAATTTTCACTAATCGACCCGAAATAACATTATATTAACTGAATATTTTGAAAAATTTCATTACCTATATCGCAACCACACCGAAAATGGGAAAACATCCCTATAAGGCCTTTTCACTTCTATTCATGATAGAAAAATCGGTTTTTTTCTATTCGACGTTGAACAGTTTCAAAATAACAGATTTATTTGAAGGAAGATAATTTTTCCATCACAACCCTTCGAACTTGGTAAAAACACCCCCAAAACCAACCTTTTTTTCTATACATGCAACAAGATGCAGTTTTTTGCAATCGACGCTTAATAGTTACAAATTAGGAAGTTATTTCGGAAAACTAAAATTTTTTTAATGCACCCTCCCGAAAAATCGAAAAAACACCCCCCAAAATTACGTTTCTCAGTTCTATATATGCTGTAATAATGGAATTTTCACCAATCGACCCGAAATAAAGTCAAGTTAACAGAACACTTTGAAAAATTTCATTACCTACATCGCATTCCACCCCTTCCTCCCCAAGGGATCAAGTCATTTCTTCGAATCCGAGCTGCCAATCGCCGCATTATCTTTGTTATATATATCAAAACTATTGCATGCTGCAATGCACGTTGTTGTGGAATATGATTGTTCAAAGACTGTTACGTTGATAATCAATTATCTGTAATAAACAATTAGTTTAGAAGTCATAATCGAAACAAATCAAGTAACATCTTATATATACTAAATTAAATATAGTTATTTTAATAAAAAATATATCACTCTTAATTCACATTAATTTGTGGCGTTTTAATAAAAGGCCTATGATCGATGAATATTAATGTCAATAATCCAATGTAAATAATTTACGCTTTCTTTTCAGTTTTCATTAGCAATAACACTGCTTGTATATTTGGTAATGCATCACACCTTGGGCGATTGTTACACCAGATAATAAATTATTTAATTCTTTATCATAACGAATTGCTAATAGTAATTGACGAGGTATAATACAAGTTTTCTTGTTAACATTAGGGGTAAATTGTTTAAATGTAAGAAAACATTTGATTGAAATGAAATAATATGTCGTAAGTTTTCTTTAGTATGTTTTTATTAAAATTTACTTAGGTATTTAAATATTGATTGTATTAGACCATCAAAAACTCAACACACATGTAGAAAACACAATGAACTATATAATGACTAAAAATTTCTTTATCCTATAGTAGTGACAATGGCTCGTTGTATACAGCAGTTGTAGTACAGCATTTAAAAGTTAAGCAACGTTAGTTAAAATCAGTAATTGGATGGGTGAACATTGTGTACAGATTTGTTTTTGTAATTTTGTAATAGACATTAATTTATATCCGACCAAAAACATAAATGTAAGAATGGGCCAAGTTTTCGGGAAAATCCTTAATGTAATAGTTCCTTCTTAAAAAGTGATGATATGAGAGTAAGGACCGAGCTATTTACATAGTAAATAGCTCTAGACTTTACATAATAGTTTCTTCTTAAAAAGTGATGATATGCAAGAAAGGACCGAGCTATTTACAAAGTAAATAGCTCTAGACTTCAGATTATAGTTGCTCTTTGAAAAGTGATGTTATCCTATTAAAGAGCCGAGCTATTTATAAAGTAAATAGCTCGGTAAACTATTAACTAGAAAAATTAATGAGGGGTAAATTGATTAAATGTAAGAAAAAATTTTGTAGAAATTTATTTCATAAGTTTTCCCTTAGTATGTTTTTAAAATTTTATAACGCAGCAAGTTTTAAAATATTTGAAATCATCAGAAAAAAAAACTTGCCGCGTTATATAAAATTTTAAAAACATACTAAGGGAAAGCTTATGAAATAAATTTCAACAAAATTTTTTCTTACATTTAATAAATTTACCCCTCATTAATTTTTTTAGTTAATTGTTTACCGATCTGTTTAGCTTGTACAATGTAAATAGCTCGGCTCTTTAATGGGATATCATCATTTTTCAAAGAGCAACTATTATCTGAAGTCTAGAGCTATTTACTTTGTAAATAGCTCGGTCCTTTCTTCCATATCATCACTTTTTAAGAAGGAACTATTATGTAAAGTCTAGAGCTATTTACTTTGTAAATAGCTCGGTCCTCACTCTCATATCATTTAAATTCACTTTTTAAGAAGGAACTTTTACATTAAGAATTTTCCCGAAAATTCGGCCCTTTCTTACATTTATGTTTTTGGTCGGATATCACTCCTTTTTGAAAGGCTTAAATATACGAAGCCGACGGCTCCGCACAAAACGCTACGCGTTTTGTTATGCTTCGCGTATACTTTGTGTTGCTTTATGCTTCACGATACTTTACTCTTTTTAGATTCACATATACAAGGGAGACCGCTTCGCGTTATATAACGTCAACTCGCTCTGCTCGCTTTTTGAAAGGTTAAAACATCAATATAGTATGGTTTTTATATAATAATCGTAGACATGACTTACCGATCGATTTAACTCACTGGATTTTCTTTATGGATTATTATTGTTGATATTTTAATACATCTCTTTTTTTTTTGTTGTTGTTGTTGACCAATTCGTATATATTTATGTATATTTATGTATATGTATATATTACTCATATATAAATAAATAAATTTATTACTTTTATTAAAAATTATTTTGTGGCTTCCTATGGGGAGGCCATTTTGTTAGATGAATATATTATATTTGATGTTGAAATAGTTGTTTTCCGATTTTGAACTGCATAGACGATTTATTTATTTTTTGTAGCTTGTTTACCAAACCAATTGCTGTTTTTATGAATTTAGAAACTTCTCGCAGGTAATTCTAAGTACGAAATTCATAAATAAAATCTTTATTTCATTTTTTCGTCTTTATAACATTTGAATTCAATTATAAGTGATGATTTGGATTCAATTGTTCAATAATTGTTATCTTATTATAATTCTGTATTTATTTATGTTAAAATGCATATATAATTAAAAATGGTATGTGATTAAAATGAAAAATATAAATTTAATAATACTTAGTTAAAATAAAAAAAATCTTAAATGTGATAATAAAATAATTTATACATTGATATTTACAATTGATTTGATTTATAACCTTTTCGCTATTGATGTACATACAACAATATAGATTATATTACGTATAAATTCGGAGTACGTTTATTATTTTTCAATTGACATACAAAAACTCTGTGATAACTCTGAACTAGCTATTTATAAGACAACATTTGACAGTTTTTTCAAAACGACAATATTTATATATTTCTGAATGTCGTTAATTTTATTCCTGTTCAAGATGAGTACTTTATTCAGCTGTTCATTATACTTCACATTAAGTTTTGAATTAAAATAATAATTTATATCGTCATAAAGTTGTAAATGTACAAATTATTGTACAAATTGAATCAATAATCGGCAAAATTTCAGATTAATTGTTCAGTATAATAAAAAGGATAATCAATTTCAATTTTTCATTTTATTAGTATTAATAAATTTGTTGTTTACACTCGTAATGAATTTTAACGTAATAATAATTTGTAAAAGTAATTTTATCTAAAAATTAAATTTTATATATTCAAAAATCAATCTTTTTAACAGAATCGCATTGATTTTTACAATAAAATCATTTATTAAATAATCCAAAATCCTCGATAAATTACAAATTTCCAACAATTGAATCCATCACATTATTTTAATTTATTCAAAGTCACAATTATTCATTTATTCAATTACTACAATCAAACTTCTTTTCTCTTTGAAGTTTTCTTAGTTGTAGGCTGTTTTCGTTTAGATGGATATATTTGGGTGTTAATCCATGTTCAACTGGTAGTTGTAATAACTTATGAACAGTTAGCCCATTAACATTAAACGCCGCAATCACAGTGGGCGCAGTGACAGCCACAGTTTTATTGAAATTTTTCGACACCCATTGTTTTATTTTATTTATTAGGTAACTTTTACCCATACCCCCTGTACCACTCATGAAAAGTCTAAGAGTGCTCGAATTTTTGTCCAATGTTTCGTGATCTTTATCAAATATAAGTTTTTGGTCTGAATTTAAATTATCAATCATTTCTTTCATTTCTTGATCTGATATATTTTTAATTAATCGAAAATCATCCATTGCATTAATTTCTTGTACTGGTTCAAATTCTATTGGATTTTCGATTGCATCATCATCATGTTCATTTGCATCGTTTTGCCTGTTCTCTTGTATTTCAGTTATTTTCTGTTCGATCATTTCAAATGCTTTTTCCAAATTTTCTCTGTAGTCATTTTGCAGCTGTCCGTAATTTATACCATCGTTTATTGTTTCTTTAACTATATTAAAAGCTTCCGTATATGAATCTTGCCCTTTTTTAAATTCAACAAGATTACGCTAATGCATAAACAAAAGTAAAATTGCAAAGTAATATGGTTCTGGATACTTTTTAATATCAAGTGGATAATGAATGATTAAATATGGTCGTTTTCTTCTTTTTAAAAGTTTTTCTTCACCAATTTGATAACATTCAGCATTACTATAAACAGGACGACTATCGACAATGTCATACCATCTGGAAAAATCATCAAGGTTCATTTCATCCAACTCTGCAGATCTATTTGGATAATCATCATCAATCAATGATTTGTAAAATAAATCTGATGAATTTGGATGAAAATTGTTTATATCTTTCTTAGATTTAACTCTACGGTTACGATGTATTTTCACGTCAAGCCATCTGAAAATAGTTTCAGGATCAGTTCCATAAAGGGATAAACCGAGCAAAGTATCACTTGCTTCAAGTAATCCGCACTCTCTGTTATTGAGTGCACGAAGACCAACATTAAAAAGTCGACTCGTTAATGTTTTTGTAGAATTAAAAATTTCAAACATTTCTGTTACATGACTTTTTACGCCTTTTGTTGTATACTTAGTGATATAGTAATTCAATACAGTTGTAATTTCACCAATGAACTGAATATCTGTATTTCCATTTCACACTAAAAGTACTACTGGATTATAGTCATTGATATAAACAGATTCTTTTGTCCTAGGTATATTGTACAATCTCTTATTTGATAGAGTTTTCTTTGCTGCTACTGATTCTGTAACTCCTATTATTTTCATTTGATCTGTTACAGGACGTGGATAACCAAATCTGCAAACGCGAATATAGCCAGTTGATTTTTTTTTATTCCTTAAACAATAATTATTATGTTAATGAAGTTGATAATTCATAACTCGATCATGTAATTGTGGTGAATTTTGTTTGTTTGGAATAACGCACGTTACATATTTTGATATGAAATTAGCCACCTATTGTATGGTAGACTGTTCAAGTATAGGTGCATTTTGTATCCACAACCTACAATGAAAATGGTGTAATCCTCTGGATTGATACTCACGACGCCAGAAATAATGTTCAACTTTTCCTAAAGGTTCTCCTTTTGAACATAGAAAATCTAATAATGCTTTAAATTTAAGATCCATAAATCTTGAAACTGCTACGGGATCTTGAGCAATTAATTCACTAATCGACTTTTTGGCCATATCGGGGCCATTGATATCTTTAATATATTGCCCAAGATCAGTCCAATTCCATTCTGATGGACTGACAGTCAAGAACCAAGTAGCTGGTTCATAATATCTCGTCATACACAAAACTTCATTTCCAGGCTTTTTCCAATATTGTTCTGTGTTTCTTAAACGGCTAAATATTTCTGTCAAATCTCCTTCGAGTTCTTCTCTTTCCATCATTTCTAAATAAATTTTTTTCGTTAACTTTTCATTTTGCTTAGTTATATTCATCATATAAAATATACCAGCATTCAATTGACGCATATTTGCATCATTTTATAAATAAAAAATATATTGATGGTTACGTCTATATTGAGCGTGACTCGACATCAATTTAATAAATTCAGCTGATGCGATTTTTTTTTCTCTGGGATAAAATTGACCATATTTGTCATCAACATACAAATCTGGAAAACATTTTACATCAATATCTTTGTCCCGATTATCTAAAGGGCGGGCGTTCACTTTTAACATTTGCTAAACAGATGTCGCAGATTTATTTTGTCGCCTCTCATGAAGAGGATATATTGTATACTGCTCGTACTCATGTTGATATTCTTCAGTTACTTGTGTTAATAATGCACCATCAATATTTTGGTTTGTTGGATCTACTGTTTTAATTTCAAATTGTATATCTGAATCTATATGATGTTGTAATTGTCGAAAGTTTTCCGGTAAAACTATACCAGAATAATGTTTGTTATTATATTTGAAAAACTTTAAGGCATTATAAATATTTTCTAAATTTACAAGATCCTGCCATATTATTTTACTTTTTGTTGGATGTCCTCTAACAAGAATATATAATTCATGGTCTGTATTTAAAGGCTCTTCAGGTCTTGGTATTATTTTTAATGTCGCTTCCAATGGCAGTGGTAGATGAAATGTTCTGCCTTTCACTTTTTTAATAGCGTGTCTATTAGGTATGCGTTTCTTGGAAACAGGAACCATGGATGTAATTACTTGAAAGGCTTTTGCTCGTTGGATTAAAATCATTTTATACTCATTTAATTTTCTTATTTCATCTGGAACTTATAAAGTCTATTAAGAATACATTTTGTGGGAAGTTTATTCGATCGGAAGTTCAATAAGCATGTAGTACAAATAAAATTACTCAACTTGACTTTTTTATCTTCAATAAACTGTTGTAATCTTTTCCAGTAATTACTTTCTAATGGTTTTCGTATTGCTGAAAGAGATGTTAAATTTCTTAAACAGAAAAGTCCTTGACAAGATATACATTCATTTTTTGGCGTATCTAGACATTTTTCTTTCATGTCAGTCAATGAAGTATGATATTGTTCTATTATTTGGTCTTCATTTAAATTCAAATCGGACAAATCGCAATCCACATTATATACATCATGTCCTTTGTTCATTATAATGTTAGCCGGATTCCATAATTCGTTAAGTTTATCTATATAAACGTCCTCTAAAGCATTATCTAATTCATAGATTTTATAAACATACGATTTCATTTCATACAGTTGTCTAATCATAGTTCTGATACTTGGAAAATGACTCTTTATACTATTAAAAAATTCAAGGATATTTTTAAATGAATTTTCTTCACCTAACATAAACTTATAAATAGTTTTTGGTGGGCACTCTGATAGCTCAATAAATTTTCTTTCCAAATTTGTTACCATTTTTTCAGTTAATAAACAAATTTTTAAATCACATGTCCAACTTTCACCTCTTCTTTTATTTCTAATGTTTTCTTGGGAGTCGTGTAAAACACTTCTCCCATTATTATTCATAACGGCTACACTACCGTGTTCCAATAATTTATACAAAGTTTCAGTGAAATACGGTTCTTGTGTAGGACAATGTAAAGATTTGCCTAAAAGTGCCTGAAATTTGGAAAGTATATCATGACAGTCGTTAGGTAATTTACGACATTTTTCAAGTCCTGTTACCATGATTTTTTTTAAATTTTCAAATGATTTTAAATAATTACCGATTAAGCTTTTGCGATTCTGTAAAACCCATTTTATATTCTTTTCAGCTTCTAAACGATCTCCAATTACAAGCGTTAATCGCGCAGTAATATTTTCAATATTTCCCGAAAATTATAAATTTTTTCGTAATTTACATTTCTTAACCCATTTGGTTTTTATGTCAGGATTTTTTTTACCAAATACTGACACTGCTTTCATATTTACATTTTGATTTTTTTTTATGTATCGCTCCTGCGCATCACGAAGTTATTCCTCGCGAGTTTTATCTGAAGTTTTCGGTCGCCCGGGTTTCTTTTTCTTTGGCCGCCCGGGATTCTTTTTCCTTGGTTGTTCCGAACCTATTTTAGTTGTTTCTTTGACATTTTCAACAATACCATCACCTGGTTGTTGAATCTGAATATTTTCAGATTCTTCTACATTTAAACTCTTAGGCGTAGTTATTGGAATACATACATCGTAGTGTCCAGAAACACCAATCCCGAAACAACATAGTCGTGCAATCTGACTCTTTTCTTTATTAATATCAACTATACACTTCATGTCAATTGATTGGTACACTTCCGTTCTCAAATTATACAAGATACCAGCGGCTTGTATTTCCCATAACGAGCCATATGTATGAGGTTTTACCATAGCTTCACGATATTGTTCAATAGAATCATAAGTGCTGTCATTTTTGTTACAAGTCTTATTTTGAAAATCTTGCCAATTGTCAATAACGTAATTAACTGTTGCTTCTCTAACCTTTTCTGTATACTGTAAAAAATTTTCTCCATACAGCGTATATGATATTGAATTAAATACAGAATTTTCGTCTGGTAGCATGCATATTACTGTATGCGGGATGTTTTTGCCTTCTATTATAAGATCTTTTCTGTACCTATCCATACCATGTTCAAAAATATCATCACCTATTTGTTGAATATTTTGAGAATCTTCTTCATTAGATCTCTCGGAAGCAGCTATTGGAATACAGATATCGAAGTGTCCAGACCGAAAATTTCCAGAAAAACGTAAAACTGCAATCTGACTTTTTTCTGGATTAAAATCAACTATACACTTCATGTCGTCTGATTGGTATACTTGCATTCTCAAATTATACAAGATACTAGCAGCTTTTATTTCACTGAGCGAATAGAATCATAATTGCTGCCATTTTTGTTACACGTCATACACTGCAAATCTTGCCAATTGGTAACAACGTGATTAACTATTTCTTTTCTAACTTTTTGTGTATACTTAAAAAAATTTTCCCCATACAGTCTATATGAAATTGAGTGAAAAAGGCAGCTTCCGTCTGGAGGCATTAATATAACTGTATGTGAAATAGTTTTTCCATCTATTACGATATCTTTTATGTACCTATCCATATTGCGATCTAAAGTAAGAACTGTTATGGATTTAGTAAACACCAAACAAATCAAAAAATATAAGGACCCAAATCACTTTGATACTTAATAAAATTTAAATAAAGAAATATAAATGTTATGCTAACAAAATATAGAAAATAAAATTTTTTTAATTAGTTCAATATTTTTTTTAAATGAAAAAATTATTTTGATATTGATATTGTCCAATTGAGTTTTTTAAATATATCAGTATTTGGATAATCAACTAGTTAATTTTGTTAATAAAACAAATATATAAAACCGGTTGAAAATTATAAATTTATGTCTACTTACTACCAACGTTGGTTTCGTATTAATTAGTGAAAAACTAGATAGAACATATACAAAAATTTAAGTCAAATTTTTTTGATTAAACATAAGCACATTGAAAATAACGTTACAAACAGGGTGCGGAAAAAATTATATTACAAAATTTGCTTAGATTTAACAATAAAATGCAAAGCCATAACAATATGTTTGATCCATCCATGGTATAAATTATCTTTTAAATAAGCGATACAAACTAAAAGTAACATCTTTAATAACAACAACAAAATATTCTTATCTCATAAAAACAAACTACTTTTGTTTGGATCTTTTTTTATACGCTTTTTATTAGTTTCACCTGTATGTATGTTTGTATGTACGTATGTATGTAACCGACCCTTCTGGGCTCGATTTTCTCCTACTTTGAACGATCAGATTTAAATCAAATTTTGCACACCTGTCAAAGACCGATGACAATGCAATAATTCAATTAAAATATCGGATTATCCTGATTAGATTCACCAGGATTCATCAATTTCTTTCCGCATCCTTTGCATGAGAGTAAGAGAGATAGAACTAGTGCGGGAACTACGCATGCATGCAGTCCCACAGACTTACCCTTTGATCGGGCACTCAGCTTAGCACAACCGCGTAGGGACTCTGATGGTAGTTACGTCTTGTTCGTATTCAAACATAAATGGACCGACAATTCTAACACGCATACTATTATTATTTCATAATATTCATAATATAATGATAACCGTGATTTTCAAAAAAATTATAGTTTAAAAAACTATAAAAACACGCTTTTATAGAAAATTCAACTAAAAAATGAAAAATAAGTAATAGTTAAAAAAAACTAAAAAAACACACTTTTATAGAAAATCCATCTAAAAAATAGAAAATAAAATTTAATAAATTTGGATTAAGAAAAGTGTAAATAAGAATTTAATGTATATTAATTGAATAAGTATTGACACTAGCACCCACGCTTTTTTCCATTAATAAACATTTGTTTCTTATTTACACTTTTCTTAATCCAAATGTATTAAATTTTATTTTCTATTTTTCAGTTGGATTTTCTATAAAAGCGCGTATTATAGTCTTTTTTAAACTATTATTTATTCATACATAGTTTTGATATTAATGTGAAGCGTTAGATGCATAACAAACAGTTTTTTTAAATAAAATATTTATATATATATATATATATATATAAATATATATAAATATATATTTTATATATAAATATATATATATATATATATATATATATATATATATATATAAATATTTATATATATATATATATATATATATATATATATAAATATATATATATTATATTTATATATATATATATATATATTTATATATATATATATATATATATATATATATATATATATATATATATATATATATATATATATCTATGGACATATATATATATATACATATATATATATATATATATACATATATATATATATATATATATATATATATACATTATATTTATATTTATATATATATATATATATATAAATATATATATATGTATATATATATATATATATATATATAAATTTTACAAATGGTGATTTTCGACATCAACTAGGTAGGATCAATGGATATTTGCAAAAATTTTTACAAAATTTTGAAGTCGGTACGAGACCAATAGCTCTATTTCCTTTCAGGAAATTTGCTAAAAAATTCGTTACGCAGAAGCTGCTTCAACTTAGCGATTTCCTCAGAATACATAAATAATTCTCTTGCGGTCACAATTTTACAATTTCAGTCTGATCAAAATGAAATGTCGTATATGATTTTAGTATTTACAAGTCCAATTTTATCATTAAATGACATACGTCGAGAGGCATGGAAGGGGGGGGGGGGTATAAAGGAAGAAGAAAACACAATATATAAAATATCTCTATTAATATTGGAACAATCGAAAAATGCAAAAGAAATAAAGTTGTATAAAATCGAATTTGCAACAATTCATTGCCTTATCATTTTTGCTCAAACTCTAATGCGTACAGAGATATTAGGGAAATTAATTTTCAATCTTAAACCGTCAATTTTTCTGTAAATATAGGTGTAACAATAAAAAAATTATAAGAAACAAAATTACAGTAAAACTAAATACCTACAACTTTACTTATTATAAAATTTGTCGATTTTTCAAATATTAAGGGAGATATGTTTAAATTTTGGTTTTCCCCTCTTGTAAACCCCCCTTTCCCCTTGTCCGATTTTACCCATTAACGAACTTGACCTTTTGAATATCAAAAGAGCCTCAAATACCAAATTTCAAAGAAAATTCACAAAGTTGAAGCAGCTCCTGCCTACGCATTTTTTAAATTTTTCTTTTAAAAATATATATATTTTTAATATTAATAACTGCTCATTCACGAGTTACATTGTAAATAATACGATTGGTAAAATTAAAACTAACTTATATTGAATTTGTATCACTAACAAAAGAGATTAATAAACGAAACCTAAATTTTTTTACACATATTTTTTAAAAAATAAACAGAAATATTGAAATAAAAAAATAAAAAAATAAATTCAAATAAAAAAAATTATTGAAATAAAAGAATAATATAAATAAAATACTTATAGAATTATAACGATTGTTGTAATATAAATAATATAAATTTTTATTATTATTATAAAAAACAAAAATCTCACATTCATGTATTTTAATTAAAATTCTTGAAAATTTGAATTGAATTGAAAATTATTTATTAATATCGTCCTTTTTTTTTGAAGTTATAATACAAAACGTCTTAGAATCTATAGTACCTAGCCTAAGCTTTACCTATAATATGTCATCTTATTAAATAAATACATCGAAATCTATAAACATTTTACATCGTTTCTTAAATGGAAAAATCTTATAAAAAACCATTGATATCTAAAATTAACCTAAGTTGGACGGATAAGCCGTCCCTAAAACTAGACCTTAAAGAAAATATTTACAATTTAGATTATACCGAATCAGTTGTAATCGACATCATGTGGCATGCGGTATCGTTTCCTGAAAAGCAACGTACGCGGGTCAAATTGGCCCAGTTCATTGATTTCCGGGAAAGGATTTTTGCGGGATGATTGGAAATAGGATTTCGAAATGGTTTGGATGAAGGTTTGGATTGTGGGGTGCCCAGTTTCTCTGTGGAGTGCTTCAGTCGGGTATCGAAGAGGGACTTTCAAAATCGTCCAAAGACAACGATTTTGAAATTTTTGCATTTTCGCAAGCTGCGAAGGTGCAGCGTTCGACCAGATTGGTGCAGCGTACGCGAGTACGGGCCGGATACATGACTTGAAAAGTCGATGTTTCAGACGTTCGTCCAGCCTACTCCTAGCGTTGAGTAGTGGGTACAACCCAGCAAAGGATGCGTTTCCAAGAGCAAGACGTTTTTTAACGTTCTGCGTCCAATTCAACTGCCTTTGAAGGGTTACTCCCAGGTATTCAACACTTTGCGTCTGTTGGATTTCAGTGTTAAACATCTTCAATTCAAGTGGGTAAGAAGAAAATTTATTCTTCTTTGTGAACAAAACGGACTGAGTCTTCGTAGAATTAATTTTGATTTTCCACTTCTTGAAATAGCTTTCAAGTGTGGATAGGCGAGATTGGAGGCAGCTCGAGATAAGTTTCGGTAGCCAGGAAGTACAGTAGAGTGCTGTGTCGTCAGCGAAGAGGGCCGTTTCGGTTGCTCGATCCTTCGGGATGTCGTTTATAAAATATAAGAAGAGGCGGGGTCCAAGCACGGAGCCTTGAGGTACACCAGCCTTGACACAATATTGGTTCGATGTGCTTTGTTGGAGATGAATTCGGGATTTTCGGTTCGATAAGTAGGAAATCAGGAATTTCAGGATGTAGGTAGGTATGTTGAATTTGGAAAGTTTGTGGATGAGTCCATCGTGCCAAACCGTATCGAAAGCCTTTTCAATGTCCAAAAGGACCATGCCTGTGGATTTATTCCAGTTAAATCCAGAAGAAATATGGTCAGTGAGCCGGTGAAGCTGACTCACTGTTGAGTAGTTCGATCTGAAACCAAACTGTTGGGGAATTAGTTGTCCGTGGATATTTTCATGCGACTGCAGCCGGTTCAAAACTACTTTCTCCATGACCTTGCTGAGAGATGGCAGCAGCTGATGGGTCGGTAACTTGAAGGCAACTTGAGTTGTTTTCCCGGTTTCGGAAGGGCTAGCACTTTGGCAGCCTTCCAAATGTCAGGAAAATAACCAAGTCTCAAGCACGCAGTATAGATATAACTGAGCAGAACAACCGTCTTCCGAGAAAGATAACGGAGAACAACATTAGTTATTCCATCATCACCGGGAGCCTTCCTACACTTAAGTTTCCTTAAAATGTTTGAAACCTCCTGAGGTGACACGCATTCGACATCGATTGGGTTAATGACGGAAGAGCGAATATTTTCCAAAGATTCGGATACCATACGGGCCGTTTCTTCGTCGTTATATTCGTCGCCATCGGTTAAGCTGTGCGCCTTAGAGAAGGTATCAGCGAGAAGTTGAGCTTTGTCTGAATCTTGGTAGAGATACCCATTTTCCGACAGTAAAGGGGGCAGTCTATTGGAACGTTTACGCAAACTTCTAGCAATTGTCCAAACACTATTGTCACGAGTGGTCAGAGCCGAAATCCTCTCATCCCACATTTCATCTCTGGTGCGCGTGACTTTTTCTCGAATATCAGCTGACATTTGCTTCATGGCGTCATGAAGCTCAGGCAGCCTAACTCTTTGCCAATATTTACGCAATTTGTTCCGAGTCCGTATGAGTCGTAGTGTGTCATCATCTAATTTAAGTTGAAAGCCGATGGATCGAGTTTTCCTAGGTATAGATTTTTCGGTAGCAGCTACGAGATTCCTCGTCAGTTTACTAACCTCCAAATCTATTTGATCGGTTGTTTTGATCTGCGGAGTGATCAAAGTTTCGGCGTTAAGATACTGTTTGAAAAGTTTCCAATCCGCTTTCGCAAAGCTCAACTGGGTCCGCTAGGTAGCAGCGCCCCTCATTTCACCTAGGGTGAAGGTGATTGGGCGATGATCGCTTTGCAAATCCAAGTGAAAACTTTGTCCGACAGGAGGTTACAATTCTTGAGTATCGTTAAGTCAATGGTCTGAGGAGGGCGGTGGGCAGCATCAGGATAGTAAGTGGGGTCCTCTGGGTGCGCAACAATGAAGTGTCGTTTGAGGGAATGCGCATAGAGTGCGTTCCTGCTAGCATTGTTAGACATACAGTTCCAAGACATATGGCGAGCATTAAAATCACCCATGATCACAGCGCGATCATGTGTCCTTAAAATGCGGTCAATATCTTTTCCCTGTAAAAGTCTATCGGGGGGATTATATAGAGATGTGGCTTTATAATTACCACAATTTGCCGAAATTAGAATGGAGACGGCTTCGATATCACAGTCTTCGGGAGGCAAGAGAGAGTGTTGGACATCGTGACGAACGTATAGGGCAACCTCGCCCCCATTTCTGGTGGCGCGGTCACGGCGATAGGTGTTGTACCCAGGAATTTGGGCTCTCTTGTCCGGCTTTAACCAAGTTTCGCTGATGGCAGCCTTTTGGATCTGATTCTGTTGAAGGAATGAGTGAAGCTCGGGAAGTTTGCGATGGATACTTTGAGAGTTCCATTGTAGAAATCGGATGTTGGATCTAGAAAAGGGATGGGACGCCATTTTCAAAGAGATGAGATGTCATCCTGAAAAACACAAGAAGTTTTTCTGAATCTGATTTGCACGATTTCCATGCATTCTCCACTTCGATCCTGAGTTTCAGGAGGGTCATGAAGTCGAAAGTCGATTTAGTTCCTGCATCAGACTCCAATGGAGTTGGAGACGATGGAGGTCTTTCGAGGGCTTCAATTAAGAAGGCGTTATGGGGTGAAATGGGGGTGGTACTCAGAATATCTATTACCTCCTTTTCCGATGCACTCTTCATTGTCCACGGATTTGCGGTTGGAGTTGGGGCCGGGACAAACTTCTTCGATGATGTTGCTGCTGCCGATGATGTACTGCTCCCCGCTGCTGGACCTCTGCTTGGCTCGTTGACCTCTTTTCTATGAGGGAGGGCTGGGTATTCCCTAGCCGAAGACGTGGGGGGTGGGCGCCGAAGGGGCTCGCCCGGAGCAGCATTGCGCTTCGCTCCTCTGCTGCCGCTGGGTCTTCTCGGAGCCATCTTTGTCACATATGCCAGCCTTTCGGGACAGTTCATGGCACTGGCTGGATGGGAAGCGCTGCAATTACAACACTTCGCCGGCTCTGACCTCTGGAGCCCACAAGCCTGTGAAGCATGGTTTTCGCCACACTTCACGCAGCGTTGAATCCCACGACAGAACCGTGATCCGTGCCCGTAGGACTGACATCTGTAACATTGGATGGCCCCTCTTTTATTTTCGAAACGTTGGGTGGTTACAGGCACGCCACATAACCACCGTATGTTGAGGACGCTTTTAGCTTGCGTCCCCTTTTCGAATTTTATTAGACGAGAGACTCGTATACTCTCGTCTCCCACCTTTGACAATAGCTGGACCTTATTTGGCTTAAGGCCCTGCCGTTTTAAATCTTCGGCCACCATGTCATCATTATGGTGGCGCATCGTTCCATGGACCACGTACTTTGGCTCGTGGTCCTCTTTTGTTCCATATGAATGGAATGGAAACTGGATTTCTTCCAGTTTCTCTTTTGTTTTAGTGTAATCGCTGTCCGTTTCGCAATGGACACTGATAGTCTTTGGCCCAAAGGTAAAACGGACAGTGCTACGAGCTGCCGCTTTTATGGCTGCCTCCACTTTTTCGAAGTTGGTTAAACCCATGTGAACAACAATGGGTTTTGGCTTCTTCGGTTTGGGTGGAGTTGCTGACGCAGACTCGTTCACGTCCTTAAGGACGGAGAAGGAATTTTTAAGTTCAATTTGAACTTTTTTGGAAATCACTTGCTGATTCCCCACACATCTAGGCCGCTTCTTCCCACGTTGCACCTGGAAGTCCTCGTCCATTGGTGTTGGTGTTCTTTTCTGCATATCTTCCACCGCCTTGCCGGCGGTGAACGCCATGGTATGATTTTCCGCCAATCTAAAAAACAGAAGAAAAAATCATTAGTTAAAAAATAAAAATTTTTGAAATGCCTGAGTAAAATAAAAGTATTTGATGATTGCACTAGGTACACCCAAAAAATATATTTTAGTTTACAGTCAAATTTTGAATTTAATTCCTTTGTAAAATAAAGTCCAATAAGATAAAAAATAATCCTATTATCAGAGATTATTTCACAAAACAATAAAATATCAAAGAACAGTTCACAACAATGAATGAAAATATTGTTGGTATGAAAATAAAATAATAAATCACAGGTATAATTTGTGATAATATCCGAATAGCGATGTTGCTTGTAACAACATCAGATCTCGAATGATCTTAAATTTGCTAAAAAATTCGTTACGCAGAAGCTGCTTCAACTTAGCGATTTCCTCAGAATACATAAATAATTCTCTTGCGGTCACAATTTTACAATTTCAGTCTGATCAAAATGAAATGTCGTATATGATTTTAGTATTTACAAGTCCAATTTTATCATTAAATGACATACGTCGAGAGGCATGGAAGGGGGGGGGGGGGTATAAAGGAAGAAGAAAACACAATATATAAAATATCTCTATTAATATTGGAACAATCGAAAAATGCAAAAGAAATAAAGTTGTATAAAATCGAATTTGCAACAATTCATTGCCTTATCATTTTTGCTCAAACTCTAATGCGTACAGAGATATTAGGGAAATTAATTTTCAATCTTAAACCGTCAATTTTTCTGTAAATATAGGTGTAACAATAAAAAAATTATAAGAAACAAAATTACAGTAAAACTAAATACCTACAACTTTACTTATTATAAAATTTGTCGATTTTTCAAATATTAAGGGAGATATGTTTAAATTTTGGTTTTCCCCTCTTGTAAACCCCCCTTTCCCCTTGTCCGATTTTACCCATTAACGAACTTGACCTTTTGAATATCAAAAGAGCCTCAAATACCAAATTTCAAAGAAAATTCACAAAGTTGAAGCAGCTCCTGCCTACGCATTTTTTAAATTTTTCTTTTAATAATATATATATTTTTAATATTAATAACTGCTCATTCACGAGTTACATTGTAAATAATACGTTTGGTAAAATTAAAACTAACTTATATTGAATTTGTATCACTAACAAAAGAGATTAATAAACGAAACCTAAATTTTTTTACACATATTTTTTAAAAAATAAACAGAAATATTGAAATAAAAAAATAAAAAAATAAATTCAAATAAAAAAAATTATTGAAATAAAAGAATAATATAAATAAAATACTTATAGAATTATAACGATTGTTGTAATATAAATAATATAAATTTTTATTATTATAAAAAACAAAAATCACACATTCATGTATTTTAATTAAAATTCTTGAAAATTGACCATACTGTAAATGACTATATGTAAATAAACTACCATGTAGAAAACATAAAAAGTTAAATATAAGATTTTTCCATTTAAGAAACAATGTAAAATATTTATAGATTTCGATGTATTTATTTAATTAATAAAATGATGTATTATAGGTAAAGCATAGGGTAGATACTATAGATTCTAAGACGTATGGTATTGTAACTTAGTAAACTTACGATATTATTATATAATTTTCAATTTAAGTTTCATGAAAATATAACGAAACATCAATATTTTTTCATTTTTTTTATAATATATAATGAATTTATTAATTTATTAATATAATAAAATTATTTATTATATTAATAGCAAAAGCTGATTCAACTTAGCGAATTTCCTTAGAAAACATAAATCACTTTCTAGTCACAATTTTAGTCTGATCAAAATGAAATGTCGTAAGAGCAGACAAGGGGAAAGGGTAGTTTTAAGGGAGGTGGAAACACAAAATTCGACATATCTCCCTTATTATTTGAAAAATCGAAAAATTATTAGAAGTAAAGTTGTAGGTATTAAGTGTTACTGTAGTTTTGTATCTAATCGTTTTTTCTGTTACATACACTAATATTTACAGAAATATTTACAATTAAAGATTGAAAATTAAATTCCTTGATATCCCTGTACACATTAGAGTTTGAGTAAAAATGAAAAGGTTATGAATTGTAGCAAATTTGATTTTTAACAACTTTATTCTTTTCACATTTTTCTGATATTAAGAGAGATATTTTATATTTTGTGTTTTCTTCTTTTTACTGTCATGCAAAATTTCGTTTTTTTTGTACATGACAGTAGTGAAAACTTAACATGAAAACATTAGTTTGTAAAGGGGCAGGAATCTACGGTGAGAGACCTAATGCAAACATAAACCTCAACTTGGGGAAATATGCCACGGTCTTCCAAGCAGAATTCTTCGCCATAGTGGCTTGCGTCAGCGAGAACTTACGTAGAGGGTACATAAACCAGAACGTATGTATTCTGTCGAAAGGTTAAGCTGGTTTAAAAGCCTTTTCTGGAACTTAGGTCACCTTGAGGGTAGTCAAGGAATGTCTAGAGGAACTTCTGAAACTGGCAAAATGGAACAATGTTAAATTGATCTGGATGCCGGGTCACAGTGGTTTCGAAGGAAACGAAAAAGCGGAAACCTTAGCAAAGAAGGGAGTCGGAATGTCCTTCATAGGCCCAGAGCCTGTATTAGGAATTCCAAGGACTGCATGTAAACAGGTGATCAACGAGTGGTCAAATGCTAAACACCGTGATCACTGTGAAAAAGTACCGTGGCAAGAGCTCGGGAACGTACTGCTTCAGAGTGCAACAAAGAGGTTATATCTCGATGCAATGAGGTTAAACAGGATGCAGCTGCGGAGGGTAGCCGGATTCATTACCCGACATTATCCCATGCCCAGATTGTGTGGCGAGAAGAAAGAAACATCCAGCCACATAATCTTTGACTGATACAGATACAGAATATTCGGTGCATCTCACCCCAAATATATGAACCTTTAGGAGGGCCTGATAGGCAAGCTCCAGGCTATTGCCAACATATGGGAGAAGCAAGTCTCGTCAGACTGAGATAGGAGGGGGTGCACAATGGACCATAGGGTCGAAGTACAATAGTTTTTACCCAGATATTAATCAATCAATCAATTAGTTTGTAATTAAACAGACAAAAAATAATTGAATTTTAGATGATATTTTTTAACTTTTTATGTTTTCTACATGGTAGTTTACTTACATATTAATATAAATGGTAATTTAAATAATTTATTCTACTACTATATAATAATTAATACAATATAATAATTAATCTACCAAATTTTTTAAATCTACCAAAAAAAGTAATTAGGGAAAATAGTTTAAATGAAAAAAAAATTTGGTATATAATACCTCTTTGTAAATAGGATCTTTATTGGGATATCATCACTTTTTAAGGAGCAACTATTATATGAAGTCTAAAGCTATTTACTTTGTTAATAGCTCGGAACTTACTCTCATATCATCCCTTTTTAAAAAGGAACTATTACTTTAAAGATTTACCCGAAAACTCGGCCCTTTCTTATATTTATGTTTTTGATCGGATATATATTTACACATTAATTTTTTAGAATGGACGTTGATGAAGAAGATTCAGCTACCACGGATATTCGTACTGTCGGAGGAATTGAAACTGAAACTGTTCAAGAGGAATCTCTGGCTCCAGTTGCAGTTCCAATTGCAGTTGCAGCTCCAAATGCAGCTCCAGTTGCAGTGCCAGTTGCAGCTCCTTTAACGCCGTTACGCCGACACAGTCGTGGTAACGGTACACACAGTCGCCGTCACAGTCGCGGTGGACAATTTTTAATTCGGGGGTATGGGTGGGATTTGCATTTCAAATTTAATTAAAGCCTCCCCGACCCCCGAATATAATTTTTTTTTTTAAATAAATAAAAAATAAAAAACAAACAAAAAAATACAAAAAAAATAATAACACTATTCGAATAAGAGTAATTATTATTTATTTATTTATATAATAAATATATTTTATAAAATTTTCCAATTTTTCAAAATAAGCAATATTTTGACAGTATTTGATAAGTTTTAAGTAAATATATCCGCATTCGTTCTACTATTTATTTTAAAATGGCTAGGAATAGAAGAAAAGGGGTTGTTTTGTCATGAAATGCATCCAAAAAAATTCAAATATTTAAAAAACTGTACCCTTATAGAGACAAACTAAATAATGGATGAAAATTTTTATTCAAAAATAAATTATCCTTAAAAAATCGAAAAGTATTCTTAAAAATATCATTGATTGCATTTTTGAATTACAATTAAATGGATACATAATCACTTATTCGATTTGCAAAATCTATTGCCTATTGATGTTTTCCGATCTTTTCCGTCGGTTTCAAGCAAGATCGTGTCGAATGTCAAAAACCGCAACTTTCAAGCATGAGTCAGTCAGCTTCACTTTCAGCTTTATTGTATAGCAAAAATGTCCATCGATCATAGCTAATAGATGTCGAAAATCACCACCTGTAAATTTTATATATAAATATATATATACATATAATTTATATATATATACATATATATATAAATATATATATATATATATATATATATATATATATATATATATATATATACATATACATAATTATAATTTTTTATAACATAAATCTACGTAAAACATTAATTAGGGGTAAATTATTTAAATGTCAGTAAAAATTTGGTTGAAATTTATTAGGTTATAAGTTCTCTTTATGTACAATTTTTGTAGTATGTTTCTAAAATTTTATATAACGCGGCAAGTTGTATAGCGAATTTCCTGTAAGGAAATAAAATAGTGATCGTAAGAAAGTGATTAATGTATTTGAAGGAAATTCGTTCGAAGATAAAGCATCTCCAGCGTAATTTTTGATTTAAAATATTTTTAAACTTACCACGTTATAAATAAAATTTTTAACTATAAAATTTTAATAAAAACATACTAAAGAAATTTTTCGACGTATTATTTCATTTCATCCAAATTTTTTATTACTTTTAATCAATTTACCCCTAATGGTAACAAGAAAACTCGTACTATACCTCGTCATTTGCAATTAGCAATTCGTAATGATGAAGAATTAAATAGTTTATTATCTGGTGTAAAAATCGACCAAGGTGTGATGTATTATCAAATAAACAAGCAGTGTTATTGCCAATGAAAACTGAAAAGAAAGCGTAAATTATTTACATTGGATTAGTGACAATAATATTCATCGATCATAGGCCTTTTATTAAAACGCCACAAATTAATGTGAAATAAGAGTGATATATTTTTTATTAAAATAACTATAAAAAATTTAGTACAAGTTCGTGTCGAATGCCAAAAATCGCAACTTTCTAGCATGAGTCAGTCAGCTTCACTTTCAGCTTTATATTAGAGCAAAAATGTCCATCGATCATAGCTTATAGATGTCGAAAATCACCATCTGTAAAATATATATATATATATATAAATATATATATATATATACATACATATACATATAATTTATATATATATATAAATATATATATATATATATACATATATATAAATACATAGATATGTATATATATATATATATAGTGATCGTAATATATATATATATGTATATATATATATATTGTATATATATATACATATATATATATACATATTGTATATATATATACGTATATATATATACAATATATATATATATACATATTGTATATATGTATACGTATATATATATACATATTGTATATATATATACATATTGTATATATATATATATATATATATATATACATATATATATATTTATATATATATATATATGGGACTATCTATTAGTTAATTTGTTAATATAAAACACAGAAAAAAGGAATAAGTAATTATATTGTCTGTTTTCAACAAGGTAGTTTATTTATAAATATAATAATTATATGGCAATTTATATAATTATAATTTTTTATAACATAAAACTACGTAAAACAGTAATTAGGGGTTAATTGTTTAAATGTCAGTAAAAATTTGGTTGAAATTTATTACGTAATAAGTTTTCTTAAAGTAAAATTTTTGTAGTATTCCGAGAAATTTTTGTAGCAGTGTTATGTTATTGCCAATGAAAACTGAAAAGAAAGCGTAAATTATTTACATTGGATTATTGACAATAATATTCATCGATCATAGACCTTTTATTAATGCGCCACAAATTAATGTGAAATAAGAGTGATATGTTTTTTATTAAAATAACTATATAAAATTTAGTATATATAAGATGTTACTTGATTTGTTTCGATTATGACTTCTTAACTAATTGTTTATTACAGATAATTGATTATCAACGTAACAGTCTTTGAACAATCATATTCCACAACAACGTGCATTGCTGCATGCAATAAATTTGATATATATAACAAAGATAATGCGGCGATTGGCAGCTCGGATTCGAAGAAATGACTTGACCCCTTGGGGAGGAAGGGGTGGAATGCGATCTAGGTAATGAAATTTTTCAAAGTGTTCTGTTAACTTGACTTTATTTCGGGTCGATTGGTGAAAATTCCATCATTTCAGCATATATAGAACTGAAAAACGTAATTTTAGGGGTTGTTTTTTTGATTTTCGGGAGGTTGCAATAAAAAAAATTAAGTTTTCCGAAATAACTTCCTATTTTGTAGCTTCCTATTTTGTAGCTAAAAGCGTCGATTGCAAAAAACTGCATCTTGTTGCATGTATAGAACAAAAAGGTTGGTTTTGGGGGTGTTTTTACCAAGTTCGAAGGGTTGAAGGGTTGTGATGGAAAAATTTTCTTCCTTCAAATAATTCTGTTTTTTTGAAACTGTTCCACGTCGAACGGAAGAAAAACGATCTTTGTATCATGAATAGAAGTGAAAAGGTCAGTTTTAGGGATGTTTTCCTCATTTTCGGTGTGGTTGCGATATAGGTAATGAAATTTTTCAAAATATTCTGTTAATTTAACGGTATTTCGGGTCGATTAATGAAAATTGTATCTTTCTAGCATTTATAAAAAAGAAAAACGTAATTTTGGAGTATGTTTTTCCTATTTTCCGGGGGGTTGCACTGAAACAATTGAAGTTAATAAATAATAATAATTGATAAATGCAAAATATAATCAAAAAGTTAAAATAATAATATAAATTAATGTTTATTACAAAATTTAAAAAAAAAATCTGTACACAATGGTCACCCATCCAATTACTGATTTTAACTAACGTTGCTTAACTTTTAAATGCTATATGCCAACTGCTGTATACAACAAGCCAATTCACTACTAAAGGTTAAAGAAATTTTTTGTGATAATATAGTCGTAAGAAATTTCCAGTTTTCGCAATTTTCCCGTCGGTTTGGGTACTACAGTTACCTACATGCCAAATATCAACTTTACAGCATATCTGGAAGTATCGTAGAATATTGATGTATTAGTTACCAAGAATTGTAGGCGTTCCCGCAAATTTTGCGTTTTTGAAGTGAAATAACCTTTTAAAGGTTAATTCGTTAACGTTGATTGAAAAAACTGTTTCTTATGATTCCGAAAAGTATCTATATTCGAAATATCAACACTGTAGATCTTTTCCTTCAAAAGATACAGCACCTAAAAAACGACACTAAATTAAGGTGCAGTAATAGCGCTGTAGTGAAAAGTCCGAATGTCTCAGGTATAAATATGGAACAGGTATAAATATTTAAAACACAAATTCAAATACACATACATAACGCATATAAATCACTCATTATTTTTATCAAAAATATCACTCCTTATTTGAATAATAAAAGTGTTTTATTATTCCCAAAAATTGGCTAAATTTGCCAAAAATTTCCTTTTTCACTGCCTAGTTTACTTACATTTTTACTTATTTTTCTTGAAATATTGATCCTAAAATAAATCATTATATTAATTGTTGTTGAGGTGAACATCATTTAACATTTGTTCAGGTGTGTGTGATATTTTTTTGGATTAAAATAATTATTATTGGTGCATGTTTTGGTCAACATGAATTCACATTTATTCAGGTAAGTGTGATTATTTATTTTTGTATGCAAATTTAATTATACCCACAAAATAAATTAATCTCAAAAATTTAATATTTCAAATATTAATTAAATTTAATTAATTTTAAATGTAATATTTTTTAAGATTTTAAAGAACTTTTTTTTTATATATATTTTACATATAAAATTTTATCATTTGTTCTACATACATGCATAAATATATATATATTATTTTTGAAGTTTCTGTTTGTATTTTATATTTTTAATTTTTGTATTTTTTTTTAATTTTGTTAACACAAACAGGGCAAATATATCACTCACTATTTACTTATACAAATTAATGAAACATCTTAATGTATTGTGCCGTATGTAAACGCTACATCATACAATCACAGTATAGAAAAATTTAAATACACACTTAACCTTTTTTCAGATGTGTGTGAATATTTTTTGGAATAAAATAATTATTAGTCGTGCATATTGAGGTAAACATCAATTCGCATTTGTTCAGGTGAGTATAATTATTGATTTTTGTATTTAATTTTAATTATATATACAAAATAAAATAATTTATGAATATAAAAAAATTTTAATTTTGTAGTATTGAAATATATTTTTAATTTTTGGTTTAGAGCATAAACAGTTTATCAGAAAAGTTAAAAAAATTATTACCATAGGCCTTCATTCATATCATAAAGTTGAACATTACACGAAACGATATTTGTGATATATGTTAACAGGTAAAAATATTTAAAACACAAATTCATATACACATACATAAGGCATATACATCACTCATTATTTTTATCAAAAATATCACTCTTTATTTAAATCTCATGCGATCACAGTACAAAAAGTTTTTTATTATTCCCAAACATAGGCAAAGTTTGCCAAAAATTACCTTTTCTACTGCTATTCATGTTAGAAGGAAGGAGTTTTGATGTTTTCTACATGGTAGTTTACTTACATTTTTACTTATTTTTCTTGAAAAATAAATCCTAAAATAAATCATTATATTAATTGTTGTTGAGGTGAACATCGGTTAACATTTGTAAAGGTGTGTGTGATATTTTTTTTGGATTAAAATAATTATTATTGGTGCATGTTTTGGTCAACATGAATTCACATTTATTCAGGAAAGTGTGATTATTTATCTTTGTATGCAAATTTTTTTATACCCACAAAATAAAATAATTTCAAAAATTTAAATTTAAAATATTAATATTATTTAATTAAATTAATTTTAAATGTAATATTTTTAAGATTTTAAAGAATTTTTTTATTTAATATATATTTAAAATATTAAATTTTAATATTTGTTCTACATACATGCATAAATATATATATTATTTTTGAAGTTTCTGTTTGTATTTTATATTTTTAATTTTTGTATTTTTTTTAAATTTTGATAACACAAACAGGGCAAATATATCACTCACTATTTACATATACAAATTAATGAAACATCTTAATGTATTTTGCCGTATGTATACGCTACATCATACAATCACAAAATAAAAAAATTTAAATACACACTTAACATTTTTTTAGATGTGTGTGAATATTTTTTGGAATAAAATAATTATTATTCTTGCATATTGAGGTAAACATCAATTATCATTTGTTCAGGTGAGTATAACTATTGGTTTTTGTATTTAAGTTTAATTATATCTACAAAATAAAATAAATTATGAATATAAATAAATTTTAATTATGTAGTATTGAAATATATTTTTAATTTTTGGTTTAGAACCTAAACAGTTTATCAGAAAAGTTCAAAAAATTATTAACATAGGTCTTCATTCATATCATAAAGTTTAACATTACACGAAACTATATTTGTGATATATATTAACTGGTAAAAATATTTAGAACACAAATTCATATACACATACATAAGGCATATACATCATTCATTATTTTTATCAAAAATATCACTCATTATTTATATCTCATGCTATCACAGTACAAAAAGTTTTTTATTATTCCCAAAAATAGGCAAAATTTGCCAAAAATAACCTTTTTTACAGCTATTCATGTTAGAAGGTAGGAGTTTTGATGTTTTCTACAAGGTAGTTTACTTACATTCTTACTTATTTTTCTTGAAATATAGATCCTATTCGATGTAAGATGTTGACACTGTGAACATCGCTGTATCGAAACAATTTTTCTCAAATTTTAACTGAGATAACATACCTGCTATATGCTTACAAGATTTTTATCTATTGTCGGAAACTAAAAATTTTAGTTTTTTCTGGGTTTTTACACTTCATTGTATCTATTGATAATACTTTAATATCATGGATGCATGCTGAGTTCTAAGAATTCATAAATAACCTAGGGAGGAAGGAATTTTTGTCCTTTGTTCTCTATAAAATAACCTTTGACAATAGAATCTGTTTATATTAGATTTTATTGCTGGGGATTTTGTAGGATGATTTAAAACAAATTTTTCATTTATTTAAAATAAATTATATTTCCTGATTGTACAATCAAACAGTCATTGAATAGTTTTATTTTATTACCCAGGCATATTATATATTTTATTTTTAATCAACAAAATGTGTTTTTCGTCTGTTTTATAGATTGGAGAAAAGTTTAGCTATGCCTACCACCGCAAAACGGGCGGTGGTCATTAGGCCGAAGATGCGCCAGGCAGCCTTAGACCCGACAACATCATCATCATCACCATCGACGCCAGCCACATCAACAACATCGATGCCAGCACCAACAGCAACATAACCAATGGAAGCAGACTTTCAGGAGGTGAAGAACCCCACTTTCTCCAACCAACCCATTTTTGAGTCAATCTTAGACTCTCCACTCTGTCCGTCTCCATTGGAGAAGGACGAAAGTCCGAAACCAGAACTCGACTTCATGGAACTCCTGAAACTCAGGATCGACGTGAAAGTTGCATGGAAATCTTGCACATCGAATTCCGAAAAACTTATCAAGTTTTTCCAGATGACTGCTCATTTATTCGAAAATGGCATTAATTCCGAAAAACTTCTCAAGTTTTCCAGATGACTGCACATTTATTCGAAAATGGCATTCCATCCTTAAAATTCTAGGTCCCAAATCCGATTTTTGCAATGGAACTCCCAAAGTCTCCTGCACAAACATCCCGATCTTCACTCATTCCTCCAACAGCAGCAGATCCATGTTGCAGCCATCAGCGAAACATGGTTAAAGCCGGATAAGAAAATTAGAATCCCTGGATTCTATACCTACCGCCGCGATCAAGCCACCAGAAATGGCGGTGGAGTCGCTCTTCTTGTTCGACACGACGTCAAACATTCTTTATTGACTCCCGAAGACGGCAGCCTTGACGCCATCTCTATTTTTATCTCGGCCAATTGTGGAAATTATAAAGTTACATCTTTATATTACCCTCCTAATAGAATCTTATAGGGAGTGGATATTGATCGTATTATGAGAACTCATGATCGCGTCATGATCATGGATGATTTAAATGCGCGTCACATATCTTGGAACTGAATGTCTAATAATTCCAACGGAAGCGCCCTCTTTGCGCATTCTCTCAAACGTAACTTCATTGTTGCGTATCCGGAGGAACCCACCTACTACCCAGACGCTGCTCGGCGCCCACCGCAAACCATCGACTTAGCACTATTAAAGAATTGCGACCTCATGTCGGATCTAGATGTTCACTTGGATCTGCAAAGCGACCACCCCCCCATCAGTTTCACTTTGGGTGAAATGAGGAGCGCTGCAACTTTGCAAACCCAGTTGAGCTTTGAGGAGGCAGACTGGAAACTTTTCAAAGAGTATCTCAACGTCGAAACCTTGATCACTCCACAGATCAAATCCGTTAACCAAATAGACTTGGAGGTTAGTAAACCCACGATTAACATCGTAGTTACTACCGAAAAATCTATTCCTAGGAAAGCCAGAACCTTCGGCTATCGACTTAACTTAGATGATGACACACTACGACTAATACGGACTCGGAACAAACTACGCAAATTTTGGCAAAGAGTTAGGCTGCCGGAGCTTCATGACGCCATGAAGCGAATATCAGCTGATATTCGAGCAAAAGTAACGCGCACCAGAGATGAAATGTGGGACGAGAGGATTTCGGCTCTGACCACTCGTGACAATAACGTATGGAAAATTGCAAAATGTTTGCGTAAACGATCCAACAGACTGCCCCCTCTCTCGTCAGAAAATGGGTAGCTTTACTCAGATTCTGACAAAGCCCAACTTCTTGCTGACACCTTCTCTAAGGCGCACAGCTTAACTGATGGCGACGAATATCACGACGAAGAAACGACCCGCCTAGTGTTCGAATCCTTGGAAAATGTTCGTTCTTCCGTCATTAACCCCACCGATGTCGAATGCGTGTCACCCCGAGAGGTTTCAAATATCTTAAGAAAACTTAAGTGTAGGAAGGCCCCTGGTGATGATGGTGTAACTTATGTTGTGCTCCGCTATCTTCCTCGAAAGACGGTAGTGCAGCTCAGTTACATCTATACTTTTGCCTGAGACTTCCGAAGCCGGGGAAGCAACTTAAGTCACTTTCAAGCTACCGACCTATCAGCTTGCTGCCATCTCTCAGCAAGGTCATGGAGAAAGTAGTTTTGAACCGGCTGCAGTCGCATGAAGATATCCACAGACAGCTTGTCCCCCAACAGTTTGGTTTCAGGTCAAACCATTCAACAGTGAGTCAGCTTCACCGACTCACTGACCACATTGCTACCGGATTTAACTGGAATAAATCCACAGACATGGTCCTCTTGAACATCGAAAAAGCCTTCGATACGGTTTGGCACGATGGACTTATCCATAAACTATCCAAACTCGATATACCAACCTATATCCTGAAATTCCTGATTTCATATTTATCAAACAGAAAATCCCAAATTCATATCCAACAAAGCAAATCGAACCCATACCGTGTCAAAGCTGGTGTCCCCCAAGGCTCCCTGCTTGGGCTCCGGCTCTTTTTATATTATACCAACGATATCCCGAAGGATCCTGCTACTGAAGCAGCCCTCTTCGCCGACGATACGGCAATCTATTGCTCTTCTTGGCAACCAAGAGCCATTTCGAGTTGCCTCCAAAACCATCTATCCAGGCTTGAAAACTATTTCAAGCTATGGAAAATCAAGATAAATCCCACGAGGACTCAGTCCGTTTTGTTTACTAGAAGGAATAAATTTTCCTCCTACCCACTTAAATTGAAGATGTTGAACACTGAAATCCGGCAATCTCAAAGTGTTGAGTATCTAGGAATAACTCTTCAAAGGCAGTTGAATTGGGCACAAGCCGCCAAAACGCGTCTTGCCCTTGGAAACGCATCCTTTGCAGGACTATACCCGTTACTCAACACCAAGAGCAAGCTGGACGAACGTTTAAAACATCGACTTTACAAGTCATGTATCCGGCCCGTGCTCACGTACGCAGCCCTAATATGGTCAAACGTTGCTCCTTCGCACCTTGCGAAAATGCAAAAATTTCAAAATCGTTTTCTTCGGACGATTTCGAAAAAACCCCTGAGATATCCGTCTGAAGCTCTCCACGTTGAAACTGGACATCCTACTATCCGTAAACTTATCCAAACTACCTCCAAATCCTTTTTCCAATCTTCCCGCGAAAATCCTTTCCCGGAAATCAACGTACTGGGTCAATTTGACCCGAATACGCTGCTCTTCGGGAAAAGATTCAGCATGCCATATGATCTCGATTTCAACTAATTCTGTTGTTTTCTAAATTGTACATATTTTCTTTTCTATTCTTTTCGTATTTCTATTTAAGTTTAGTTTAAGGGATGGCTTATCCATCCAACCTAGGTTAAGTTTTATGTCAATGGTTTTTGTATTAAATTTTTCCTATTTCTAAACGATGTTAAAACGATTCTATAATCTCGATGTATATAATTTAATAAGATGATATATTATAGGTAAAGCATAGGCTGGGAACTATACTTTAAGATGTGTTGTACTACAAGTCATGTAAAATATTTATGCTAAAATATACTTATTCTACTACTACTACTACTAGCATCAATCAGTTCAAATCTGTTCACAGTGAAGATAAACACAGTCAGAAAGAACTTTAGATACAACAAATAATTAAATTTAAAAAACGAACATGGGTGCTACCAAAATGCTGTCTAGAGAAAAAATTACAGATGATACCCATGAATTAATTAAATGGATAACAAAAATTAAACGTTAATAAACGCAAAATATGAGTTACGTTGTAAGCAACGAGATTGCCGGATCTTAAAAATGACGTCTTCATGCACAGATGATATATTTATTAATAAATCCAACAATTGCAAAAAATACAAAGATTGTGAAGAGTTACAAAGTTTGGACGATTTTCTAAAAAAATTAAGTAATTTCAACAATCAAAAATAAGTACAAACATCAAAAGTATACACAGGCATTCTAATTGGGAAGCCACTAATCTTTTTCATATATGAGTAATAAAGCTTAGATAGAGAGTCTTGTTTGTTGTGTTTAAGGTCTCAAGACTTAAAAGAATTGGGTTTGTAGTAATTGTATTGACAATTTTTTTACAGGTATTTTTAAATACAAATAACATTTAATAAAAATGTAAAAGAGTAAATGCTATGAATGCAGCATCATGGACAGTTGTTGTTGGAGCTTGTTGAGGTAAACATAAGTTTACATTTGTTCATGTGTGTGGGAATATTTTTTTGGATTAAAATAATGATTATTCGTGTATATTTTGGTCAACATCAAATAACATTTATTCAGGTTAGTGTGATTATTTATTTTTGTATGAAAATTTAATTTTACACACAAAATAAAATAAATTATACATATAGATATATTTTAATTATGTAGTTTTTAATTACATTTTTAATTTTTGTTTTAGAAAATAAACAGTTTATCAGAAAAGTTAAAAAAATTATTAACATGAACCTTCATTTATATATATATATATATATATATATATATATATATATATATATATATACACATATAAATATATATATATATATATATATATATATATATATGTATATATATATATATATATATATATATATATATATATATATATATAAATTTTACAGATGGTGATTTTCGACATCTATTTGCTATGATCGATGGACATTTGCAAACATTTTTGCAAAGTTTTGAAGTCGGTACGAGACCAATAGCTCTATTTCCTTTCAGGAAATTGGCTAAAACAAAATTTTGCATGAAAGTAGAAAGATGAAAATCGGTAAACTTCAATTTTTTTAGTGCAATCCTCCGGAAAATCCGAAAAACTTCCTCCAAAATAACGTTTTTCTGTACTTTACATGCTAGAAAGATGGGATTGTCATTAATCGACCATACATCGCAATTCCCAAAAAGAGGAAAAACACCCCTAAACTGCCCTTTTCACTTCTATTCATCTTAGAAAAAACGGTATTTTTTATTCAACGTGGAACTGGATTAAATTAACAGGATTATTTAATTAGAGTAAATTTTCCAATCGCAACCATTCACAAATGGAAAAAACACCCATAAAAGCACCCTTTTTCTTCTATACATGCTAGAAAGATGTGGTTTTTTGCATTCGACGTTTAATAGCTACAAATTGAGAAGGTAATTAGAAAAACTTTTCCAATTTAATCCATTTCCACGTTGAATAAAAAAAACCGTTTTTTCTTAGATGAAAAGAAGTGAAAAGGGCATTTTTAGGGGGGTTTTTCCTCTTTTTGGGAATTGCGATGTAGGTTATAAAATTTTGATGGTTTTCTGTTAATTTGACTTTATTTTGGGTTGATTGGTGAAATCCCATCTTTCTGCCATGAATAGAAGTTAAAAGGGTAGCTTCGGGGGTGCTTTTCAGATTTTTTTTGGGAGGATACGATGAAAGTTTTTAAGTTTTTTGAATAACCTTCTTTATTTGTAGCTGTTTAGCGCCGAATATGAAAAACTGCATCTTCCTAGCATGTATACAAGAAAAGGGGTAGTTTAAGGGGTGTTTATCCCATTTGCGAAAGGTAACGATAGAAAAATTTACGTTTTTAAAATAATCCTATTATTTTACAGCCGGTCCACGTCGAATGAAAAAACCTGATCTTTCTAACATGAATAGAAGTGAAAATGGCAGTTTAAGGGGTGTTAAACATAAAAAGTTAAATATAAGATTTTAAGAAACTATGTAAAATATTTATAGATTTCGATGTATTTATTTAATTAATAAAATGATGTATTATAGGTAAAGCTTAGGGTAGATACTATAGATTCTAAGACGTATGGTATTGTAACTTCGTAAACCGACAATATAAATATATAATTTTCAATTTAAATTTCATGAAAATATAACGAAACATCAATATTTTTTCATTATTTTTATAATATATAATGAATTTATTAATTTATTAATACAATAAAATTATTTATTATATTAATAGCAAAAGCTGATTCAACTTAGCGAATTTCCTTAGAATACATAAATCACTTTCTATCGGTCACAGTTTTAGTCTGATCAAAATGAAATGTCGTAAAAGCAGACAAGGGGAAAGGGTAGGTTTAAGGGAGGTGGAAACACAAAATTCGACATATCTCCCTTATTATTTGAAAAATCGAAAAATTTATTAGAAGTAAAGTTGTAGATATTAAGTGTTACTGTAATTTTGTATCTAATCGTTTTTTCTGTTACATACACTAATATTTACTGAAATATTTACAATTTAAGATTGAAAATTAAATTCCTTGATATCCCTGTACACATTAGAGTTTGAGTAAAAATGAAAAGGCTATGAATTGTAGCAAATTGGATTTTTAACAACTTTATTCTTTTCACATTTTTCCATTTTTCTGATATTAGGAGAGATATTTTATAATTTGTGTTTTCTTCTTTTTACTGTCATGCAAAATTTGTTTTTTTTTTGTACATGACAGTAGTGGAAACTTAATATGAAAACATTAGTTTGTAAAGGGGCAGGAATCTACGGTGAGGGACCTAATGCATACATAAACCTCAACTTGGGGAAATATGCCACGGTCTTCCAAGCAGAATTCTTCGCCATACTGGCTTGCGTTCGCGAGAACCTACGTAGAGGCTACATAAACCAGAACGTATGTATTCTGTCGAAAGATCAAGCTGGTTTAAAAGCCTTTTCTGGAACTTAGGTCACCTCGAGGGTAGTCAAGGAATGTCTAGAGGAACTTCTGAAACTGGCAAAATGGAACAATGTTAAATTGATCTGGATGCCGGGTCACAGTGGTTTCGAAGGAAACGAAAAAGCGGAAACCTTAGCAAAGAAGGGAGTCGGAATGTCCTTCATAGGCCCAGAGCCTGTATTAGGAATTCCAAGGACTGCATGTAAACAGGTGATCAACGAATGGTCAAATGCTAAACACCGTGATCACTGTGAAAAAGTACCGTGGCAAGAGCTTGGGAAGGTACTGCTTCAGAGTGCAACAAAGAGGTTATCTCTCGATACACTGAGGCTTAACAGGATGCAGCTGCGGAGGGTAACCGGATTCATTACCCGACATTATCCCATGCGGAAGAATCTGCACACAATGGGACTCCATAACGGCTCCATTATGTGCAGATTGTGTGGCGAGGAGAAAGAAACATCCAGCCATATAATCTTTGACTGATACAGATACAGAATATTCGGTGCATCTCACCCCAAATATATGAACCTTTGGGAGGGCCTGATAGGCAAGCTCCAGGCTATTGCCAACATATGGGAGAAGCAAGTCTCGTCAGACTGAGATAGGAGGGGGTGCACAATGGACCATAGGATCGAAGTGCAATAGTTTTTACCCAGATATTAATCAATCAATCAATTAGTTTGTAATTAAACAGACAAAAAATAATTGAATTTTAGATGATATATTTTAACTTTTTATGTTTTCTACATGGTAGTTTACTTACATATTAATATAAATGGTAATTTAAATAATTTATTCTACTACTATATAATAATTAATACAATATAATAATTAATCTACCAAATTTTTTAAATCTACCAAAAAAAGTAATTAGGGAAAATAGTTTAAATGAAAAAAAAATTTGGTATATAATTCCTCTTTGTAAATAGGATCTTTATTGGGATATCATCACTTTTAAGGAGCAACTATTATATGAAGTCTAGAGCTATTTACTTTGTTAATAGCTCGGTACTTACTCTCATATCATCCCTTTTTAAAAAGGAACTATTACTTTAAAGATTTACCCGAAAACTCGGCCCTTTCTTACATTTATGTTTTTGATCGGATATATATTTATACATTAATTTTTTAGAATGGACGTTGATGAAGAAGATTCAGCTACCGCGGATATTCGTACTGTCGGAGGAATTGAAACTGAAACTGTTCAAGAGGAATCTCTGGCTCCAGTTGCAGTTCCAATTGCAGTTGCAGCTTCAATTGCAGCTCCAAATGCAGCTCCAGTTGCAGTGCCAGTTGCAGCTCCTTTAACAGCTCCAATTGCAGCTTTTAGAGCCAGTTATCGCGGTAATCGATTTAGTCGCGGTCGCGGTAACGGTACACGTAGTCGCCGACACAGTCGCGGTAACGGTACACACAGTCGCCGTCACAGTCACGGTGGACAATTTTTAATTCGGGGGTATGGGTGGGATTTGCATTTCAAATTTAATTAAAGCCTCCCCGACCCCCGAATATAATTTTTTTTTTTAAATAAATAAAAAATAAAAAACAAACAAAAAAATACAAAAAAAATAATAACACTATTCGAATAAGAGTAATTATTATTTATTTATTTATATAATAAATATATTTTATAAAATTTACCAATTTTTCAAAATAAGCAACATTTTGACAGTATTTGATACGTTTTAAGTAAATATATCCGCATTCGTTCTACCATTTATTTTAAAATGGCTAGGAATAGAAGAAAAGGGGTTGTTTTGTCATGAAATGCATCCAAAAAAATTCAAATATTTAAAAAAATGTACCCTTATAGAGACAAACTAAATAATGGATGAAAATTTTTATTCAAAAATAAATTATCCTTAAAAAATCGAAAAGTATTCTTAAAAAAATCATTGATTGCATTTTTGAATTACAATTAAATGGATACATAATCACTTCGATTTGCAAAATCTATTGCCTATTGATGTTTTCCGATTTTTTCCGTCGGTTTCAAGCAAGATCGTGTCGAATGTCAAAAACCGCAACTTTCTAGCATGAGTCAGTCAGCTTCACTTTCAGCTTTATTGTATAGCAAAAATGTCCATCGATCATAGCTAATAGATGTCGAAAATCACCACCTGTAAATTTTATATATAAATATATATATACATATAATATATATATATATATATATATATATATATATATATATATATATATATATATATATATATACATATATATATATATATATATATATATATATATATAAATATATATATATATATATATATATATATACATATACATAATTATAATTTTTTATAACATAAATCTACGAAAAACATTAATTAGGGGTAAATTGTTTAAATGTCAGTAAAAATTTGGTTGAAATTTATTACATAATAAGTTTTCTTTAAGTACAATTTTTGTAGTATGTTTCTAAAATTTTATATAACGCGGCAAGTTGTATAGCGAATTTCCTGTAAGGAAATAAAATAGTGACCGCTAGAAAGTAATTAATGTATTTGAAGGAAATTCGCTCGAAGATAAAGCAACTCCTGCGTAATTTTTGATTTCAAATATTTTTAAACTTACCACGTTATAAATAAAATTTTTAACTATAAAATTTTAATTAAAACATACTAAAGAAATTTTTCGACATATTATTTCATTTGAACCAAATTTTTTTTTACATTTATTCAATTTACCCCTAATGATAACAAGAAAACTCGTACTATACCTCGTCATTTGCAACTAGCAATTCGCAATGATGAAGAATTAAATAGTTTATTATCTGGTGTAACAATCGCCCAAGGTGTGATGTATTATCAAATATACAAGCAGTGTTATTGCCAATGAAAACTGAAAAGAAAGCGTAAATTATTTTCATTGGATTATTGACAATAATATTCATCGATTATAGGCCTTTTATTAAAACGCCGCAAATTAATGTGAAATAAGAGTGATATATTTTTTATTAAAATAACTATATAAAATTTAGTACAAGTTCGTGTCGAATGCCAAAAACCGCAACTTTCTAGCATGAGTCAGTCAGCTTCACTTTCAGCTTTATATTAGATCAATGTCCATCGATCATAGTTAATTGATGTCGAAAATCACCACCTGTAAATTTTATATATATATATATATACATATAATTTATATATATATATATATATATATATATATATATATAAATATATATATATATATATATATATATATATATATATATATATATATATATATATATATATATATATATATATATATATATATATATATATACATATATATAATTATAATTTTTTATAACATAAATCTTCGTAAAACATTAATTAGGGGTAAATTGTTTAAACGTCAGTAAAAATTTGGTTGAAATTTATTACGTAATAAGTTTTCTTTAAGTACATTTTTGTAGTATGTTTCTAAAATTTTATATAACGAGGCAAGTTGTATAGCAAATTTCCTGTAAGGAAATAAAATAGTGACCGCTAGAAAGTGATTAATGTATTTGAAGGAAATTCGCTCGAAGATGAAGCAGCTCCTGCGGAATTTTTGATTTCAAATATTTTTAAACTTACCAAGTTATAAATAAAATTTTTTATTATAAAATTTTAATAAAAACATACTAAAGAAATTTTACGACATATTATTTCATTTCAACAAAATTTTTTCTTACATTTAATCAATTTACCCCTAATGATAACAAGAAAACTCGTATTATACCTCGTCATTTGCAATTAGCAATTCGTAATGATGAAGAATTAAATAATTTATTATCTATGTATATATATATATAAATTTTACAGATGGTGATTTTCGACATCTATTTGCTATGATCGATGGACATTTGCAAACATTTTTGATAAGTTTTGAAGTCGGTACGAGACCAATAGCTCTATTTCCTTTCAGGAAATTTGCTAAAACGAAATTTTGCATGAAAGTAGAAAGATGAAAATCGGTAAACTTCAATTTTTTTAGTGCAACCCTCCGGAAAATCCGAAAAACTTACTCCAAAATAACGTTTTTCTGTACTTTACATGCTTGAAAGATGGGATTGTCAATAATCGACCATACATCGCAATTCCCAAAAAGAGGAAAAACACCCCTAAACTGCCCTTTTCACTTCTATTCATCTTAGAAAAAACGGTATTTTTTATTCAACGTGGAACTGGATTAAATTAACAGGATTATTTAATTAGAGTAAATTTTCCAATCGCAACCATTCACAAATGGAAAAAACACCCATAAAAGCACCCTTTTTCTTCTATACATGCTAGAAAGATGTGGTTTTTTGCATTCGACGTTTAATAGCTACAAATTGAGAAGGTAATTAGAAAAACTTTTCCAATTTAATCCATTTCCACGTTGAATAAAAAAACGTGAAAAGGGCATTTTTAGGGATGTTTTTCCTCTTTTTGGGAATTGCGATGTAGGTTATGAAATGTTGGTGGTATTCTGTTAATTTTACTTTATTTTGGGTCAATTGGTGAAATCCCATCTTTCTGTCATGAATAGAAGTTAAAAGGGTAGCTTCGGGGATGCTTTTCAGATTTTTTTTGGGAGGAATCGATGAAAGTTTTAAGTTTTTTGAATAACCTTCTTTATTTGTAGCTGTTTAGCGCCGAATATGAAAAACTGCATCTTCCTAGCATGTATACAAGAAAAGGGGTAGTTTAAGGGGTGTTTATCCCATTTGCGAAAGGTAACGATGGAAAAATTTACGTTTTTAAAATAATCCTATTATTTTACAGCCGGTCCACGTCGAATAAAAAAACCTGATCGTTCTAACATGAATAGAAGTGAAAAAGGCAGTTTAAGGGGTGTTTTTCCCATTTTCGGAGGTTTCCGATGTAGGTATTGAAATTTTTCAAAGTAATCTGTTAACTTGTCTTTATTTCGGGTCGATTGGTGAAAATCCCACTGTATCTCGATTTTCCGGGAGGTTGAAATGAAAAATTTTAAATTTTTCGAATAAACCTCATCTTTCTAGCATGTGTAGAAGGAAAGTGGTTGTTTTACGAGTGTTTTTCCCGATTGCGAAGGGTTGTGATAGAAAAATGAACTTTTTTGAAATAATTCTATTTTCTTGAACCTGTTCCCCGTCGAATGGAATAAACCCGATCTTTCAAAAATGATTAGAAGTGAAAAGGTCAGTTTTAGGTATCTTTTTCCCATTTTCGGGGGGGTTGCGATGTAGGTAATGAAATTTTTGAAAATATTCTGATAATTTGACGTTATTGCGGGCCGATTAAAGAAAATCCCATCTTCTTATCATGTAAAGTACAAAAAAACGTTATTTTGGAGGAGGTTTTTCGGATTTTCCGGAGGGTTTTCTACTTTCTACTTTCATGCAAAATTTTGTTTTAGCGAATTTCCTGAGAGGAAATAGAGCTATTGGTCTCGTACCGACTTCAAAATTTTGCAAAAATTTTTGCAAATGTCCATCGATTATAACAAATAGATGTCGAAAATCACAATCTGTAAAATTTATATATATATATATATACATATATGTATGTATATATATATATATATATATATATATATATATATAGAATGGACCATAGGGTTGAAGTGCAATAGTTTTTAATTTACGCTTTCTGAAAAGAAAGCGCAAATTATATACATGGGATTATTGATAATAATATTCATCGATCATAGGCCTTTTTAATAAGAGGCCACAAATTAATGTGAAATAAGAATGATATATTTTTATTAAAATAACTATATAAAATTTATTCGGGAGGTTGCAATAAAAAATAGTTTTTCGAAATAACTTCCTAATTTGTAGCTATAAAGCGTCGATTGCAAAAAACTCCTTCAAATAATTCTGTTATTTTGAACCTGTTCCACGCCGACTAGAAAAAAATCGATCTTTCTATCATGAATAGAAATGAAAAGGTCAGTTTTAGGGAAGTTTTTCCCATTTTTGGTGTGGTTACGATGTAGGTAATGAAATTATTCAAAATATTCTGTTAATTTGACGATATTTCGGGTCGATTAAGGAAAATTCCATCTTTCTAGCATTTATAGAACAGAAAAACGTAATATTGGAGGAAGTTTTTCCGATTTTCCGGGGGGTTGCACTGAAAAAGTTTACTGATTTTTCTCGTCAGTTTGACGCAATTTCACGTCGAATTAAAAAAACCGCATCATTCTAGCATAAGGGCTTAGTTATAAGGGCTTTAAAAAATTTTTGCTGGCGAAGCTGCAACGGGTAATGCTAGTAATAAATAATAATTGATCAATGCAAAATATAACAATAAAGTTAAAATAAAATGAGAATAAAAAATTTATGTTTACAAAATTACAATAAAAAGCGTACAAAAAAAAACAACTTCACACAGTGTTGGGTCACCCATCCAAAAACTAATTGCAATCATATCTGCTTAACTTTTAACAATAAACGCAAACTGCTGTATTCAAATTGCTATGACTATATCTATATGTTAAAGAATTTATTAGGTATATATGATATTGTTCATTTTTATGTTTTCTACAAGGAAGTTTACTAAGGATACAGTCTTAATTTTAATTAAAACAAAAAATGTTAAATTTTCCGCTTTTCCCATGCAAATTTCCAGTTTTCGCAATTTTTCCGTCGGTTTGGGTACTACAGCTACCTGTATGTCAAACATCAATTTTACAGCATATCTGGAAGTATCGTTGAATATTTATCTATTAGTTACCAAGAATTGTGGACGTTCCCGCGAATTTTGCGTTTTTGAAGTGAAATAACTTTTAACGGTCAATTCATTAACGTAGATTGTAAAAACTGCGACGTAGGTAACGAAATTTTTCAAAGTATTCTGTTAACTTGACTTTATTTCGGGTCGATCGATGAAAATAATTTCATATACAAAATTATTTAATTTTAAAAATGAATATGGGTGCTACCAAAATGCTGTCTAGTGAAAATAGTATAGATAATACCCATGAATTAATTAATTGGATAGCAAAAATTAAAAAACTTTAAAGAAGATGGCGTCATCAAGCACAAATGATGTATCTATTAATAAATCCAACAATTGGGAAAAATACAAAGATTGTGATGAGTTACAAAGTTTGGACAATTTCCTGAAAAAGTTTTGTAAATTCAATAGTCAAAAATAAGTACTAACATCGAAAGTATGCGCAGGCTTTCTAATTGGGAAGCCACTAATCTTTTTCATATGAGAGTAATTACGTTTATATTTAGATTGATAAAGGGCGAGGTCTTAATTTTTGTGTGTAAGGTCTCAAGAATAAAAATAAATGGGTTTGTAGTAAATTGTATTGACAATTTTTTTATAGGTATGTTTTATAAAAAAATAAAATTTAATTCAAATTTAAAAGAGTAAATGCTATTGATGCAGCATCATATGCAATAAAAATAGGGTATACTTCAAAGTTTGTCCCAAGTAAATTTGAAAAAAAAATGGCAGTCTCGAAGCCATTTCTAGTTTTATCTCGGCAATTGTGGTAATAATAAAGTTAAATCGAAAACCCCCCTGATAGCCTATTACTGAGAACAGATATTGATCGCATTATGAGAACTCATGATCGCGTCATTTTCATAAAATTAAGAGTAAAATACAAGTGTTACACATATAATTTAATAATTATTTATTAGTAAAAACTAATCTTTATTAGTAAATTTAATAATAAAAATTGAACTTTTTATTAGTAAAAAATTCAATGGTATTGTATTTATAGAGCACGGAAATGCGTATGGCAGAGTGGTAGAGTTTAAGGGGTTTTTGGTCGTAGGTTTTTTGTTTAAATATATATAGGCAATAGATTTTTCAAATCGAATATGTGATTATCTATCCATTTAGTTCTAATTCAAAACACAATCAATGGTTTTTTAGGAATACTTTTCCATTCTTTAACGATGATTTATTTTTGAAAAATTTTCACCCATTATTTAGTTTGTCTCTATAAGGGTACATTTATTTAAATATTTGAATTTTTTTTGGATGAATTATTCATAAAAAAATTGAAATTTTTGTCTGGGCCTAGCAATTGAAATATCTTCTCGTAAATTTGATGTGTTATGTCAACATAGTTCATAGAACTGTCTGTACCACATATGAATAAAAAAATCTTCGGGCCATGTGAATTTAAGGAGCGTGCCAAATTAACGTGAAATAACTCCTAAGTGGTATGTTATTTCCTAAAGAATCTAAATCATAAATTTCATAACCGTAGGACCACTTTGCAAATTTTTGTATTAAAAAAAAAAAAAGATTTTGTCTGGGTTAATATTTGAACCTAATTTTGTATAAAAATAAAACCTAACCCACTTCTAGACACTTCTTGAAAAATCGGAAAGCTTTAATATTCCCAAAAATAGGGAAAATACGCCAAAAATTATCTTTTTTACTTCTATTCATGTTAGAAAGTCGCAGTTTCTTTTAATCTTTCTAACACTCGAAACCATTACCAAAGGCCACCTTGGGATTTGAGGTGGTGGAACCCCCTAGCGAGTTGACGTTATATAACGCGTAGCGGTTTCCGTTGTATATGTGAATCTTCGTAAAAGTAACGCAAAGTATAACAAAACGCGTAGCATTTCATACGATGTCTTCGGCTTTGTATAATTATGCCTTGCAAAAATTAGTCATAACCGAGGGGTAAATTGATTAAATGTAAGAAAAATTTTGCCTCGATAAACTAATGCATTCAAATAACATTTCATTAAATTTGATATAAATGTTTATAAAATACCATATATATAACCGTGTATATAAAATACCGTATATATAAAATAAACTATTTCAATAAACGTTAATATGATTACGATTAAGCTGCTTAATCACATAATAAAATATATTATACTTCTTAATCTATTAAGAAAAGTTTTATTACTCTTGTATGAAAAAGAATAGTGGCTTTCCAATAGAAAAGCCTGTTTATAATTTTGTTGGTTGTATTTAGTTGTTATATGTTTATTTACTAATATATATTAAATATATAGTACTATAATTGTTTATCTTCCAGCAGCCTTCAAAATACGACCTTGTCTTTTTATTGCATTTGCTACATCCGTAGCAGTTACTGGTTGATGTATGGGATGACTAAATGCTTTTATAACTACATCACGAATACATTTTTAAGAAAAGCTCTAAATTTTGCCTTCTATCACGTTTTTCTTCATAAATTAAACCAGATATACGTTTTACACCACCTTGACGAGTTAAACGGCGAATTGTAGGTTTTGTAATACCTTGGATTTTATCACGAAAAACATTGCTGTGACGTTTTGAACCACCCATTACTCTACCAGTCATGTTGAAAAATATATATTTTCAATAGTAACAAAAACGGACAACTGGATGTTATCCTTACTATTCAACTGTAACATAATAACGCATATAGCTTTGCTTTATATAGTGCATTTCACAATAAAATAAGCCACGCCCAAAAATTTTACTGGGCAATGAAGTTTTAAACAGCCAATCGGAATAAATTTAATAAAATCCTAATTATGATTTAAATATAAATGTAACGGTTATTCTTGCCCATTAAAACGTTTGACTTTATAGTATCAAAGTGTTTTGGTTATAAATAACATACCGTTTAATAAAACATTATTATTAATTAAGGACCAAAATTATTTAATTAAGGACCAAAATTTCTAGAGAAATAAGTACAAATGGCAATATTATTTGAAAAAACTCGTTTCATACATTCAAAAAATATTCAAGCCACGTTAATATAAGGACCGTGCCGATTTAAGGAGAAATATTATATAAAAAGTTAATAACTCCAAAGCTGTGTGCTATTTCCCAAAGAACCTAAATCTTAAGTTAATTTTTGCATTCTATGCGGAATAACTTGAATCTCATAAGAAAAATTGGAAAACTTTAATATTCCCAAAAATAGGGAAGATTCTATATATATATAACCTATATATATATATATATATATTTATATATATTTGATATATATATATATATATATATATATATATATATATATATATATATATTTATATATATATATATATAGGTTATAAATATATATATATGTTACATTGAGAAATTTCCTTATTTTTGGGAATATTAAAGTTTTCCAATTTTTCTTATGAGATTCAAGTTATTCCGCATAGAATGCAAAAAACCGCATCCTTCTACCATGTCTAGAAGTGTAAGGAAGTAACATGCACCAATAATAATTATTTTAATCCAAAAAAATATTCACACACCTGAAAAAATATTTTCTGATGTTCACCTCAACATGCTTTATCCAAAAAATACTCACACTCTCATGAACAAATATAAACTTATGTTTACCTCAACAAGTTCCAACAACAACTGTTCATGATGCTGCATTCATAGCATTTACTCTTTTACATTTTTTTAAAATACTATTTGTATTATAAAATACCCGTAAAAAAATTGTCAATGCAATTAATACCAACCCAATTCTTTTATGTCTTGAGACCTTAAACGCAACAAACAAGACTTACTCTCTATCTATCTAAATATAAACTTTATTACTCATATATGAAAAAGATAAGTGGCTTCCCAATAAGAAAGCCTGTTTATACCTTTGATGTTTGTACTTATTTTTGACTGTTTAAATTACTTAAATTTTTCCGAAAACTGTCCAAACTTTGTAACTCTTCACAATCTTTGTATTTTTTCCAATTGTCGGATTTATTAATAAATATATCATCTGTGCTTGAAGACGTCATCTATAAGATCCGGCAATCTCGTTGCTTACAATGTAACTCATATTTTGCTTTTATTAACGTATGTTTTAATACTGCGTCAATACTTAAAATTTTACGTTTTTGTTGTTTAATTTTATGTTTAATTTTTGCTATCCATTTAATTAATTCATGGGTATCATCAGTACTTTTTTCATATTTATCATCTGTATCATCTGTACTGATTGATGCTGTACACGGCTGTTCTTTTTATAGTGCATACCACAATAAAATAAGCCACGCCCAAAAATTTTATTAAGCCATGAATTTTTAAAGTGCCAATCAGATTTAATGTAATAAAATCCCAAATTTGATTTAAATATAAATGTTATTGTTTTTCTTACCCGTTAAACCGTTTGAATCTATAGAATCAAAGTGTTTTGGTTAATAAGACACGGTTTAATAACACCTTATTATATTAAATTGGCTAAGACCAAGCTAAGTGTTTGCAAAAATCAATGGGTTGTAAAGCCGTATTTGGTAAGTTTGTTTTAAGATAGTAATTCATGCTCCATTCAAACAAAACCTGTAACTATTTTCTCAAAGGATATTCGATTAGCTCGCCGTATTCATGGAGAACGATTAAACATACAACAACAATTAATATAATGATTTATTTTAGGATCTTTATTTCAAGGAAAATAAGTAAAAATGTAAGTAAACTACCATGTAGAAAACAACCAAACTTCTACCTTCTAACATGAATAGCTGTATAAAAGTTAATTTTTGGCAAATTTTGCCTATTGTTGGGAATAATAAAAAACTTTTTGTACTGTGATCGCATGAGATATAAATAATGAGTGATATTTTTGATAAAAATAATGAGTGATGTATATGCCTTATGTATGTGTATATGTATTTGTGTTTTAAATATTTTTACCTGTTTACATATATCACAAATATCGTTTCGTGTAATGTTCAACTCTATGATATGAATGAAGGCCTATGATAATAATTTTTTGAACTTTTCTGATAAACTGTTTATGTTCTAAACCAAAAATTCAAAATATATTTCAATACAACAAAATTAAAATATATTTATATTCATAAATTATTTTATTTTGTATATATAATTAAACTTAAATACAAAAACCAATAATTATACTCACCTGAACAAATGTGAATTGATGTTTACCTCAATAAGCACGAATAATAATTATTTTATTCCAAAATATATTCGCACACACCTGAAAAAATGTTAAGTGTGTATTTAAATTTTTTTATAATGTGATTGTATGATGTAGTGTATACGGCACAATATCTTAAGATGTTTCAATAATTTGTATATGTAAATACTGAGTGATATATTTGCCCTGTGTTAATGTTAACAAAATTTAAAAAAAATACAAAAATATAAAATACAAACAGAAACTTCAAAAATAATATATATATATTTATGTATGTATGTAGAACAAATATTCAAATTTAATATTTAAAATATATATTTAATAAAAAATCTGTTTAAAATCTTAAAAAATATTACATTTAAAATTAATTAAATTTAATTAATATTAAAATTTAATATTTTCAATATTAAATTTTTGAAATTATTTTATTTTGTGGGTATAATTAAATTTGCATACAAAAATAAATAATCACACTTACCTGAATAAATGTGAATTCATGTTGACCAAAACATGCACCAATAATAATTATTTTAATCCAAAAAAATATTCACACACACCTGAACAAATGTTAACTGATGTTTTGGATTAAGCATGTTCACCTCAACATGCTTAATCTAAAAAAATATTCACACTCACATGAACAAATATAAACTTATGTTTACCTCCACAAGTTCCAACATTAACTGTTCATGATGCTGCATTCATAGCATTTACTCTTTTACATTTTAATTAAATAATATTTGTACTTAAAAATACATGTAAAAAAATTGTCAATACAATTACTACAAACCCAATTCTTTCAAGTCTTGAGACCTTAAACACAACAAACAAGACTTACTCTCTATCTATCTAAATATAAACTTTATTACTCATATATGAAAAAGATTAGTGGCTTCCCAATAAGAAAGCCTGTGTATACCTTTGATGTTTGTACTTATTTTTGACTGTTAAAATAACTTAATTTTTTCAGAAAATTGTCCAAACTTTGCAACTCTTCACAATTTTTGTATTTTCCCATTTGTCGGATTTATTAATAAATATATCATCTGTGCTTGAAGACGTCATCTTTAAGATCCGGCAATCTCGTTGCTTACAACATAACTCATATTTTGCGTTTATTAACGTATATTTTAACACTGCGTCAAAACGTAGAATTTTACGTTTTTTAATTTCATCTTTAATTTTTGCTATCCATTTAATTAATTCATGGGTATCATCTGTACTTTTTTCACTAGACAGAATTTTGGTAGCACCCATGTTCATTTTTTAAATTTAATTATTTTGTTGTATCTATAGTACTTTCTGATTGTGTTACCTTCACTGTTAACAGATTTGAACTGATTGATGCAGTTGTAGAATAAGTATATTTTAGCATTAATATTTTACATAACTTGTAGTACAACACATCGTAAGTATAGTTCCTAGCCTATGCTTTACCTATAATATATCATCCTATTAAGTATTATACATCGAGATTATAGAATCGTTTTAACATCGTTTAGAAATGGGAAAAATTTAATACAAAAACCATTGACATAAATCTTAACCTAAATTGGATGGATAAGCCATCCCTAAAACTAAACTTAAATAGAAATATGAAAAGAAAATATGTACAATTTAGAAAACAACAGTGTAAGTTGTAATCGAGATCATGTGGCATTCGGAATCTTTTCCCGAAGAGCAACGTATTCGGGTCACATTGACCCAGTACATTGATTTCCGGGAAAGGATTTTCGCGGGAAGATTGGAAAAAGGATTTGGAGGTAGTTTGGATAAATTTACGGATAGTAGGATATCCAGTTTCAACGTGGAGAGCTTCAGACGGATATCTTAGGGGTTTTTTCGAAATCGTCCGAAGACAATATTTTGAAATTTTTGCATTTTCGCAAGGTGCGAAGGAGCAACGTTTGACCATATTGGGGCTGCGTACGTGAGTACGGGCCGGATACATGACTTGTAAAGTTGATGTTTTAAGCGTTCGTCCAGCTTGCTCTTGGTTTTGATTAACGGGTATAGCCCGGCAAAGGAAGCGTTTCCTAGGGCAAGACGCCTTTTGGCGGCTTATGCCCAATTCAACTGCCATTGAAGAGTTATTCCTAGATACTCAACACTTTCAGTTTGCTGGATTTCAGTGTTAAACATCTTCAATTCAAGTGGGAAGGGGGGAAATTTATTCCTTCTAATAAACAAAACGGACTGAGTCTTCGTGGGATTTATCTTGATTTTCCATACCTCGAAATAGTTTTCAAGCCTGGATAGATGGGATTGGAGGCAACTCGAAATAGCTTTCGGTTGCCAAGAAGAGCAATAGATTGCCGTATCGTCGGCGAAGAGGGCTGCTTCAGTAGCTGGATCCTTCGGGATATCGTTGATATAATATAAAAAGAGCCGGGGTCCAAGCAAAGACCCTTGAGGGACACCAGCTTTGACACGGTATTGGTTCGATTTACTTTGTTGGATATGAATTTGGGATTTTCTGTTTGATAAATATGAAATCAGGAATTTCAGGATATTGGTAGGTATATCAAGTTTGGCTAGTTTATGGATAAGTCCATCGTGCCATACCGTATCGAAGGCTTTTTCGATGTCCAACAGGACCATGCCTGTGGATTAATTCCAGTTAAATCCGGTAGCAATGTGGTCAGTGAGTCGGTGAAGCTGACTTACTGTTGAATGGTTTGACCTGAAACCAAACTGTTGGGGGATAAGCTGTCTGTGGACCTTGCTGAGAGATGGCAGCAAACAGATAGGTCGGTAGTTTGAAGGTGACTTAAGTTGCTTCCTCGGCTTCGGAAGTGCTAAAACTTTAGCGGATTTCCAGAGGTCAGGAAAATAACCAAGTCTCAGGCACGCAGTATAGACATAACTGAGCTGCACTATCGTCTTTCGAGGAAGATAGCGGAGCACAACATTAGTTACACCATCATCACCAGGAGCCTTCCTACACTTAAGTTTATTTAAGATATTTGAAACCTCACGGGGTGAAACGCATTTGACATCGATGGGGTTAATGACGGAAGAACGAACCTTTTCCAAGGATTCGGACACCAGGCGGGCCGTTTCATCGTCGTGATATTCGTCGCCATCAGTTAAGCTGTGCGCCTTAGAGAAGGTGTCAGCAAGAAGTTGGGCTATATCAGAATCTGAGTAAAGGTAACCATTTTCTGACGAGAGAGGGGGCAGTCTGTTGGAACGTTTACGCAAACATTTTGCAAAATTCCAAACATTATTGTCAAGAGTGGTCAGAGCCGAAATCCTCTCGTCCCACATTTCATCTCTGGTGCGCGTGACTTTTGCTCGAATATCGGCTGACATTTGTTTCATGGCGTCATGAAGCTCCGACAGCCTAACTCTTTGCCAAAATTTGCGTAATTTGTTCCGAGTCCGTATTAGTCGTAGTGTGTCCTCATCTAAGTTAAGTCGATAGCCGAAAGTTCTGGCTTTCCTCGGAATAGATTTTTCGGTAGCAACTACGATGTTTCTCGTGAGTTTACTAACCTCCAAGTCTTTTTGGTTAACAGATTTGAACTGATGGGGTGATGGTCGCTTTGCAGATCCAAGTGAACATCTAGATACGACATGAGGTCACAATTTTTTAATAATGCTAAGTCGATGGTTTGCGGCGGGCGCCTAGCAGCGTCTGGATAGCAGGTGGGTTCTTTCGGATACGCAACAATGAAGTAACGTTTGAGAGAATGCGCAAAGAGGGTGTTTCCGTTGGAATTGTTAGACATACAGTTCCAAGATATGTGACGCGCATTAAGATCGCCCATGATCATGACGCGATCATAACTTCTCATAATACGATCAATATCCAGTCCCTGTAGGAGTCTATTAAGAGGGTTATATAAAGATGTAACTTTATAGTACCACAATTGGCCGAGATTAGAATAGAGATGGCTTCAAGGCTGCCGTCTTCAGGAGGCAATAAAGAATGTTTGACGTCGTGTCGAACAAGAAGGGTGACCCCACCGCCATTTCTGGTGGCTCGATCGCAGTGGTAGGAATAGAATCCAGGGATTCTAAATTTCTTATCCGGCTTTAACTTTGTTTTGCTGATGGCTGCAACATTGATCTGCTGCTGTTCAAGGAATGCGTGAAGCTCGGGAGGTTTGTGCAGGAGACTTTGGGAGTTCCATTGCAAAAATCGGATTTGGGACCTAGAATTTGAAGGATGGAATGCCATTTTCGAATAAATGTGCAGTCATCAGGAAAAACTTGAGAAGTTTTTCGGAATTCGATGTGCAAGATTTCCATGCAACTTCCACGTCGATCCTGAGTTTCAGGAGTTCCATGATGTCGAGTTCAGGTTTTGGACTTTCGCCCTTCTCCAATGGAGACGGAGAGAGTGGAGAGTATATGATGGACTCAAAAAATGGGTTGGTTGGGGAAAGTGGGGCAGTTGACAGGATCTCAATTACCTCGTTTTCTGATGGCTTCCTGGTTGTCCACGGGTTCACTTTTGGAGGTGGTGCTGGAACAAATTTCGTCCTTGGTGTTGGAGTCAACCGCTGTGCTGAGAGGCCTCTGCTAGGGGCGTTGCCGTCTTTTGCATGACGGAGGGCTGGCAAAACCCTGGCCTGGAATGATGGTGGTGGGCGGCGTTGCACCTCGCCCTGAGCGGCCTTGCGCCTCGCTCCTGCTACTCGGGATGCCGTTGCTGCCACGTAGTTCTTGAGTGCTGGTCTTGAATTCCAATCGTTCCTTGCACTTCGTGTAATCTTGGTCCGTTTCGCAGTGGGCACTAATAGTTTTAGGTCCAAACGTGAACCGGACGCTACTTTTCTTTCAAAGTCAAACGGTTTAACGGGTAAGAAAAACAGTGACATTTATATTTAAATCAAATTTGGGATTATATTACCTTAAATGTGATTGGCACTTTAAAAATTCATGGCTTAATAAAATTTTTGGGCGTGAATTATTTTATTGTTGTATGCACTATATAAAGCACAGCAGTGCACAGCATCAATCAGTTCAAATCTGTTAACAGTGAAGATAACACAATCAGAAAGTACTATAGATACAATAAAATATATAAATTTAAAAAATGAACATGGGTGCTACCAAAATGCTGTCTAGAGAAAAAAGTACAGATGATACCCATGAATTAATTAAATGGATAGCAAAAATTAAACATAAAATTAAAAAACAAAATCGTAACATTTTACGTATTGACGCAGTGAGAAAACATACCTTAATAAACGCAAAATATGAGTTACGTTGTAAGCAACGAGATTGCTGGATCTTAAACATGACGTCTTCAAGCACAGATGATATATTTATTAATAAATCCAACAATTGGGAAAAATACAAAGATTCTGAAGAGTTACAAAGTTTGGACATTATTCTGAAAAAATTAAGTAATTTTAACAGTTAAAAATAAGTACAAACATCAAAGGTATACACAGGCTTTCTTATTGGGTAGCCACTAATTTTTTCCATATATGAGTAATAAAGTTTATATTTATATAGATAGAGAGTAAGTCTTGTTTGTTGCGTTTAAGGTCTCAAGACTTAAAAGAGTTGAGTTTGTATTGACAATTTTTTATCAGGAATTTTTAAATACAAATAATATTTAATAAAAATGTAAAAGAGTAAATGCTATGAATGCAGCATCATGGACAGTTGTTGTTGGAACTTGTTGAGGTAATCATAAGTTTATATTTGTTCATGTGAGTGTGAATATTTTTTTGGATTAAGCATGTTGAGGTGAACATCAGTTAACATTTGTTCAGGTGTGTGTGAATTTTTTTTTGGATTAAAATAATTATTATTGGTGCATGTTTTGGTCAACATGAATTCACATTTATTCAGGTAAGTGTGATTGTTTATTTATGTATGCAAATTTAATTATACCCACAAAATAAAATAACATAGGCCTTTATTCATATCATAAAGATGAACATTACACGAAATGATATTTGTGATATATGTTAACAGGTAAAAATATTTAAAACAAAAATACATATATTTTAAATATTAAATTTTAATATTAATTAAATTTTATTAATTTTGTCGCGGTATCCTGGCTCTCTTTATCCTCAAAGGAGCGCTGCCCGAACCTGCAATGATTCCGATACTCGACAAAAACAAAAAAAAATATATTAGTAAACGATATTACTAAATAATTTGTAATTGGAACAACACGCACGTTTTTGTTTAAAGAAAAGAAAACAAAATTAAATTAAACACAAGTTTCTACGAAACAAAAAAAACCTGATTTTATTGCTTTAAAAAAAAATGATTATCCAATTTCTTTTTCAACAATTATTTTAATTCTTTTTCACACAATGTTAAACTTTGAATTACTTGACCAAATTACTTGTACAAATTCCAACTTATACTTTGACCTGGTTTGAACAACAATTATTTACTTTGAACTAATTAGACAATACTTGATTTCAACTTTTATACTAATCGCACAATGATCGATTTAAAACTCATCAGACACGATTTAAAACTGATTTGAATCGACACTGGTCACGGTTTATATACCCGCCATGGGTCGTTCTAGAATATGATTGTTCTTTTGAATAAATATTCTGTTTTTGACAATATATTTTTGCATGGAGGCTTGTAGAATATTTTAGTATATCAACACCCATGGACGTAGTCGGAGTGTTCAGACTATTTATAAAATTAATTAAAAATTATACCTCTCCTTGGGTTTGACCCATTGTCCCACCCCGCTTGGTCGATATTCAACTAGAGACTTAATGCACACGGCCAGTGTCAATTCAAAATCTATACACAAATTTTATGATACATTACTGTAAGCTAGCTTACTTCTGTTTACTTGAATTATCTTGTTTTTACAACATTACTTATTTGTGATCTATTTATGTTTTTTTAAAAACATTCAATTTGTATGATTTTGAATTTTTTAAATTAAATTATATGTAATAATTTTTTTTCAATTTTTGATTTTTTCAAAAATAGAAAACTTTAAATCAGAAGAATCTTATTATCATTTTTCGACTTAAAAAAAAAACTTAGTTTAAGAATAAAAATAAATCGAGCTATATTATTTTCTTTTTGTACTTTCAAAAAAACTCCTTCTTTTTGCAAGGAGAAAAATATTGTTTTGTTAAATATTTTGCATAATATTTTACTTAATATTTTTCTATTAAAATCTGTGTTGGATCAAAAAAAATTATTCACAATAATTTTCATTACAACAAAATCTCCCCCTCTAGATTCCAACACACATTTTCTAATTTGCCTATTATATTTGGTCGACCAATTTTTGACTTAAGAGCTATTTGAACTATTTCAATTGTACTAGTACTTTTAGCTAGCTAGCAAAACTTAAAAGTGTACGTACACATTAGTTCTTCACTCTTCAACGGCGCCTGTTGTTGATTGCCGGTCGTCTGGGCCGCAAGTTGTACCCTGGCTCTAATGCTCTGGCCTCTGGCTCGTCCACACTTGGTACATACCCGTCGTCTTCCATCACCTCCATGCCTTTGACCCCCCAATCGATCTGGAAGTAGTTGGCCGAACACCTCGTTCCCCACACTCAATCTTCCCAGATTCCCATTGGCGGCGGTCCTTGCACTGGCCGGCTTCAAGAGACCTCCATGTATTTTCGTGGGAGGCACTGTATCCACAACATATATTCCAGCTGGTAAACTCCTCAGCACTCTGTAAGGCCTTTTCCACTTCGGTGCCAATCCACTATGGACACCCTCCACCTTACTGCTGAGCACTCGATTACGCATCCAGACGGACTCTCCTGGTTGATAACTGCGTCCTGTTTCCACTTGGTCATTTCCTTCGGCATTGGCCAATATTGTTTGCCGAGATCTCTCTTCAGTTTCTTTACGTTCCTGGCCTCTCTCACTGGCCCATTCTTCAATATCTTGAGGCTCCTCTTCGACTATTATTTGCCAATCCCCAGGCTTCTTCATTTCAGCCCCCAGTAACAATTTGGCGGGCGAAAAACCAGTTGTTCGGTTTGCTCTATTTCTTATTGCGAATAAGCACTTGTGTACTTGTTGGTCCCAGTTTTTATGTGCTTGGTCCAATAAATTTAAACGCAATAACTTCTTTAACTCTTGGTTCTGACGTTCCGTGGGGTTGGCTCGTGGATGGTATATTGGCGTTGTCCATATTTCTGTGTTCCAATTTCTGTTCACTGCTTTCCATTCTTTTGACCTGAACTGGGGACCATTATCACTAAGTACAGCTCTCGGATAACCATATCGACTGAATACTTCGTCTTTGAGTACTTGTGCTATCTTCGAGGTCGACGTGGCCCCCAATGGAAATGCTTCGATCCATCTAGTGAAAAGATCAGTCACAACCTATATATTTGTTTTTCCACGTGATGTGCGTGGGTATAGACCCATCAAGTCGATGCTGACTACCTCCCATGGTGAAGTAGGTCTTCGACTTCTCGTTGCTGTACTTGGTTTCTGATTTAGTGGCTTCACTCTAGCACACGTATCACACCCTTTTACATATCTGCGTATGTCATCTTGCATCCCATACCAGTAGACGCGGTTACGGATTTGACGATACGTTTCTCTCCATCCAGGGTGTGCTGCTTCATCACTATCGTGATATCTTCTTAGAAAACCAAGTCGGCGTTCTTCGGGAACCACTGGCACTTCTTGTACCATCTGTTGACTATGGTACCAGAGGATCCCGTCAGCTACGGTGTAGTTAGCTCTTGTTCTGTCCACTCGTCGACGTAGATAGCTTCTCAGTGGACTATTATGATCATTGATATATCTTCTGATGGCAGTCACATCACGATCTTCATCCTGCCATCGTCTAATATCGTCGAGTGTGGGTGTTTCCACTTCTATTACGTTGCGGGTTATTGGTGTTTTTGCCCTCTTTTCAATCACCCACTCTGGAATGTCCTCCACTTCTTCGTCTTCAGCCTTGCCCTGTGGTTGTCTGGACAAGGAGTCGGCGGCTTGATTATCTTTTCCGGGGACGTGAATTATTTCGTAATCATTGGCTCCCAATGCTAATGCCCATCTTGTCAATTTGGCTCGACTATCCTTGGTTTTGTTCAGCCATTGGAGCGCTGCATGATCCGTGTGTAATTTAAAATGCCTTCCTTCAAGATATCCTCGAAACTTCCTCAATGCCCAGATTATCGAGAGACATTCCTTTTCTGTCGTGGCGTACTTTCTTTCTGTGGGTCCAAGTTTCTTGCTGGCGTAGTTTATTATTCGTCTTGTATTGCCATCAACTTCCATTTGAAATAATATTGCGCCCAATCCAACGTCACTAGCATCCGTATTTAAACAAAACGTCTTCTTAAAATCTGGATGTGCTAGTTTCGGTGCATTCACAATCGATGATTTCAGATTTTCGAACGCCTTCTGATGCAATGTTAGCCAGCGCCACTTTATGTTCTTCTTGAGCATTTCGCTTAGAGGTGCAGCTATATCTTCGTAGTTCTTCACGAAGCTCCTGTACCAACCACATAATCCCAAAAATTGTCGTAATTGTCGTCGTGTTCTTGGTACCGGGTGATTGCTTATAGCTTCGTTCTTCTCTTCCTCTCTGTCAATGCCATCTTCGCTCAATATATGTCCCAGATATTTGACTTTGTTGCTGCCAATGACACATTTGCTTGGTTTACAAGTTAATCCATGTTGTTCTAGTCTTTCAAGTACAAGATCCATGTGGTGTTAATGTTCCTTGACTGATCGACTGTAGGTTAATATGTCATCCAGGTAAACTTGGCAGAAATCTTCGATGTATCCAGATAAAACTTCGTTCATTAAACTCTGGAACGTAGCTGGCGCATTCTTCAATCCAAACGGCATGACGCGAAATTGATAGAGACCTCTTGGGGTGGTAAATACTGTGTACTCTTTCGATTGTGGCTCCATCTCAATTTGCCAATAACCAGTCTGAAGATCCAATGTAGAAAATATTTTGGCTCCATTGACTTTTCTCAACATCTCTTGCAGATCTGGAATCGGAAACGCATTGCTCTTTGTGATATCGTTCCATTTTCTGTAATCGACGCACAATCGAAAAGTACCATCTTTCTTCTTCGGCAATACGACGGGTGCGGCCCAAGGCGATGTGGATGGTTCTATAATGCCATCGCCTTCCATCTCTTCAATCATCTCTTCTAATACCCGTTGCTTCTCATTGTTGTACGGGTATGGTCGTAATTTAATGGGAGAATTTTTCGTAATCTCGATCTTGTGTGTGATCGTTTTTGTCCTTCCAACTTTGCCGAAAACGCTGGGATGTCGCCGAATGACATCTTTTAACTGCTCTTGGTTCTCAAGGAGTTTTATTTGTAACTCGCCCAATGCGTTGTTAATTGTTGCCATTTCTCTATGGGCTCCATCTGGTTTTCTCCATGCAATGCGGACTCTCTTATCACACCCTAAGTAAATTATACCACTCCGGTAATCGATGCTCACACCATTTTTTGTTAAAAATTCATGACCAAGTATTAAATGATTCCGTAGGCCAGGTAAAACCATTACTTCAACATTGAACTTCATTCTTGATATCATCACATCCATGCACATTTTCCCAAGAATCTTGAAAGTATTATTACATGTGGCTCCACTCCCTGTACTATCTCTGACAGGGTGCCATTTTCCAATACTCCTTGCCAATTCTTCACTTATGAAATTGTGTGATGCCTGACTATCAATCAGTGCCAATATTGATCTACCACGCACATCAACTTCCACAATTGGCCCATTCTGGTGTGAGTTCTTGGTCCCATTGTTGTTAAATGGACCAGTAATTGTTGGTGTTCACGCCGATGTTGTGTGGTTTGGTGGAGGTTAATATTTTCTTCAGAACCAATCTCCTCCATTATTGATCCTGGCTCTTCGTCCAGTGTTCGAACCGTGGTGCGTAACTGGTCCACTGATCTTGGATTCGAAATTTTTACTAGTGGACGTATGTTGTTGCGTAATAAACTTAATATGATTGGCACCACGTCATCAATGTTCCTATCGGCGTGCACTCTTCTGAATAGCTGCACTTTCATGTTGACGAACGCTTCTGTCTTCAATCCTGTGGGTTGGGAAACGGTCATCAATTCCAGTTCGGCTTTAGCTTTTCTTCCTATACTGTTGAAGAAACTCTCCAGTTGCCATTTCCACTCATCGAAGGTGTAGCCCAACCAACGATTCATCAATGCCCAATCTCTGGCTGGTCCTGTTAATTTTTTTGTGACCATCTCAATCCAACAGTCTACGGGCAGATGCGTTTGTCGCAGTAATGTCGTTGCTCTGTTCAAAAAAACTACTGGGTCTTCAGCCGGTCTACCACTGAACTCCGGCATGATGGACAGAAGCGTCGTTGTGTCCAATGTGGCGGAGCGATTGACTGTATTCACTTCTTGCGGATCAATGCGCATGTCGCGCAGTTGTTGTGTCTGACGCTCTTCGATCCGTATAATGTCATCCACGACTTTGTTGTATTGATCGTGCATCTTCTCCTCCAAGCCTTTGATTTGCGTGCGATTCTCAATGACATCGGCTTTAATGTTAACGATGTCGGTTCTCACAGTTTCGACATCCGTGGTTATTTGGTCGATCCGCTGTATGCACGCGTCCCTCAGATCCACCATTCGCTCCCCCAATTCGTATTCTATGGATTGTATTCTTTCTTCTAATTGGTTGCCCATTTGCTCATTCGATCCTTGAAGTCTGTTGCCCATCCTCTCTTCGGACTGTTAAAGTTGATTGCTCATCCTCTCTTCGGATCCTTTGAGTTGGTCAGCCATCTTCTCCAATCGATCACCCATTCTCTCATCCAAATTCTTGAAGTTGGACATTATTGTCGCAAACATCATCTCCATTGTCGCAGCAGCTGGTTCTTCCGGGTTGGAAACCACACTTCTACGCCGTTCTGATGTGGGAATGAGTGGTCCTTGAGTCCTTGACGTCGGTGTTCCTTGTTGCCTAGATTGGTGCTCCTCCCATCTTGCCTGTAAGACCTCTCTACCATCTCACGCAATCGTGGCATGGGGATGCTGCGGCTTGCCATTGTAATTCTTTTCTTCTTCCGTACGTCTCCTGGTCCTGTCACGGTCGCACTTGTCGCGGTATCCTGGCTCTCTTTATCCTCAAAGGAGCGCTGCCTGAACCTGCAATGATTCCGATACTCGACAAAAACAAAAAAATATATATTAGTAAACGATATTACTAAATATTTTGTAATTGGAACAACACGCACGTTTTTGTTTAAAGAAAAGAAAAAAAAATTAAATTAAACACAAGTTTTTACGAAACAAAAAAAAACCAGATTTTATTGCTTTAAAAAAAAGATTATCCAATTTCTTTTTCAACAACTATTTTAATTCTTTTTCACACAATGTTAAACTTTGAATTACTTGACCAAATTACTTGTACAAATTCCAACTTATACTTTGATCTGGTTTGAACAACAATTATTTACTTTGAACTAATTAGACAATACTTGATTTCAACTTTTATACTAATCGCACAATGATCGATTTAAAACTCATCAGACACGATTTAAAACTGATTTGAATCGACACTGGTCACGGTTTATATACCCGCCATGGGTCGTTCTAGAATATGATTGTTTTTTTGAATAAATATTCTGTTTTTGACAATATATTTTTGCATGGAGGCTTGTAGAATATTTTAGTATATCAACACCCATGGACGTAGTCGGAGTGTTCAGACTATTTATAAAAATAATTAAAAATTATACCTCTCCTTGGGTTTGACCCATTGTCACACCCCGCTTGGTCGGTATTCAACTAGACACTTAATGCACACGGCCATTGTCAATTCAAAATCTATACACAAATTTTATGATACATTACTGTAGCTTACTTCTGTTTACTTGAATTATCTTGTTTTTACAACCTTATTTATTTGTGATCTATTTATGTTTTTTTAAAAACATTCAATTTGTATGATTTTGAATTTTTTAAATTAAATTATATGTAATAATTTTTTTTCAATTTTTTATTTTTTTCAAAAATAGAAAACTTTAAATCAAAAGCATCTTATTATCATTTTTCGACTTAAAAAAAAAACTTAGTTTAAGAAAAAAAATAAATCGAGCTATATTATTTTCTTATTGTACTTTCAAAAAAACTCCTTCTTTTTGCAAGGAGAAAAGTATTGTTTTGTTAAAAATTTTGCATAATATTTTACTTAATATTTTTCTATTAAAATGTGTGTTGGATCAAAAAAAATTATTCACAATAATTTTCATTACAACAATTTAAAATGTAATATTTTTTAAGATTTTAAAGAATTTTTTTATTTAATATATATTTTAAATATTAAATTTGAATATTTGTTCTACATACATGCATAAATATATATATATTATTTTTAAAGTTTCTGTTTGTATTTTATGTTTTTGTATTTTTTTTAAATTTTGTTAACACAAACACAGGGCAAATATATCTTTCACTATTTACATATACAAATTAATGAAACATCTTAAGGTATTGTGCCGTATGTATGCACTACATCATACAATCACTGTATAAAAAAATTTAAATACACACTTAACGCTCTGTGCTTGCGTCCCCTTTTCAAATTGGATGAGACGAGATACTCTTACGCTCTCGTCTCCAGTTTTGCTGAAAAGCACGACCTTATTAGGCTTAAAGCCGCAATTTTTGAGCTCTTCAGCCACCATATCGTCGGTGTGGTGGCGCATGGTGCCATGAACAATGAACTTTGGTTCATGGTCTCTTTTATTGCCTTAAAAGTGGAACGGCAACTGAATCTTCTCTAACTTGGCCTTACATTTGGTGTAGCCCGAGTCGGTTTCACAGAGGACACTTATTGTGCTGGGCACAAAAGTGAACCTGATCGAGCCCTTGGCTGTCGCTTTTATGGCTTCCTCGACCTGCCTGAAATTGGTAAGACCCATGTGAACCACAATGGGACTTGGTTTCTTTGCTGCAGTGCAAGTTGCTGACACAGCTTCGGTGACATCGACCAACAGTCCATATCTGTTGCTGACTTCAGTTGCCACTTTTTTATGGACGGTTGGGGCCAACGTTCGCTTCTTTCTTTTGTTTCTGACGGGTTTAAACCGGTCCTCTTCCATTGGTGATGCTGTTGCTCTTGATGCTTATGATGCTGCTGCTGGTGTCGATGTTGATGTGGAGGATATGGTTGGTTTCGGTGCCACCGCCTTGCCGGCGGTGGTGTTCGTCTTCAGTTTAAATTCCAACCTAGATAACAGAAAAAATACACATTAAATTTAAAAAATTAAATCACGGCGGCTAAATAAACTGAAAAGTATTTAATGGTTGAAGGAGTTTCAATCAAGAAATAAATTTCAGGTTATTTTTATTTTGAATATAAAAAAGATTACAATTCAGTTCTGTTACAAAAATCCCCGACAGTAGAATCTAATAAAATATTGTCAAAGGTAAATTCGTAAAAGAACGAAATAACTCTTTCTTTGGTTTTTCCTGAATTGTCAACTCAGCATGAATCCATAATAATAATGTATTATAAATAGATTCAATAGAGTGTAATAACCCAGAAAAAACAAAAAATTTTTTTTTTGTTTCCGACATTAACTAAATTTATTGTAAGATGATCGCAGGTAAGAGATCTCAGATAAATTTGAGATAAATTGTTTCGATACAGCGATGTTAACAGTGTCAACATCAAACATCGAATGATTGATGCTGTACACGGCTGTGCTTAATATAGTGCATACAACAATAAAATAAGCCACGCCCAAAAATTTTATTAAGCCATGAATTTTTAAAGTGCCAATCACATTAAAAATTATTCGACTTTATAGAATCAAATTGTTTTGGTTATAAATAAGATACTGTTTAATAAAACATTATTATATTAAAATGGCTAAGACCAAGCCAAGTGTTTGCAAAACTCATTGGGTTGTAAAGCCGTATTTAGTAAGTTTGTTTTAAGATACTAATTTAAGCGTCATTCATACAAAACCTGTAACTATTTTCTCAAAGGATATTCGATTAGCTCGCCGTATTCATGGAGAACGATTAAACATACAAAAACAAATAATATAATGATTTATTTTAGGATCTATATTTCAAGAAAAATAAGTAAAAATGTAAGTAAACTACCATGTAGAAAACAACCAAACTTCTACCTTCTAACATAAATAGCAGTAAAAAAGTTAATTTTTGGCATATTTTGTCTATTTTTGGGAATAAAAAAACCTTTTTTTACTGTGATCGCATGAGATATAAATAATGAGTGATATTTTTGATAAAAATAATGAGTGATGTATATGCCTTATGTATGTGTATATGAATTTGTGTTTTAAATATTTTTACCTGTTAACATAGATCACAAATAAAGTTTCTTGTAATGTTCAACTTTATGATATGAATGAAGGTCTATGTTAATAATTTCTTGAACTTTTCTGATAAACTGTTTATGTTCTAAACCAAAATTAAAAATATATTTCAATACTACAAAATTAAAATTTATTTATATTCATAAATTATTTTATTGTGTATATATAATTAAACTTAAGTACAAAAACCAATAATTATACTCACCTGAACAAATGTGAATTGATGTTTACCTCAATATGCACGAATAATAATTATTTTATTCCAAAAAATATTCACACACACCTGAAAAAATGTTAAGTGTGTATTTAAATTTTTTTATACTGTGATTGTATGATGTAGTGCATACATACGGCACAATACCTTAAGATGTTTCATTAATTTGTGTATGTAAATAGTGGGTGATATTTTTGCCTTGTGTTTGTGTAAACAAAATTTTAAAAAAATACAAAAACATAAAATACAAACAGAAACTTTAAAAATAATATATATATATATATTTATGCATGTATGTAGAACAAATATTCAAATTTAATATTAAAAATATATATTAAATAAAAAAATTCTTTAAAATCTTAAAAAATATTACATTTTAAATTAATAAAATTTAATTAATATTTTAAAAATTAAATTTTTGAAATTATTTTATTTTGTGGGTATAATTAAATTTGCATACAAAAATATATAATCACACTTACCTGAATATATGTGAATTCATGTTGACCAAAACATGCACCAATAATAATTATTTTAATCCAAAAAAGATTCACACACACCTGAACAAATGTTAACTGATGTTCACCTTAACATGCTTAATCCAAAAAAATATTCACACTCACATGAACTAATATAAACTTATGTTTTCCTCAACAAGTTAAAACAACCATTGTCCATGATGCTGCATTCATAGCATTTACTCTTTTACATTTTTGTTAAATATTATTTGTATTTAGCTCAACTTTTATGTACTGGTGAGGCCCATATGTACAACTATGGGCGATGGTTTTTTAGGCTTCACTTGAGTTGCTGACGCAGCTTGATTGCTGATGTCGATCAAGGTATCAAACCTGTTCGATACGTGTATCGCTGATTTCTTCGAAGAGGCGCTATCCACCCTCTCTCGTCGTCGTTTCTGATCATTCTTCACCTCGTGAAAGTCTGCTTCCATTGGTTCTGTAGCTGTTGGTGCTGGCATCGATATTGCTAATGTGGCTGGCGTCGATGGTGATGTTGATGGTGATGATGATTTTGTCGGGGCTGGAGCTGCTTGGCGTATCGTCCGCCTAGGGACCACCGCCTGCTTGGCGGTGGTAGGCATAACTAAACTTTTCTCCAATCTATAAAACAGAAGAAAAACACATTAGTTGATTAAATATAAAATATATAATATGCCTGGGTTATAAAATAAAAGTATTCAATGACTGTTTGATTGTAAAATCAGGAAGTATGTTTTATTTTAAATAAAAGAAAAATTTATTTTAAATCCTCCTACAAAATCCCAAGCAATAAAATCTATTATAAGAAGATTCTATTGTCAAAGGTTAATCTATAGAGAATAAAGGACAAAAATTCCTTCCTCCCTACGTTATTTATGAATTCATAGAACTCAGCATGCATCCAAGATTATAAAGTATTATCAATAGATTCAATGAAGTGTAAAAACCCAGAAAAAACTAATATTTTTAGTTTCCGACAATAGATAAAAATATTGTAAGAATATAGCAGGTATGTAATCTCAGTTAAAATTTGAGAAAAATTGTTTCGATACAGCGATGTTCACAGTGTCAACATCTAACATCGAATGATGATTGATGCTGTACACGGCTGTGCTTTATATAGTGCATACAACAATAAAATAAGCCACGCCCAAAAATTTTATTAAGCCACGAGTTTTTAAAATGCCAATCAGATTTAATGTAATAAAATCCCAAATTTGATTTAAATATAAATGTAACTGTTTTTCTTACCCGCTAAACCGTTTGACTTTATAGAATCATAGTGTTTTGGTTATAAATAAGATACTGGTTAATAAAACATTATAATATTAAAATGGCTAAGACCAAGCCAAGTGTTTGCATAAATCAATGGGATGTAAAGGCATATTTAGTTAGTTTGTTTTAAGATAATAATTTATGCTCCATTCATACAAAACCTGTAACTATCTTCTCAAAGGATATTCGATTAGCTCGCCGTATTCATGGAGAACGATTAAACATACAAAAACAATTAATATAATGATTTATTTAAGGATCTTTATTTCAAGAAAAATAAGTAAAAATGTTAGTAAACTACCATGTAGAAAACAACCAAACTTCTACCTTCTAACATGAATAGCTGTATAAAAGTTAATTTTTGGCAAATTTTGCTTATTTTTGGGAATATTTAAAAACTTTTTGTGCTGTGATCGCATGAGATATAAATAATGAGTGATATTTTTGATAAAAATAATGAGTGATGTATATGCCTTATGTATGTGTATATGTATTTGTTTTTTAAATATTTTTACCTGTTAACATATATCAAAAATATCGTTTCGTGTAATGTTCAGCATTCTGATATCAATGAAGGCCTATGTTAATAATTTTTTTATCTTTTCTGATAAACTGTTTATGTTCTAAACCAAAAATTAAAAATATATTTCAATACTGCAAAATTAAAATTTATTTATATTCATAAATTATTTTATTTTGTAAATATAATTAAACTTAAATATAAAAACCAATAATTATGCTCACCTGAACTAATGTGAATTGATGTTTACCTCAGTATGCACGAATAAAAATTTTTCTATTCCAAAAAATATTCACACACACCTGAAAAAATGTTAAGTGTGTATTTGAATTTTTTTATACTGTGATTGTATGATGTAGTGTATACATACGGCACAATACCATAAGATGTTTCATTAATTTGTATATGTAAATATTGAAAGATATATTTGCCCTGTGTTTGTGTAAACAAAATTTAAAAAAAATACATAAATATAAAATACAAACAGAAACTTTAAAAATAATATATATAGTTGTGCATATATGTAGAACATATATTAAAATTTAATATTTAAAATATATCCGACCAAAAACATAAATGTAAGAAAGGGCCGAGTTTTTTGGAAAATCATGAATGTAATAGATCCTTCTTAAAAAGAGATGATATGGAAGAAAGGACCAAGCAATTTACAAAGTAAATAGCTCTACACTTCATATAATAGTTGCTTCTTCAAAAGTGATGATATGGAAGAAAGGACCGAGCTATTTTCAAAGTAAATAGCTTTTGACTTCAGATAATAGTTGCTCTTTGAAAAGTGATGATATGCCATTAAAGAGCCGAGCTATTTACAAAGTAAATAGCTCGGTAAACTATTAACTAAAAAAATTATTGAGGGGTAAATTGATTAAATGTAAGAAAAAATTTGGTTGAAATTTATTTCGTAAGTTTTCCCTAAGTATGTTTTTAAAATTTTATATAACGCGGCAAGTTTTAAAATATTCATCAGAAAAAATAACTTGCCGCGTTACATAAAATTTTAAAAACATACTAAGGGAAAACTAACGAAATAAATTTCAACTAAATTTTTTCTTACATTTAATCAATTTACCCCTCATTAACTTTTTTAATTAATAGTTTACCGGGCTATTTACTTTGTAAATAGCTCGGCTCTTAAATAGGATATCATCACTTTTCAAAGAGAAACTATTATCTAAAGTCTATTGCTATTTAATTTGTAAATAGCTCGGTCCTTTCTTCCATATCATCACTTTTTAAGAAGCAACTATTATATGAAGTCTAGAGCTATTTACTTTGTAAATAGCTTGGTCCTTTCTTCCATATCATCCCATTTTAAGAAGGAACTATTACATTAATGATTTTCCCGAAAACTTGGCCCATTCTTACATTTATGTTTTTTGTCGGAAATCAATCCTTTTGTAAGGCTTACATATACGAAGCCGAAGGCTTCGCACAAAACGCTACGCGTTTTTTTACTCTTCACGTATGCCTTGCGTTTCTTTACGCTTCGCGATACTTTACACTTTTAAGATTCAACATATACAAAGGAGACCGCTTCGCGTTATGTAACGTCAACTGGCTCTGCTTGCTTTTTGAAAGGCTTAAACTTCAATATAGTATGGTTGTTATATAATAATAGTGATAATGAGAAATCAAACCCTTTAAAACAAAAAATTCTAAATCGGCTCATAAATGACGGAGTTCTGAGGTAAAACAATTAAATGTGTAACACTTGTATGTTTATTGCATAGAATCTCATATATGTTAGGTATTGACCAACAGTATAATAGAAATGTCTTAGAAATTCTCCACCAAATGCAAAAAAACCCCATCTTTCCACCATGAAAAGAACTTAAGGGGGTTGTTTTCCCATCTTTTTTGGGAGTGGTGAGGAAAAGTTTTAAGTTTTTCTAATTACCTTCTTAATTTGTAGCTATTAAGCGTCGAATGCGAAAACCCACATCTTTCTGACATGTATAGAAGAAAAAGGGTGCTTTTAGGGGCGTTTTTTCCATTTGTGAATGGTTGCGATTGGAAAATTTACTCTAATAAAATATTCCTGTTATTTTAATCCAGTTCCACGTTGAATAAAAAAAACCGTCCGTTCTAACATGAAAAGGGCAGTTTTAGGGGTGTTTTTCCTCTTTTTGGGGATTGCGATGTAGGTTATGAAATTTTCGTGGTATTCTGTTAATTTGACTTTATTTTGGGTCGATTGGTGAAAATCTCATCTTTCTGCCAGGAATAGAACTTAAAAGGGTAGCTTCGGGATTGCTTTAAAGATTTTTTTTGGGAGGAAGCGATGAAAGTTTTTACTTTTTTTGAAAAACCTTCTTAATGTGCAGCTGTTTAGCGTCGAATATAACAAACTGCATCTTCCTAGCATGTATACAAGAAAAGGGGAAGTTTCAGGGGTGTTTATCCCATTTGCGAAGGGTAACGATGGATAAATTTACGGTTTTAGAATAATCCTATTATTTTAAACCCGGTCAACGTCGAATGAAAAAAATCTGATATTTCTAAGATGAATAGAAGTGAAAAAGGCAGTTTAAGGGGTGTTTTTTCGGAGGTTTCCGATGTAGGTAATGAAATTTTTTAAAGTAATCTTTTAATTTGACTTTAAAAAGAAAATCCCATCTTTCTAACTTGAACTGAAATGAAATGGCAATTTTACGGTTGTTTTCCTTATTTTCGGGAGGGGGAGGGTGTTGCGATGTAGGAAATGAAATTTTTTAAAGTATTCTGTTAACTTGACTTTATTTCGGGTCGATTGATGAAAATCCCACCATTTCAGCATGTAAAGAACTGAAAAAAAATATTTTGGGGGGTGTTTTTTCGATTTTTCGGGAGGTTGCAATAAAATATATTAAGTTTTTCGAAATAACTGCCTAATTAATAGCTATTAAGCGTCAATTGCAAAAAACTGCATTTTGTTGCATGTATAGAACAAAAAAGTTGGTTTTGGAAGTGTAATTTCCAAGTTCGAAGGGTTGTGATAGAAAAATTTTCTTCCATCAAATAATTCTGTTATTTTGAACCTGTTGCACGTCGAATGGAAAAAACCGATCTTTCTATCATGAATAGAAGTGAAAAGGTCAGTATTAGGGATGTTTTCCCCATTTTCGGTGTGGTTGCGATATAGGTAATGAAATTTTTCAAAATATTCTGTTAATTTGACGTTATTTCGGGTCGATTAGTGAAAATTCTATCTTTCTATCATTTATAAAAAAGAAAAACGTAATTTTGGAGTATGTTTTTCCAATTTTCCGGGGGGTTGCACTGAAACAATTGAAGTTAATAAATAATAATTGATCAATGCAAAATATAATAAAAAAGTTAAAATGAGAATTTAAATTAATGTTTATTATAAAATTACAAAAAAAAAAAAAAACTGTACACAATGGTCTGGGTGACCATTGTGTACAGTTCAAGTACTGATTTTAACTAACGTTGCTTAACTTTTAAATGCTGTACGACAACTGCTGTATACAACGAGCTATTGTCACTCCTATAGGATCAAGAACTTTTTAGTCATAATATAGTTCATTGTGTTTTCTACATGGTTCTTCACGCTGATATGGTCTAATACAATCAATATTTAAATACCTAAGTGTCATCCAATCAGACAGGACTCTATAAAAATATCAACAAATAAGATAAGTATATGCGTTCTAATGCTAATTTAATTAAAACGAAAATTGTAAAAATTTCCTTTTTTCCGATACAAATTTCCAGTTTTCGCAATTTTCCCGTCGGTTTGGGTACTACAGTTACCTACATGCCAAATATCAACTTTACAGCATATCTGGAAGTATCGTAGAATATTGATCTATTAGTTACCAAGAATTGTAGGCGTTCCCGCGAATTTTGCGTTTTTGAAGTGAAATAACTTTTTAACGGTTAATTCGTTAACGTTGATTGAAAAAAGTGTTTCTTATAATTCCGTAAAGTATCTATATTTGAAATATCAACACTGCAGCTCTTTTCGTTCAAAAGATACAGCACCTAAAAAACGACGCTAAATTAAGGTGTAGTAATAGCACTGTAGAGAAAAGTCCAATTGTCTCCGTTAAATCTCGGCCTTACGCACTACCGTGCTCTAGATATTGCTCTGTTTACGTTTTCTACATGGTAGTTTGCTGATGACACAGTCTTAAGTTAATTAAAACAAAAAATTTGTAAATTTTCTGCTTTTCCGATACAAATTTCTAGTTTTCGCAATTTTCCCGTCGGTTTGTGTACTACAGCTATTTACATGCTAAATATCAACTTTGCAGCATATCTGGAAGTATTGTAGAATAATGATCTATTAGTTACCAAGAATTGTAGGCGTTCCCGTGAATTTTGCGTTTTTGAAGTGAAATAACTTTCGAACGGTTAATTCGTTATCGTTGATTGAACCTGTTTCTTATAATTCAGTAAAGTATCTATATTCGAAATATCAACACTGTTGCTCTTTTCGTTCAAAAGATACAGCACCAAAAAATCGACTCTAAATTAAAGTGTAGTAATAGCACTGTAGTAAGAAGTCCGAATGTGTCCCTTAAATTTTGGCCTTACGCACTACCGTGCTTTAGATATGAAATAAAAAAATTCTTTAAAATCTTAAAAAATATTACTTTTAAAATTAATTAACTTTAATATTAAAATTTAATATTTAAAAAATTAGATTTATGAAATTATTTTATTTTGTGGGTATAATTAAATTTTCATACAAAAATAAATAACCACACATACCTGAATAAATGTGAATTCAATGTGACCAAAACATGCACCATTAATAATTATTTAAATACAAAACAATATTCACACACACCTGAAAAAATGTTAACTGATGTTTACCTCAACATGCTTAATCCAAAAACATACTCACACTCTCATGAACAAATATAAACTTATGTTTACCTCAACAAGTTCCAACAACAACTGTTCATGATGCTGCATTCATAGCATTTACTCTTTTACATTTTTATTAAATATTATTTGTATTTTACAATACCTGTAAAAAAATTGTCAATACAATTACTACAAACCCAATTCTTTTAAGTCTTGAGATCTTAAACACAACAAACAAGACTTACTCTCTATCTATCTAAATATAAACTTTATTACTTATATATGAAAAAGATTAGTGGCTTCCCAATAAGAAAGAATGTGTATAACTTTAATGTTTGTACTCATTTTTGACTGTTAAAATTATTTAATTTTTTCAGAAGATTGTCCAAACTTTGTAACTCTTCACAATCTTTGTATTTTCCCAAATTGTTGGATTTATTAATAAATATATCATCTGTGCATGAAGACGTCATCTTTAAGATCAGCAATCTCGTTGCTTACAACATATTTTGCGTTTATTAACGTATGTTTTAAAAAAATATGTAAAATCAATATATAAAATTTTACGTTTTTGTTTTTTAATTTTATGTTTAATTTTTGCTATCCAACTAATTAATTCATGGGTTTCACCTGTACTTTTTTCACTAGACAGCATTTTTGTAGCACCCATGTTCATTTTTTTAATTTAATTATTTTGTAGTATCTATAGTACTTTCTGATTGTGTTCACTTCACTCTTAACAGATTTGAACTGATTGATGCTACACGGCTGTGCTTTACATAGTGCATACAACAATAAAATAAGCGTCGCCCAAAAATTTTACTAGGCCATTAACTTTTAAAGCGCCAATCAGATTTAATGTAATAAAATCCCAAATTTGATTTAAATATAAATGTAACTGTTTTTCTTACCCGTTAAACCGTTTGACTTTATAGAATCAAAGGGTTTTTGTTATAAATAAGATAATGTTTAATAAAAACTTATAATTTAAAAATGGCTAAGACCAATCCAAGTGTTTGCAAAAATCAATGGATTGTAAAGCCGTATTTGGTAAGCTTGTTTTAAGATACTAATTTATGATCCATTCATACAAAACCTATAACTATTTTCTCAAAGGATATTCTATTAGCTCGCCGTATTCATGAAGAACGATTAAACATACAAAAACAATTAATATAATGATTTATTTTAGGATCTATATTTCAAGAAAAATAAGTAAAAATGTAAGTAAACTACCATGTAGAAAACAACCAAACTTCTACCTTCTAACATGAATAGCAGTATAAAAGTTTATTTTTGGCATGTTTTGCCTATTTTTGGGAATAATTAAAAACTTTTTGTACTGTGATCGCATGAGATATAAATAATGAGTGATATTTTTGATAAAAATAATGAGTGATGAATATGCCTTATGTATGTGTATATGTATTTGTGTTTTAAATGTTTTTACCAGTAAACATATATCAAAAATATCGTTTCGTGTAATGTTCAACTTTATGATATTAATGAAGGCCTATTTTAATAATTTTTTGAACTTTTCTGATAAACTGTTTATGTTCTAAATCAAAAATTAAAAATATATTTCAATACTACAAAATTAAAATTTATTTATATTCATAAATTATTTTATTTTTTATATATAACTAAACTTAAATTCAAAAACCAATAATTATACTCACCTGAACAAATGTGAATTGATGTTTACCTCAATATGCACGAATAATAATTATTTTATTTCAAAAAATATTCAGACGCACCTGAAAAAATGTTTTATGTGTATTTAAATTTTTTTATACTGTGATTGTATGATGTAGTGTATACATACGGCACAATACCTTAAGATGCTTCATTAATTTGTATATGTAAATAGTGAGTGATATATTTGCCCTGTGTTTGTGTTAACAAAATTAAAAAAAAAAAAAAATTAAAAATATAAAATACAAACAGAAACTTCAAAAATAATATAAATATATATATGCATGTATGTAGAACAAATATTCAAATTTAATATTTTAAATATATATTAAATAAAAAAATTATTTATAATCCTAAAAAATATTACATTTAAAATTAATTTAATTTAATTAATATTAAAATTTAATTCTTAAAATATTAAATTGTCGAAATTATTTTATTTTGTGGGTTTAATTAAATTTTCATACAAAAATAAATAATCACATTTACTTGAATAAATGTGAATTCATGTTGAGCAAAACATGCACCAATGATAATTATTTTAATCCAAAAATATATTCCCACACATCTGAACAAATGTTAACTGATGTTCACCTCAACATGCTTAATCCAAAAAAATATTCACACTCACATGAACAAATATAAACTTATGTTTTCCTCAACAAGTTACAACAACAACTGTTCATGATGCTGCATTCATAGCATTTACTCTTTTACATTTTTATTAAATATTATTTGTATTTAAAAATACCTGTAAGAAAACTGTCAACACAATTACTACAAACCAAATTCTTTTAAGTCGTGAGACCTTAAACACAACAAACAAGACTTACTCTCTGTCTATCTAAATATAAACTTTATTACTCATATATGAAAATGATTAGTGGCTTCTCAATAAGAAAGCCTGTGTATACCTTTGATGTTTGTACTTATTTTTGACTGTTAAAATTACTTAATGTTTTCAGAAAATTGTCCAAACTTTTTTTCTTCACAATCTTTGTATTTTTCCCAATTGTTGGATTTATTAATAAATATATCATCTGTGCTTGAAGAAGTTGTAGAGATATTTGATTGATATAATAAATAATTATTATTTAAATAAATAATAAATATATGTTAAAGATATAATTAATCTTTATTGAATTGATTTATGACATATTATATATATTTATATGTAAATTATCAAAGTTGTTAACATTCAAAGCAACCGTGATAATAGGAGGAAGTTATAGTTGTTATGCAACAACTAAAAATGATAAACAAAATTATAATAATAATTTAATAAAGAAGCAATACCGCTACATTCTTCCCCCCATCAACTAATAAAAAAAAACGACTAGAAAAACCTTTCTGAAACCTTTTCTGAAAAGAAATCATATGGTAATCGAAGAGGAATTCAATATAAAATTTCTGCAGAAGAATGGTTAATATCCTCCTTGACCGAGGAGCGCAAATTTAGAAGTACCCAAGGTAAAATTTTGTACGAGTTATTATTTTTTTGACAGCAATTTAAAGAAATTTTGAGTGACCGGTTAAACCGTTCAATAATACCGTTGCTGTTAGGGTGATAAGCAGTAGTGGAAATATGCTTAATCCCTAGAGAAGACAAAAAACTTTCCATATATGTGATTGAAATTGTTATGCAACAACTAAAAATGATAAACAAAATTATAATAATAATTTAATAAAGAAGCAATACCGCTACAAAGTCATCTTTAAGATCCGGCAATCTCCTTGTTCACAACGTAACTCATATTTTGCGTTTATTAACGTATGTTTTAACACTGCGTCAATACGTAAAATTTTACTTTTTTGTTTTTTAATTTAATGTTTATTTTTTCTATCCATTTAATTAATTCATGGGTATCATCTGTTTTTTTTTCACTAGACAGCATTCTGGTAGCACCCTTGTTCATTTTTTGAATTTAATTATTTTGTTGTATCTATAGTACTTTTTGATTGTGTTATCTTCACTGTTAACAGATTTGAACTGATTGTTGCTGTACATGGCTGTGCGTTATATAGTGCATACAACAATAAAATAAGCGACGCCCAAAAATTTTACTAAGCCATGAATTTTTAAAGTGCCAATCAGATTAAATGTAATAAAATCCCAAATTTGATTTAAATATAAATCCGACCAAAAACATAAATGTAAGAAAGGGCCGAGTTTTCGGGAAAATCCTTAATGTAATATTTCCTTCATAAAAAGTGATTATATGAGAGTAAGTCAAGAGCTATTTACAAAGTAAATAGCTCTTGACTTCACATAATAGTTCCTTCTTAAAAAGTGATGATATGGAACAAAGGATAATAGTAGCTCTTTGAAAAGTGATGATATTCCATTAAAGAGCTAAAAAAATTAATGAGGGGTAAATTGATTAAATGTAAGAAAATATTAGGTTGAAATTTATTTCGTAAGTTTTCCCTTTGCATGTTTTTCAAATTTTATATAACGCGGTAAGTTTTAAAATATTTGAAATCATCAGAAAAAATAACTTGCCGCGTTATATAAAATTTTAAAAACATACTAATGGAAAACTTACGAAATAAATTTCAACCAAATTTTTTCTTACATTTAATCAATTAACCCCTCAATAATTTATTTTGTTAATAGTTTACCGAGCTATTTACTTTGAAAATAGCTCGGCTCTTTAATGGAATATCATCACTTTTCAAAGAGCAACTATTATCTGAAGTCTACAGCTATTTACTTTGTAAATAGCTCGGTCCTTTCTTCCATATCATTACTTTTTAAGATGGAACTATGATGTAAAGTCTAGAGCTATTTACTTTGTAAATAGCTCGGTCCTTACTCTCATTTCATCACTTTTTAAGAAGGAACTATTACACTAAGGATTTTCCTGAAAACTCGGCTCTTTCTTACATTTATGTTTTTGGTCGGATATCAATTCTTTTTGTAAGGCTTAAATATACGAAGCCAAAGGCTTCGGCGTTTTGTTACTCTTCACGTATGCTTTGCATTTTTTTACGCTTCGCGATATTTTTAGATTCACATATACAAAGGAGACCGCTTCGCGTTATGTAACGTCAACTGGCTCTATTCGCTTTTTGAAAGGCTTAAACATCAATATAGTATGGTTGTTATATAACAATGGTGACAATGAGAAATCAAACCCTTTAAAACAAAAAATTCTAAATCGGTTCATAAATGACGGAGTTCTGAGATAAAACAATTAAATGTGTAACACTTGTATGTTTATTGTATAGAATCTCATATATGTTAGATATTGATCAATAGTATAATAGAAATGTCTTAGAAATTATCCACCAAATGCAAAAAATGCCATCTTTCTACCATGAATTGCAATTTAGGGGGTTGTTTTCCCATCTGTTTAGGGAGTGGAGAGGAAAAGTTTTAAGTTTTTCTAATTATGTTCTTAATTTGTAGCAAGAAACCACATCTTTCTGGCATGTGTAGAAGAAAAAGGGTGCTTTATGGGGTGTTTTTTCCATTTGTGAATGGTTGCGATTGGAAAATTTACTCTAATAAAATAATCCTGTGAATTTAATCCAGTTCCGCGTCGAATAAAAAAAACCCGTTCTTTCTAACATGAAAAGGGCAGTTTTAGGGGTGTTTTTCCTCTTTTTGCAGATTGCGATGTAGGTTATAAAATTTTCGTGGTATTCTGTTAATTTGACTTTATTTTGAGTCGATTGGTGAAAATCCCGTCTTTCTGCCATGAATAGAAGTTAAAAGGGTAACTTCGGGGGTGCTTTTCAGATTTTTTTTGGGAGGAAGCGATGTAAGTTTTTATGTTTTTTGAATAACCTTCTTAATTTGTAGCTGTTAAGCGTCGAATATAAGAAACTCCGTCTTCCTAGCATGTATACAAGAAAAGGGCTAGTTTTATGGGTGTTTATCCCATTTTCGAAGGGTAACGTTAGAAAAATTTACGTTTTTAAAATAGTCCTACTATTTTAAACCCGGTCCACGTCGAATTAAAAAAACCTGATCTTTCTAACATTAATAGAAGTGAAAAAGGCAGTTTGAGGGGTGTTTTCCCATTTTCGGAAGTTTCCGATGTAGATAATGAAATTATTTAAAGTAATCTATTAATTTGACTTTAAAAAGAAAACTCCATCTCTCTAACTAGAATTGAAAAGAAATGGCAATTTTACGGTTGTTTTCCTTATTTTCGGGAGGGGGGGTTGCGATGTAGGAAATGAAATTTCTTAAAGTATTCTGTTAACTTGACGTTATTTCGGGTCAATTGGTGAAAATTTCATCATTTCAGTATGTAAAGAACTGAAAAACGTAATTTTGGGCGGTGTTTTTCGATTTTCCGGGAGGTTGTAATGAAAAATTTTTCGAATAAACTTACAAATTTGTAACTATTTAGTGTCAAATGCAAAAAATCTCATCTTTCCAGCATGAATAGATGGAAAGGGTTTGTTTTACGGGTGTCTTTCCCGATTGCGAAAGGTTGTGATGGAAAAATTTGCTTTTTTCAAATAATTCTGTTAGTTTGAATCTGTTCCACGTCGAATGGAAAAAACCTGATCTTTCTATCATGAATAGAAGTGAAAAGGTCAGTTTTAGGGATGTTTTCCCCATTTTCGGTGTGGTTGCGATATAGGTAATGAAATTTTTCAAAATATTCTGTTAATTTGACGTTATTTCGGGTCGATTAGTGAAAATTCTATCTTTCTAGCATTTATAAAAAAGAAGAACGTAATTTTGGAAATGTTTTTCAATTTTTTCGGGGGGTTGTACTGAAACAATTTACGTTAATAAATAATAATTGATCAATGCAAAATATAAACAAAAAGGTAAAATGAGAATATAAATTAATGTTTATTACAAAATTACAAAAAAAAATCTGTACACAATGGTCCCCCATCCAATTACTGATTTTAACTAACGTTGCTTAACTTTTAAATGCTATATGCCAACTGCTGTATAGAACAAGCCAATTCACTACTATTGGTTAAAGAAATTTTTAGTGATAATATAGTTCATTGTGTTTTCTACATGGATGTTTAGTTTAAAATGGTCTAATACAATCAATATTAAAAAACCTAAGTGTCATCCAATCAGATAGGACTCTATAAAAATATCAACGAATAATATAAATATATGCGTTCTAATGCTAATTTAATTAAAACGAAAATTGTAAAAAGTTCCTTTTTTCCGATACAAAATTCCAGTTTTCGCAATTTTCCCGTCGGTTTGGGTACTACAGTTACCTACATGCTAAATATCAACTTTACAGCATATCTGGAAGTATCGTAGAATATTGATCTATTAGTTACCAAGAATTGTAGGCGTTCCCGCGAATTTTGCGTTTTTGAAGTGAAATAACTTTTTAACGGTTAATTCGTTAACGTTGATTGAAAAAACTGTTTCTTATAATTCCGTAAAGTATATAAATTAAAAGTCAGTTTCAATGATGATTAAAAAAAATTAATTTATTATTTAAAAGTATAAGTACATTTAATTACAATAGTTAGATATTTTGAAAAGTAGTTTTAACATTGACAATTTTGTCAAACCACAAGCGCATTAACGTAAGCTAATAACTTAGTAATACAAATGATGACGAGAAGTCATTTACAATAGTTTATATATGATTATTAAAACGAATGAATAATATTGAAAAGATAAAGTATGAATGTTATTTGTGATTATTAAAACAAATAAGTAATATTGAAAAGATGATGTTTAAAGTTATTAGATCAAATAAATAATATTGAAAAGATAAAATATGAATGTTGTTTGTGATTATTAAATCAAATGAGTAATATTGAAAAAATGTTGTTTAAGGTTATTAGATCAAATAAATAATATTTAAAAGATGAAGTATGAATCATTTTTAATGTAGTGTATTCAAAACTGATAATTTTGCATGACGCCTGTAATACATCTTGTTTACTCAAATGTTCTGTATCTGTGTAGGAGTCCCTATGCCAGGATCCATAACTTATATATACAAAATATCAACACTGTAGCTCTTTTCGTTCAAAAGATACAGCACCTAAAAAACGACGCTAAACTAAGGTGTAGTAGTAGCACTGTAGTGAAAAGTCCGAATGTCACCCTTAAATCTCGGCCTTACGCACTACCGTGCTCTAGATATTGTCTGTTTTCTACAAGGTAGTTTACTTATAATTATAATATTTATATGGCAATTTGTATAATTGTAATATTTTATAACATAAATCTACGTAAAACATTAATAAGGGGTAAATTGTTTAAATATCAGTAAAAATTTGGTTGAAATTTATTACGTAATAAGTTTTCTTAAAAAAAAATTTTTGTAGTATGTTTCTAAAATTTAATATAACGCGGCAAGTTTTTTAGCGAATTTTCTGTAAGGAAATAAAATAGTGACCGCTAAAAAGTGATTAATGTATTTGAAGGAAATCATTCGAAGATGAAGCTGCTCCTGCGTAATTTTTGATGATTTCAAATATTTTAAAACTTATCTCGTTATAAATAACATTTTAAAATATAAAATTTTAATAAAAAACATACTAAAGAAAAAATACGACATATTATTTCATTTCAACCAAATTTTTTCTTACATTTAAACAATTTATCCCTAATGATAACAAGAAAACTCGTATTATACCTCGTCATTTACAATTAGCAATTCGTAATGATGAAGAATTAAATATTTTATTATCTGGTGTAACAATCGCCCAAGATGTAATGTATGACCAAATATACAAGCAGTGTTATTGCCAATGAAAACTGAAAAGAAAGCGTAAATTATTTACATTGAATTATTGACAATAATATTCATCGATCATAGGCCTTTTATTAAAACGCCACAAATTAATGTGAAATAAGAGTGATATATTTTTTATTAAAATAACTATATAAAATTTAGTACAAGTTCGTGTCGAAAGCCAAAAACCGCAACTTTCTAGCATGAGTCAGTCAGCTTCACTTTCAGCTTTATAGTATAGCAAAAATGTCCATCGATCATAGCTAATAGATGTCGAAAATCACCACCTGTAAATTTTATATATATATATACATATAATTTATATATATATATATATATATACGTTATAAATATATATGTTATATATATATATATATATATATATATATATATATATATATGTTATAAAAAACTATAATTATATTTATGTATATATATATATACATATATATATATGTATATATATATATATGTATATATATATGTATATACATATATATATATATATATATATATATATATATATATATATATATATATATATATATATATAATTATAATTTTTTATGACATAAATCTACGTAAAACATTAATTAGGGGTAAATTGTTAAATGTCAGTAAAAATTTGGTTGAAATTTATTACGTAATAAGTTTTCTTTAAGTACAATTTTTGTAGTATGTTTCTAAAATTTTATATAACGCGGCAAGTTGTATAGCGAATTTCCTGTAAGGAAATAAAATAGTGACCGCTAGAAAGTGATTAATGTATTTGAAGGAAATTCGCTCGAAGATGAAGCAGCTCTTGCGTAATTTTTGATTTCAAATATTTTAAAACTTACCACGTTATATAAATAAATTTTTAATTATAAAATATTAATAAAAACATACTAAATTTTTAATTATAAAATATTAATAAAAACATACTAAAGAAATTTTACGACATATTATTTCATTTTAATTCATTTCAACCAAATTTTTTCTTACATTTAATCAATTTACCCCTAATGATAACAAGAAAACTCGTATTATACCTCGTCATTTACAATTAGCAATTCGTAATGATGAAGAATTAAATAATTTATTATCTGGTGTAACAATCGCCCAAGGTGTGATGTATTATCAAATATACAAGCAGTGTTATTGCCAATGAAAACTGAAAAGAAAGCGTAAATTATTTACATTGGATTATTGACAATAATATTCATAGATCATAGGCCTTTTATTAAAGCGCCACAAATTAATGTGAAATAAGCGTGATATATTTTTTATTAAAATAACTATATATATATATAAAATTTTGTATATATAAGATGTTACTTGATTTCTTTCGATTATGACTTCTAAACTAATCGTTTATTACAGATAATTGATTATCAACGTAACAGTTTTTGAACAATCATATTCCAGAACAGCGTGCAACGCAGCATGCAATAGTTTTGATATATATAACAAAGATAATGTGGCGATTGGCAGCTCGGATTCGAAGAAATGACTTGTCCCGTTGGGGAGGAAGGGGTGGAATGCGATCTAGGAAAGACTTGATCCGTTGGCTCCACGTCACAAAAAAAATTCTTTGCGCAGGAGATGCGTTTTCTTAGCGAATTTCCTAAGAATACATAAATCACTCTCTAGCGGTCATATTTTTAGTCTGATCAAAATGCCTTAAGGCAGTTAAAGGGGTGTTTTTCCCATTTTCGGAGGTTTGCGTTATAGGTAAAGAAATTTTTCAAAGTGTTCTGTTAACTTGACTTTATTTCGGGTCGATTGGTGAAAATTCCATCATTTCATCATATATAGAACTGTAAAACGTAATTTTGGGGGGTGTTTTTTTGATTTTTCGGGAGTTTGCAATAAAAAATATTAAGTTTTTCGAAACAACTTCCTAATTTGTAGCTATTAAGCGTCGATTGCAAAAATTTGCATCTTGTTGCATGTATAGAACAAAAAGGTTGGTTTTGGGGGTGTTTTTACCAAGTTTGAAGGGTTGTGATGGAAAAAAACCGATCTTTCATTCATGAATAGAAGTAAAAAGGTCAGTTTTAGGGATGTTTTTCCCATTTTCGGTATAGTTGCGATGTAAGTAATGAAATTTTTCAAAATATTCTGTTAATTTTGACGTTATTTCGGGTCGATTAGTGAAAATTCAATCTTTATAGCATTTATAGAACAGAAAAACGTAATTTTGGAGGATGTTTTTTCAATTTTCCGGGGGGTTGCACTGAAAAACTTGAAGTTTACCGATTTTTCTCGTCAGTTTGGCAATTTCACGTCGAATACAAAAAACCGCATCTTTCTAGCATAAGGGCTTGGTTATAAGGGCTTTAAACAATTTTTGCAGTAGAAGCTGCAACGGGTAATGCTAGTAATAAATAATAATTGATCAATGCAAAATATAATAAAAAAAATAAAATGAGAATATAAATTAATGTTTACAAAATTACAATAAAAAACGTATAAAATAAAATAAATTCACACAGTGTTGGGTCACCCATCCAAAAACTAATTATAATCATCTGTGCTTAACTTTTAAAATAAACGCACACTGCAGTATTCAAATTGCTATGTCTATTTCTATATGGTATAAAAATTAATAGGTATATATGATATTGCTCTGTTTACGTTTTCTACATGGTGGTTTGCTGATGACATAGTCTTAAGTTATTAAAACAAAAAAATTTTTAATTTTCCGCTTTTCCGATACAAATTTCCAGTTTTCCGTCAGTTTGGGTACTACAGCTATCTACATGCCAAATATCAACTTTACAGCATATCTGGAAGTATCGTAGAATATTGATCTATTAGTTACCAAGAATTGTAGACGTTCCCGCGAATTTTGCGTTTTTGAAGTGAAATAACTTTTTAACAGTTAATTTGTTGAAATGATTGATTGATATGATAAATAATTATTATTATTTAAATAAATAATAAATAAGTGTTAAAGATATAATTGATCTTTATTAGATTGAATTATGACATATTATATTATTTATACGTAAATTATCAAAGTTGTTAACATTCAAAGTAACTGTGATAAAAAAGAGAAGTTATAGTTGTTAAGCAACAGATAAAAATGATAAATAAAATTATAATAATAATTTAATGAAAATGCGATACCGCTACATACTTCCCCCCATCAACTAATAAAGAAAAACGACTAGAAAAAGGTTGTAACATAAAACAACCTTGTTCACTCGGAAAAAACTTTAATAGTTGATGTACATCTTAAAATTAAATACAAAGTAAATTAAGAAAAGATTAACATTGAAAAAAGTATGCAGGTTTTAGCCTGTCAATCGAAATAGAGGTAGGTTTGTTATTGATATCAATAACAAAAAATTTAGGAAATCTCTTGATAACAGAGAAAGGACCTCTATAATTACAAGATAGTGGAGGTTTGACATGATCCTCGCGTATAAAAACTTTTTTTGATGAATCTAAATCTTTAGGTAAAAATACATTTTTGTTGGTGAACTGTCTGGTAAAGAAAAATTTTGCGTTTATCATTCTATTCTTCAACTCTCGAGTAGATTGTTGAACAGAATGATATGTATCAACGTTTTCTGAAAAGAAATCATATGGTAATCGTAGAGGAATCTCATATAAAATTTCTGCAGAAGAAAGGTTAATATCCTCCTTGACCGAGGAACGCAAATTTAGAAGAACCCAAGGTAAAATTTTATACCAGTTATTATTTTTTTGACAGCAATTTAAAGAAATTTTGAGAGACCGGTTAAACCGTTCAATAATACCGTTGCTGTTAGGGTGATAAGCAGTAGTGGAAATATGCTTAATCCCTAGAGAAGACAAAAAATCTTTCCAAATATGTGATTGAAATTGTTTACCTTGATCAGTAGTGATCCTCGTAGGTAAACCAAAACGCGAGAACCAAGAAGCAATCAAATTGTTAATAATTTCTTCCGACGTGATAGTTTTGATTGGAATAGCCTCGACCCAACGCGAAAAACGATCAATGATAGTGAAGATATACCGATATCCTTCACTAGGAGGAAGAGGTCCAACAATATCTAAATGTAAGAAAGAAAATTTGATACTTGGTTCTTCAATTGGCATAAAATCACTTTTAGTGTGACGAGTGATTTTATTTAATTGGCAGATCGGACATGATCGAGTCAAATTTTTGATTCGCGAAATAAGATTAGGGTTAAAAAAAAATGTGCGTACTTTTTTCAAGGTTTGTCTAATTGATGGATGACCAAGATTGTGGACAGCTTTCCATACATCTTCTATATCAATGTCAGATACGAAGATTCTGGGAATTTTCAAAGAAGTCTCCACATAAACCTTAAAAAAAGAATTCGGAGGAGTACGAATTTCTAAAGAATATTTTGGATTTTTTAACAAATTAATAAGAAGAGGATCACATTTCTGGTGATCAGAAATGTTCTTAATATCAATCAAATCAATACCTGAAGGTAGTGAAATTGTATTAATTCGAGATAAACAATCAGTCGGAATGTTTTCACTACCTTTAATGTATCTAAGATCAGTTGTATATTGACTGACAAAGTTTAAATGACGTATATCACGATTTAATAAATTTTCATTATGAGAATTAATAGCATTTATTAAAGGTTTGTGGTCAGTCTGAATAAAAAAATTTCGATTTGAAATGAAATGACGAAACTTTTTTATGCCAAAAACAATAGCTAATAATTCTCTTGAAAATGTACTATATCGTCTTTCAGTGTCTGTCAGTTTTCTTGATGTGAAAGCGAGTGGCTTCCAGACGTTATGAATTTTTTGTTGCAAAACTGCACCAATGCCAGTACCGGAGGAATCAGTGAGAATGCAAGTTTCAGCGTTCGAAACAGGATGTGCTAATTTAACAACATCAATTAATTTTTGTTTAGCTAAATTAAAAGCTGAAATTGCACGTTCATCAAGAATAACTGACTTCGTTGAAGTTTTACCGTGTTCAACAAGTTTATTCAATGGAGCTAAAATGTCACCACAATTCCGAATAAAGCGATTATAAAAATTAATCATCCCAAGAAAATTTCGGAGTGATTTTTGATCGTTCGGAATAGGAAAATTTGAAATAGATTCAACTTTGGAAGGAATAGGGGTGATTCCTTCAGAATCTACGTGATGTCCTAAAAAATCTAATTTTGTTACACCAAAAATAGATTTCGAAGAATTTATTAAAATTCCAGCTTCATTGAGAATGTTGAAAACAGTTTTGAGATCTTGAGTGTGTTTTTCTTCGTTTTCACTCGCGATTAATAGATCATCAAGATAAGTAAAAACAAAATCTACATTTCTGAATAAATCTGCCATAAATCTAGAAAAGGTTTGAGCTGCATTGCGTAAGCCAAAAGGCATTCTCAAAAATTCAAATAGACCAAAAGGAGTGATAATGGCAGTTTTCGCGACATCATAATCGTGTACGGGAATTTGATAATAAGCTCTTTTTAAATCAACTTTAGAAAAGATCTTTTTATCATTTAATTTTACATTGAAATCATATAAATGAGGAATTGGATATCTGTCAGGTACCGTGATCGAATTCAGTCGACGATAATCACCACATGCACGAAAAGAACCGTCCGGTTTCTTTTTCATGAGAAGAGGTGATGACCATTCAGAATCCGAAGGTCTACAAATACCCAAATCTACAAGTTCCTGAAAATGTTTTTTAGCAGCTGACAACTCTTCAGGACAGGCCTGTGATATTTAGAAAATATCGGAAAAGAGTTTGTCACAATGCGATGTCGAGTATTATGTTTAGCATTAAGATTGAATTTTTCTGATTTGGTTAAATTTGGAAAATAATTTAAGATTTCCGTAAATTGATTTTGAAGTGAGATCACTTCAACGCATGAATTAATAGGTTTTAATAATGTTTGATTTTTAAAATCGATATTCAAATTGAATTTCTTTAGAAAATCTAAACCTAGAATGCCATGAATTACATCCCCAACAATAAATTCATGACGAAAAACCAAATCATTTCCAAAATTGAGAAAAATTTCAGAAGTACCAAAAGTATTAATTTTAGTATTGTTTGCTGCAATAATTGAAAAAGATAAATTTGTAAATTTACATGATTTACAATACGACTTTGGAATCACAGATAGTGAACTTCCAGTGTCAACTAAATATCGAGTACCTTCATGTAAGAGATCGTACATGAAGATTAAGTTGTACGATGATGATTTTGTGTTATTGAATTGGGTTTTTTTATTGACAGAGCTACTGACAAACTCAACAGGAGCTCTTAGAATTTTTTTGAAGTTTTATTTTAATTTATACATGGAGTATTTAATTTACAAAAAGAACAAGGAAAAACACACTTACGTGCTTTGGTACCACATTTATTATGATACCAACACACAGACTTCACCTGAACTTTGTGTAAATTGGTTTTTGGAGTATATTGGATCTTTGAAGGTGACTTTTTTGAATTTTCCAGTTCAGTGACTTTATTTTTAAGAATATTTAATTCTTTATTTAACATAAAATTATCTGTTTTATGAATTTCTGAAATAGGAAAAGAACTGATATTAGATATAGAATTTAATTTATAAATATCATTAGCGAAATTAACAATAGTTTTCAGATCAACATTATTGTCTACGGTGACAAGTTGAATTTGAATTTGTGTGTCTAATTTACCAATGAATAATTCACGAATGAAATGTGAATCAAGATTTAGACCACTTGATAGGGATATCATTGTATTATATAATAATTGAGGAGTATCGAAATCTTTTTGAGATAAATTTAATAATTTATTTAGACGATCTTTACGAGAAAGTCCAAAAGTTTCCTTTAGAATATTTTTGAGTGTAGCAAACTTATTTTCTTGTGGTGGATTTACAATAATATCTCTAACATGAGAAATGTAATCCTCAGGTATAGCTAAAGAAGCTAGCGTGAATTTAGTTTCATCATCAATAATATTTTGAATAATGAAGAAACGAGAAACTTGAATTATCCATAATTCAATGTCTGTTACATTAAATTGTGGAAGTTTTTGTATATTTGAAAGATGTATTGTAGGTGCATCTAAATTCGGTAACTCATTTCGATTTCTAGGCATATTAAAAATGAAATGTCAAAAAAAATAATAAAAATATTTTTTTAAAAATCGAAATAGTTATAAGCGTAAAGCAAAAATAATTATTATAACAGAAATAAAAGACTTATCTGTTAAATTTGGTGGGTGGTATGCTATATTTTGTAAGAATTACAATATTAAATTCGTCCAATCCAATTATCCAATAGTCATGTGTTGGAAGATTTTGGAAATTTTTTTCTTTAATAATATGTTAATTTACCACCCTCTTCGTTTATTTGAGCTCGGGGCGCCGAGTGTTGTTGAAGTGATTGATTAATATGATAAATAATTATTATTTAAATAAATAATAAATAAGTGTTAAAGATATAATTGATCTTTATTAGATTGAATTATGACATATTATATTATTTATATGTAAATTATCAAAGTTGTTAACATTCAAAGTAACTGTGATAAAAAAGAGAAGTTATAGTTGTTAAGCAACAGATAAAAATGATAAATAAAATTATAATAATAATTTAATGAAAATGCGATACCGCTACAAATTCGTTAACGTTGATTGAAAAAACTGTTCCTTATAATTCTGTAAAGTATATATATTCGAAATATCAACACTGTAGCTCTTTTCGTTCAAAAGATACAGCACCTAAAAAACGACGCTAAATTAAGGTGTAGTAATCGCACTGTAGTCAAAAGCCAGAATGTCTTCCTTATATCTCGGCCTTACGCACTACCGTGCTCTAGATGTATTTGTTTTTCTTACCCGTTAATCCGTTTGACTTTATAGAATCATAGTGTTTTGGTTATAAATAAGATACTGGTTAATAAAAAATTTATATATTAAAATGGCTAAGACCAAGCCAAGTGTTTGCAAAAATCAATGGGTTGTAAAGCCGTTTTTGGTAAGTTTGTTTTAAGATACTAATTTATGCTCCATTCATACAAAACCTGTAAATATTTACTCAAAGGATATTCGAATAGCTCGCCATATTCATGGAGAACGATTAAACAAACAACAACAATTAATATAATGATTTATTTTAGGATCTATATTTCAAGAAAAATAAGTAAAAATGTAAGTGAACTGCCATGTAGAAAACAACCAAACTTCTACCTTCTAACATGAATAGCAGTAAAAAAGTTAATTTTTGGCATATTTTGCATATTTTTGGGAATAATAAAAAACTTTTTGTACTGTGATCGCATGAGATATGAAGAATGAGTGATATTTTAGATAAAAATAATGAGTGATGTACATGCCTTATGTATGTGTTTATGTATTTGTGTTTTAAATATTTTTACCTGTTAACATATATCACAAATATTGTTTAATGTAATGTTCAACTATATGATATGAATGAAGGTCTATGTTAATAATTTTTTGAACTTTTTTGATAAACTGTTTATGTTCTAAACCAAAAATAAAAAAAATATTTCAATACTACAAAATTAAAATTTATTTATATTCATAAATTATTTTATTTTGTATATATAATTAAACTTAAATACAAAAACCAATAATTATACTCACCTGAACAAATGTGAATTGATGTTTACCTCAATATGAACGAATAATAATTATTTTATTCCAAAAAATATTCACACACACCTGAAAAAATGTTAAGTTTGAATTAAAATTTTTTTTACTGTGATTGTATGATGTAGTGTTTACATACAGCACAATACCTTAAGATGTTTCATTAATTTGTATATGTAAATAGTGAGTGATATATTTACCCTGTGTTTGTGTAAACAAAATTAAAAAAAAATACAAAAATTAAAAATATAAACTACAAACAGAAACTTCAAAAATAATATATATATATATATATATATATATATATATATATATATATATATATATATATATATATATATATATATATATATATATATATATATATATATATATATTTATACATGTATGTAGAACAAATATTAAAATTTAATATTTAAACTATATATTAAATAAAAAAATTCTTTAAAATCTTAAAAAATATTACATTTAAATTTAAATAAATTTAATAAATATTTTAAATATTAAATTTTTGAAATTATTTTATTTTGTGGGTATAATTTAATTTGCATACAAAAATAAATTATCACATTTACCTTAATAAATGTGAATTCATGTTGACCAAAACATGCACCAATAATAATTATTTTAATGCAAAAAAATATTCACACTCACATGAACAAATATAAACTTATGTTTACCCCAACAAGTTCCAACAACAACTGTTCATGATGCTGCATTCATAGCATTTACTCTTTTACATTTTTATTAAATATTATTTGTATTTAAAAATACCTGTAAAAAAATTGTCAATACAATTACTACAAACCCAATCTTTTTATGTCTTGAGACCTTAAATACAACCAACAAGACTTACTCTCTATCTATCTAAATATAAACTGTATTACTCATATATGAAAAAGATTAGTGGCTTCCCAATAAGAAAGCCTGTGTTTACCTTTGATGTTTGTACTTATAATTGACTGTTAAAATTACTTATTTTTTCAGAAAATTGTCCAAACTTTGTAACTCTTCACAATATTTGTATTTTTCCCAATTGTTGGATTTATTAATAAATATATCATCTGTGCTTGAAGACGTCATCTTTAAGATCCGGCAATCTCGTTGCTTACAAGGAAACTCATATTTTGCGTTTATTAACGTATGTTTTAACACTGCGTCAATACGTAAAATTTTACGTTTTTGTTATTTAATTTTATGTTTAATATTTGCTATCCATTTAATTAATTCATAGGTATCATTTGTACTTTTTTCACTAGACAGCATTTCGGTAGCACCCATGTTCATTTTTTAAATTTAATTATTTTGTTGTATCTATAGTACTTTCGGATTGTGTTATCTTCACTATTAACAGACTTGAACTGATTGATGCTGTACACGGCAGTGGTAAGTTTTATAAAGCCATGAATTTTTAAAGTGCCAATCAGATTTAATGTAATAAAATCCCAAATTTGATTTAAATATAAATGTAACTGTTTTTCTTACCCTGTTACGATTACTTTCGTGTTATGTTATTTAATAATTGCATTTGGGGTTACAAACAGACAAATAATTAAACATGTGCTCGATTGTTCAAAAATAATTCTGAAGGTGGATTTATTTCCTTCGTACAGTTAAAAAAAACAAGGTGTTATATCTGAAATTAATTCACAGTTGGTATTGTACCAGATTTTCCGATTTACAGAGTTTTCTTGCTTATAATGGTGTTAAATGTGGAAAGCTGTATTCAAAAACTCTGTTGAATACAATCGGATTGTATAATTAAGTTTTGGGTCCATTAATATGTGAAATGTATGTACTCGTAACACGTGGCTTAAGTTGAATTCTTCACCAGATGATATTTAGCAGAGTGCAAAACCTCGTAATTACAATTAAAATGCAGAACATAATTATATATCCCATATATCAGAGATAATGAGCTGTGAACGAATCCCCGTAATGTTGGGGTTGGAATCTCATAAGGTAAGAATCGGATTTAATATATATGAAAACACCAAATGAATAAAAATGATCTGAATCCTGTTGTCCACAGATAAAAAAAAATATTTCAACAAAAGATACTCACCCGCTGAAGTCACCTTTAATAACGTGGTGATTTAAATCGCCTGTTTGGGCTTCTCTTCGTTATTATTTAATCCACGAATCCTATTCGAGCCAATCAGAGCTCAATTATCAATATTCTCTGTTGCCCAGGATATGGAAAACAACGCCGAATTTCAGAAATTGGTCGAGTAAAAGCTCCGGAAAGTAGAATCCGTTTACTTTTATCAAAATTGTTCGTATAATTTCTTATACCCGTTCAATCCTCGGATGTGCCTTTTTATTTTAGGTAAAACTTGTTTGGTTGGTGATATATCAAGAAGATCGAACAAAGATGTATCAGCGAATTAAAACACAGTATCAATTGTTTAAAAAAATAAAAAATATATTAAGTTTAAATACAACTATATTCTATGAAATTTCGTATCGAAGTGAGTATTTTTTTTCATGGATATTTGTATGGCACCAAGTATTGTTTTTTTCTATACAATCAGTTTATGCAGGTTTTTTTTGTATAATTTTTATTAATACGTTACGTATATTTTTGAAAAATATGTTTTGAAGTTGTTTCAAATTTGCCGCGAATATTTAATTTAAGTTGTTTACTTTTAGTTGTCAAACTTATTATTATTTAAATATTTTTAAATTATTTTATAGATATTATCTGGCGGGCTATTTGAAACAACTTCACAACATATAATCCCCTCTTTTTGTTTAGGATGTTATTTACCAAAGGTCAGGTGCGTAACGCATGGTGTTAAGTGTGGACTTGTCATGGTTTTCTTCAAGACAGGGTCCCTCCAGTTGAAAAGCAACAGTCACTCATCTGTGATGCTGGTGTTTTTAGCATATTTGTATTTTTATACAGGTGTTGTATATTTTCATGACTCGATGTTATGTCTCAGATGGTGTCATTCTCTGCAAAATAAGAATGTAAGAAAAAAATTTGGAGCAGAATAAACATATTTTCCGTGAAACATAAATGATATTTTTTTGATGATTTTTTTTTTTTGTTATCTACGTTTATGATATCTTTTTATATATTGTGCATGACATTTCAGTAATTTTCCGTTATTTGGGTTTTTTAAAACAATTGTGTTAATTGTTTTAAAGTTAATAATTTTATATGGTCCCAGATATTTAACGGAAAATTTCTTACTTGAAACGCCATGCACAGATACAAATTTCTTCCGTAGCATCACCATATCGTTTACTTTGAATCCGTGAGATTTTCTACGCCTATTAAAAAACTCCTTTCTTTTCCGCAACGACCTCTTCAGGAATTGCTCCACCATGTCTCTAGAGGGTCGGGATGAAGGTGTTATTACTTTTTGTATGTCCCATAAGTTTTCCAAAGGCATGGCAAGACTCCTTCCGAAGAAAATCGACGCAGGAGTGGTGTTTGATGTTGCGGAAAAGGAGTTATTATACGCGAACGTAGCGAATCCCACGAATTCGTCCCAAGATTTGTGTTTGGCCGCTGAAGATTGAATTAATGTACTTATATTAGATATGAGCACTTTATTCATTGCTTCGGATTTGTTCGGACCCGGATTGTATGGGGATAAAAATCTAGGTTTAATGCCCCAAATATAGCAGAAATTAAGATAAAACCTAGATTTAAAATAAGAAGCGTTGTCAGAAACAATGAAGCTGGGCGCACTTAAAATTAAAAATGATTCCTCCAACTTAGTACAAATAGTACTGGATGTACAGGATGGAAGGGGGAACGTATGTACATATCGGCTATAAGAATCGACAACGACCAACAAAAATCTTGCCCTTGTTTTATTTCCCAGGGGTAACGGGCCGAGTATGTCGATATGGAGTGTTTGATACACATATTTTGCTTCAAACGGTTCAATGACTGGTTTATGTTTCACGGTCGATATTTTTAGGCGTTGACACGTGTCACACGATTTAACGTAATTTACGACATCTTTATAAACATTTTCCCAGTAAAATCGTTTTGTTATGTTAGAATAACATTTCGTTACACCTAAATGTGCGGATAACATCTAGTCATGGAAAAAATGAAGAATTGCCGGACGTAATTGTTCAGGAGCATAAATCCTTCGTTTTTTTGTTTTCCCCACCCTTTTGCACAATAACCTTCGATGAAGTACACAACCGTTTACATCATCTTCCCCGTGTTTTAAACGAAGTGTGATGCCTTTACACTTTTCGTCGATTGCCTGTGCTTGGCGGATATCTGGGAATACTGACGGATATTGATTTAGAAGAAGTAGTTTGTCTCCCGGAACTACGTCGTCGTGATTAATATTTTTATGTGGATTCAAATTGGGGTCCAATACATCACCCTCATAGTACAGTCTCGTTAGCGCGTCGGCGATATTATTTACACATCCACCAATGTGTTGAACTTCGAATTTGTAGTTACATAGTGTTAATTGCCAGCGAGCCAACTTCCCTGTATTTTTACGATTTTTGAATAGCCATGTTAATGCAGAATTGTCGGTTTGGACTATGAATTCCGCGTGTTGTAAATATTCTTGGAGTTTATTCACCGAATGTATTTACGCTAGGGCCTCTTTTTCGTAAATAGGTCCTTTTGCTTCAGTTGTTGTTAACTTCCTGGAGGTGTATGCGATTGGGTGTAAAACACCGTCGTGTTCTTGAAGAACAACACCCCCAATGGCTGCTTCCAAAGCGTCTGTCCGGACTACAAATTTTTTTGTAAAGTCTGGAAATCGAAGTATCGGGCAGGTGATTAGTTTTTGTTTCAAATTTTGGAACGCCTGATGGTGTCGATCTTCAAATATAAATTTTGCCTGCTTCTGTCTGAGTTGATTGAGTGGGTCACATATTTTGTCGTAATTTTCAATGAACTTTTGATAGTATCCAGTCATTCCAAGAAAACTACGGAGTTGTTTGATATTTCTTGGTGGAGGGAGATTGTTGATTGCTTGGACTTTTGATTGATCAGCTGCCAAGCCCTCCTCGGTTAAAATATAACTAAGATACCTAAGTTTAGTCATGAACAAACGGCTTTTGTCTGGATTTGCAGTGAGTCCATGACTTCGTAATCTTCCCAAAATTTCCTGGAGATGTTCAAAATGTTCCTTTATTGACGTGGAGTATATTAACAAGTCATCCATGTATGGTAAGCAGAATTTGTATTTGAGGTCGCCGAAGATGTTCACGATAATACAGTTTAAACTTTGTGCAGATGTGCTTAAACCTTGGGGCGATCTCAAATAGCGAAATTGCCCAATCGGAGTCACAAAACTTGTGATATTTTTGGACTTAGGATCCAAGGGTACCTGGCGGAAGGCCAAAGTTAAATCACTCGTTGAAAATGTCTTTGAACCACTCAAACAATTGAAGCATTCTTCCATTCTGGGTGGAGGAAACGGATCGAAAAGTATTTTTTTGTTTACTTCTCTATAGTCGTGAACAATCCTGTAACTTCCATCTGATTTTCCTACTAAGAAAGTAGGACTTCCCCATGAACTGGTACATCGCTCAATCACGTTTTGTTTCAGAAGATCTTCTAAAATTGATTGAAGGATGGCAGCTTTAGGTGGAGACAATTTGTATGGCATTTTATATATAGGTGTTCGATCATTTAATAAAATTTTTATCGTATGGTTGGTGGCAATTCCAATTCTGTGTGTTAATACATCGCTGAATGATTGTTTTAATGCCATCAAGTCGCTTTCATCCTCGGGTCGTAAATTAGCTGCATTCTCCAAGAGAAGATTCAGTTGTTGATTTTCGCACTGGAACACAATCGGAATGTTGATGTTGCGTTTCTGTGTATGGAAACTGCGTGATTGATAGTTTAGATTTGCCTGTACTTGATGTAAAAATTCATTACCCAAGATGATTTGACATGGTAACGTTTTAATGATGAGGAAGTTAAGTTTCCATGTGTAGTTTTGAAGTTTTATAATCATGGTGACAGACTTATTAATGACGATGTTTGTATTGTTTGCGATCGTGATCCGTTTAAAAATTTTTTTGATAACTATTTTATTTTTTTCATTTTTCAGATCTCTAACTGAATCTGCTCGGAGGATGTTGTAATTGTATCCAGTATCTAGCATGGCGGTCAGATCCCGATTCATTATTTTGATGTTGATGAATGGTATATGGGTGATATATTTGTATTCGTATTTATTTGACAACGAAGCAAATACTTTTCGCCCTGGTGGTGACGATAAACATTTGGTCGCTGTCGAATTTAGTTTTTTGGATTCGAATCCTTAATGTGTTTGGTGTTGTCTTCTCTGTTTACAGCATTCTATAACCTTGTCGCCGCTTCGTCTACTCTTTTCGCCACCTGATGGAGCTCTTGGAAGGTTTTGGGTAGAGGCCATAAGCTCGATAGGTATGGTAAATATTTCACTGTTGCCCCGTCAAGAATGTGTGTAACTATTCGAAGCTCATCGTGGATATTTAACGCTTTTGCAGACGTCTCTAAACTACAAATGTAATTCTTAAGAGTTTCGTTGGTGTTTTGAAATCTAAAAATTTTTGTTATCTGTAATCTAGAGATCTGCATAGGTTATAGAAACGTACCTATGAGGGTAGCTTTTACTGAGCGCCAATCCGATCTCATGTTTGCGGTTTTAGCCAACCATAGTTGTAGTTCCCCTTTTGTGTATGTCGTCAGTCCCCTTAAAAGTACGTGTAAAGTTATCAACTCGAGTGAAGTGATCCTGTCCAACTTGATGATGAATTCTAGGAGAGCTTCCGGGTCATCACCATCAGTGTTTGGTAGATCTGCACACAGTCTATGCATGTCTGGTTGGAAATTTGAAGACATGCCGGCCAAATTGGTAACTTGACGTTGTGTATTCAACAGTAACTCATTATGAACACGCATTAGATTAGTTAAAGTTTGGGTTGTGTGACGGTGTCCAGCTCTTGGTGTTGGTTCCGAACGAGGTAGGTTTTCGTTTGGAGCGTTGACGATATGTGGATTTGGGGTCCAATGTTGACCAAACGGAGGGATTTGTGGTATATTTAAATATTGGGGCTGGGGTAAGTATTGTGCTGCGTATGGGTTCGGATTTGGTGTTGGTTTTGTATTGATTTGGTGTGCAGTAATCGGTGATAAACGACCATCAGAACGAACTCGATATAGTGTGTCAGTAATGCCAGTAGCTGATGTGGTACATGTTGTCTGGATTATCGGTGTCGAGTTTTGTAGTGGAGATGTGACGGGAATGTTTTGATTCCTTGTGACGGTTGGAGGTGTCCCGTTCATGTTGATGGCTGTGTGTCCTGCTCTTGGTGTTGGTAAATCAAATTTGTTTTAATAATTTTTTTGTAACGTCTAACTTTTATTCTTCCACTAATAAATATTGTTTTCCGATTTTTGGTGTGAATCAGAAATGGTCGAACTCCAGTTAAATGATACCAAAATTATTATTATTTCCTGTAAAAGAAATTTACGAAGCAGAAAAAAAATATCTAGAGTACCAGAGAAATTATATTTTATTTTGGTTTGTGTTTATAGGGAATATTAAATCCGAATAATAAAATTTGCAATTTAAAAAAAAATTGATGGCTTGTTTTTTCTGTTACACTCTGTATATTTGTATTTACTTATGTTTTTATAATGTCATAAATCAGTGCTACGGTTCTGAATTTGACACTTGTTTACAAACTTTAAATTGTAAGTACTGTTTAAAGTTTTGTGTTAAAAATTTCAGTAAACCACTAAAAATTTTTGTGTGTGCTATAAATAAAAAGTTAAACTGTGAAATTGTGATACAATTTGAATTTTGTTTAGTTTAACCCTAAATTATAGGTGATTTATTGTTTCATTTTATGTTACGATTACTTTCGTGGTATGTTAATTAATAATTGCATTTGGGGTTACAAACAGACAAATAATTAAACATGTGCTCGATTGTTCAAAAATAATTCTGAAGGTGGGTTTATTTCCTTCGTACAGTTAAAAAAAACAAGGTGTTATATCTGAAATTAATACACAGTTGTTATTGTACCAGATTTTCCGATTTACAGAGTTTTCTTGCTTATAATGGTGTTAAATGTGGAAAGCTGTATTCGAAAACTCTGTTGAATACAATCGGTTTGTATAATTAAGTTTTGGGTCCATTAATATGTGAAATGTATGTACTCGTAACACGTGGCTTAAGTTGAAATCTTCACCAGATGATATTTAGCAGAGTGCAAAACCTCGTAATTACAATTTAAATGCAGAACATAATTATATATCCCATATATCAGAGATAATGAGCTGTGAACGAATCCCCGTAATGTTGGGGTTGGAATATCATAAGGTAAGAATCGGATTTAATATATATGAAAACACCAAATGAATAAAAATGATCTGAATCCTGTTGTCCACAGATAAAAAAAAATATTTCAACAAAAGATACTCACCCGCTGAAGTCACCTTTAATAACGTGGTGATTTAAATCGCCTGTTTGGGCTTCTCGTCGTTATTATTTAATCCACGAATCCTATTCGAGCCAATCAAAGCTCAATTATCAATATTCTCTGATGCCCAGGATATGGAAAACAACGCCGAATTTCAGAAATTGGTCGAGTAAAAGCTCCGGAAAGTAGAATCCGTTTACTTTTATCAAAATTGTTCGTATAATTTCTTATACCCGTTCAATCCTCGGATGTGCCAGTTTATTTAATGTAAAACTTGTTTGGTTGGTGATATATCAAGAAGATCGAACAAAGATGTATCAGCGAAATAAAACACAGTATCAATTGTTTAAAAAAATAAAAAATATATTAAGTATAAATACAACTATATTCTATGAAATTTCATATCGAAGTGAGTATTTTTTTTCATGGATATTTGTATGGCACCAAGTATTGTTTTTTTCTATACAATCAGTTTATGCAGGTTTTTTTTATAATTTTTAATAATACGTTACGTATATTTTTGAAAAATATGTTTTGAAGTTGTTTCAAATTTGCCGCGAATATTTATTTTAAGTTGTTTACTTTTAGTTGTCAAACTTATTATTATTTAAATATTTTTAAATTATTTTATAGATATTATCTGGCGGGCTATTTGAAACAACTTCACAACAACCCGTTAAACCGTTTGACTTTATAGAATCAAAGTGTTTTGGTTATAAATAAGATACTGTTTAATAAAATATTATAATATTAAAATGGCTAAGACCAAGCAAAGTGTTTGCAAAAATTAATGGGTTGTAAAGCCGTATTTGGTAAGTTTGTTTTAAGATACTAATTTAAGCTCCATTCATACAAAACCTGTAACTATTTTCTCAAAGGATATTCGATTAGCTCGGCGTTATCATGAAGAACGATTAAACATACAACAACAATTAATATAATGATTTATTTTAGGATCTATATTTCAAGAAAAATAAGTAAAAATGTAAGTAAACTACCATGTAGAAACCAACCAAACTTCTACCTTCTAACATGAATAGCAGTAAAAAAGTTAATTTTTGGCATATTTTGCATATTTTTGGCAATTATAAAAAACTTTTTGTACTGTGATCGCATGAGATATAAAGAATGAGTGATATTTTTGATAAAAGTAATGAGTGATGCACATGCCTTATGTATGTGTTTATGTACTTGTGTTTTAAATATTTTTACCTGTTAACATATAACACAAATATTGTTTCGTGTAATGTTCAACTATATGATATGAATGAAGGCCTATGTTAATAATTTTTTTAACTTTTCTGATAAACTGTTTATGTTCTAAATCAAAAATTAAAAAAATATTTCGATACTACAAAATTAAAATTTATTTATATTCATAAACTATTTTATTTTATTTTTTTATACTGTGATTGTATAATGTAGTGTATAAATACGGCACAATACCTAAAGATGTTTCATTAATTTGTATATGTAAATAGTGAGTGATATATTTACCCTGTGTTTGTGTAAACAAAATTTAAAAAAATTACAAAAATTAAAAATATAAAATACAAACAGAAACTTCAAAAATAATATATATATACTTATGCATGTATGTAGAACGAATAATACTATTTAATATTTAAAATATATATTAAATAAAAAAATTCTTTAAAATCTTAAAAAATATTACATTTAAAATTAATTAAATTTAATTAATATTTTAAATATTAAATTTTTGAAATTATTTTTTTTGTGGGTGTAATTAAATTAGCATACAAAAATAAATAATCACACTTACCTGAATAAATGTGAATTCATGTTGACCAAAACATGCACCAATAATAAATATTTTATTCCACTAAAATATTCACACACGCCTGAACAAATGATAACTGATGCTCACCTCAACATGCTTAATCCAAAAGAATATTCACACTCACATGAACAAATATAAATCTATGTTTACCTCAACAAGTTCCAACAACAACTGTTCATGATGCTGCATTCATAGCATTTACTCTTTTACATTTTTAATAAATATTATTTGTATTTAAAAATACCTGTAAAAAAATTGTCAATACAATTACTACAAACACAATTCTTTTAAGTCTTGAGACCTAATACACAACAAACAAGACTTACTCTCTATCTATCTTAATATAAACTTTATTACTCGTATATGAAAAAAATTAGTGGCTTCCCAATAAGAAAGCCTGTGTATACCTTTGATGTTTGTACATATTTTTGACTGTTAAAATTACTTAATTTTTTCACAAAATTGTCCAAACTTTGTAACTCTTCACAATATTTGTATTTTTCCCAATTGTTGGATTTGTTAATAAATATATCATCTGTGCTTGAAGACGTCATCTTTAAGATCCGGCACTCTCGTTGCTTACAACGTGACTACATCATACAATCACAGTATAAAGAATTTAAATACACACTGAATATTTTTTAGAATAAAATAATTATTATTCGTGCATATTGAGGTAAACATCAATTCACATTTGTTCAGGTGAGTATAATTATTGGTTTTCGTATTTAAGTTTAATTATATATACAAAATATTTAAAACACAATTACATAAACACATACATAAAGCATATACATCAGTCATTATTTTTATCAAAAATATCACTCATTATTTATATCTCATGCGATCACAGTACAAAAAGTTTTTTATTATTCCCAAAAATAGGCAAAATATGCCAAAAATTAACTTTTTTACTACTATTCATGTTAGATGGTAGAAGTTTGGTTGTTTTCTACATGGTAGTTTACTTACATTTTTACTTATTTTTCTTGAAATAAAGATCCTAAAATAAATCATTATATTAATTGTTGTTGTATGTTTACTCGTTCTCCATGAATACGGTGAGCTAATCGAATATCCTTTGAGAAAATAGTCACAGGTTTTGTATGAATGGATCTTAAATTAGTATCTTAAAACAAACTTAAATATTAAATTTTAATATTTGTTCTACATACATGCATAAATATATATATATTATTTTGAAGTTTCTGTTTGTAAATTTTTAAATTTTGTTAACACAAACACTGGGCAAATATATCACTCACTATTTACATATACAAATTAATGAAACATCTTAAGGTATTGTGTTGTATGTATACACTACATCATACAATCACAGTATACTTACCAAATGCGGCTTTACAACCCATTGATTTTTGCAAACACTTGGCATGGTCTTTGCCAATTTATATAATAATGTTTTATTAAACAGTATCTTATTTATAACCAAAACAATTTGATTCTATAAAGTCAAGCGGTTTAACAGGTGAGAAAAACAGTTATATTTAAATCGAATTTGGGATTTTATTGCATTAAATCTGATTGGCACTTTAAAAATTCATGGCTTAATAATATTTTTGGGCGTAGCTTATTTTATTGTTGTATGCACTATATAAAGCACAGCCGTGTACAGCATCAATCATCATTCGATGTTAAATGTTGACACTGTTAACATCGCTGTATCGAAACAATTTATCTGAAATTTTATCTGAGATCTCTTACCTGCGATCATCTTACAAAAAATTTATTTATTGTCGGAAAAAAAATTTTTTTGTTTTTTCTGAGTTTTTACACTCTATTGAATCTATTGATAATACATTATTATACTGGATTCATGCTGAGTTGACAATTCAGGAAAAACCAAAGAAAGAGTTATTTCGTTCTTTTACGGATTTACCTTTGACAATATTTTATAAGATTCTATTGTCGGGGATTTTGTAACAGAACTGAATTGTAATCCTTTTTTTTTTATTAAAAATACAAATAACCTGAAATATATTTCTTGATTGTAACTCCTACAACCATTAAATACTTTCAGTTTATTTAGGCGCCTTTATTTAATTTTTTAAATTTAATGTGTATTTCTTCTGTTATCTAGGTTGGAATTTAAACTGAAGATGAACACCACCGCCGGCATGGCGGTGGCACCGAAGCTAACGATATCCACCATATCAACATCGACACTGGCAGCAGCATCATCAACAGCAACAGCATCACCAATGGAAGAGGACGGGTTTAAACCCGTCAGCAACAAAAGAAAGAAGCGATCGTTGGCTCTAACTGTCCACAAAAAAGCAGCAACTGAAGTCAGCAACAGATATGGACTGTTGGCCCATTGTGGTTCACATGGGTCTTACCAATTTCAGGCAGGTCGAGGCAGCCAAGGGCTCGATCAGGTTCACTTTTGGGCCCAGCTTAATATGTGTCCACTGTGAAACCGACTCGGACTACATCAAATGTAAGGCCAAGTTGGAGGAGATTCAGTTGCCGTTCCACTTTTACGGCAATAAAAGTGACCATGAACCAAAGTTCATTGTTCATGGCACCATGCGCCACCACACCGACGATATGAAGGCTGAAGAGCTCAAAAAGTGCGGCCTTAAGCCTAATAAGGTCGTGTTTTCAGCAAAACTGGAGACGAGAGCGTAAGAGTATCTCGTCTCATCCAATTTGAAAAGGGAACGCAAGCACAAAGCGTCCTCAACGTAAAGTGGATTTGTGGTGTCAGAGTTGGCATCGAAAAATATATCAACAAGCGGGGAGCCATTCAATGCTACCGCTGTCAGGTATACGTGCATGGTTCACGGAACTGTCGAGGAACTGTGCGTTGCGTGAAGTGTGGTGAAAACCACGGCTCACGAGAATGCGCAGTCCCGCGGTCGGATCCTGCGAAATGCTGCAATTGTAGCGCTTCGCACCCGGCAAGTTCTATGGACTGTCCCGCACGCAAGACATACGTGGCAGCGACGGCATCCCGCTCAGCAGCAGTAGGAGCGAGGCGCAAGGACGCTCCGGGCGTGGCGCAAGGCCGCCCAATACCACCATCGCTTCAGGTCTGGGAATTCCCGGCCCTCCCTCACGCAAAAGAGGTCAACAAGCCAAGCAGAGTTCCAGCCAATAGGAAGCCAACATCATCACCATTGGTTTCAACAAAGTACGTTCCAGCACCTGTGCCATCAACCAATCCGTGGTTCCCTAAAAAGAATTCAGAAAAGGAGGTAATCAACATTTTGTGTAACACCCCTCTTTCACCATTTAACCCATTCTTGACCGAGGCCCTTGAATCCCCGGCATCTCCAACTCCAACGGAGAACATTGCTTTTGACTTCATGACCCTCCTGAAACTCAGGATTGAAGTGGAGACTGCATGGAAATCGTGCAATTCGAACTCCGAAAAACTCCTCGTGTTTTCAAGATGACTGCTCATCTATTCGAAAATAGCATCCTATCCTTCTGCTAGGTCCCAAATCCGATTTCTACAGTGGAACTTTCCAAGTCTCCATCGCAAACTTCCAGAGCTTCACTCATTTCTCCAACATCATCAAATCCATGTTGCCGCCATCAGCGAAACTTGGTTAAAGCCGGACAAGAGAACTAGAATCCCAGGGCAATTTACCTATCGCCGCAACTGAGGCACCAGAAATGGTGGGGACGTTGCTCTTCTCGTTCGACACGATGTCCAGCACTCTCTCTTGCCTCCTGAAGATGGTAGTCTTGAAGCCATCCCAATTCTTATTTCGGCTAATAGTGGTAGTTATAAAGTTACATCTTTATACAACCCCCCTGTTAGACTCTTACAGGAAAAAGATATTGACCGCGTTTTAAGGACCCATGATCACGCTGTGATCATGGGTGATTATAATGCGTGCAATATATCATGGAACTGTATGTCTAACAATTCTAGCGGGAATGCACTTTTTGCACACTCCCTCAAACGTAACTTCATTGTTGCGTATCCTGAGGAACCCACGTATTACCCTGATGCTGCCCACCGCCTACCCCAAACCATCGATTTAGCGATACTCAAGAAATGTGACCTTCTGTCGGATCTTGATGTTCACTTGGATTTGCAGAGTCACCACCGCCCTATCACTTTCACCCTAGGTGAAATGAGGGGTGCTGTAACTTTGCAGACACGGCAGGACTTCGAGAAAGCGGATTGGAAACTTTTCAAGAAGTATCTCAACGTCGAAACTTTGATCACTCCACAGATCAAAACGACCGAACAGATAGATTTAGAGGTGAGTGAACTGATGGGAAATCTCGTAGCTGCAACCGAAAAATCTATCTCTAAGAAAACTCGATCTTTCGGCTTTCAACTTAAATTAGATGATGACACACTACGACTTATACGGACTCGGAACAAACAACGTAAATTTTGGCAAAGAGTTAGGCTGCCTGAGCTTCATGACGCCATGAAGCAAATGTCAGCTGATATTCGAGAAAAAGTCACGCGCACCAGAGATTAAATGTGGTATGAGAGGATTTCGGCTCCGACCACTCGTGACAATAGTGTCTCGACAATTGCTAGAAATTTGCGTATACGTTCCAACAGACTGCTACTCTTTTATCAGAAAATGGGTATCTCTACTCAGATTCAGACAAAGCACAACTTCTTGCTGACACGACGAATGTCACGACGAAGAAACGGCCCGCTTGGTGTCCGAATCTTTGGAAAATATTCGCTCTTCCATCATAAACCCAACCGAAGTCGAATGCGTATCACCTCAGGAGGTTTCAAACATTTTAAGAAAACTTAAGTGTAGGAAGGCTCCCGGCGATGATGGAATAACTAACGTTGTGCTCCGTTATCTTCCCCGGAAGACGGTTGTACAGCTCAGTTGCATCTATACTGCGTGCTTGAGACTTGGTTATTTTCCTGACCTTTGGAAGCTGCCAAAGTGCTAGCTCTTCCGAAGCCGGGAAAGCAATTTAAGTCGCCCTCAAGCTACCGACCAATCAGTTTGCTGCCATCTCTCAGCAAGGTCATGGAGAAAGTTGTTTTGAACCGGCTGCAGTCGCATGAAGATATCCACGGACAATTGAATCCTCAACAGTTTGGTTTCAGATTGAAACCCTCAACAGTGACTCAGCTTCACCGACTCCCTGATAATATTTCTTCTGGAGTTAATTGGAATAAATCCACAGGCATGGTCCTTTTGGACATCGAAAAAGCTTTTGATACTGGTTGGCACGATGGACTTATCAACAAACTTTCCAAAGTCAACATACCTACCTACATCCTGAAATTCCTGATTTCCTACCTATCTAACCGAAATTCCCGAATTAATCTCCAACAAAGTACATCAAACCAATACCGTGTAAAGGCTGGTGTACTTCAAGGCCCTTGCTAGGACCCCGCCTCTTTTAATATTACATAAATGATATCCCGAAAGATCGAGCTACCGAAACGGCCTCTTTGCATACGATACAGCAATCTTCTGCACTTCCTGGCAGCCGAAACTTATTTCGAGCTCCCTCCAGTCTCACTTATCCACGCTTGAAAGCTATTTCAAGAAGTGGAAAATCAAAATGAATCCTACGAAGACTCAGTCCGTCTTGTTCACATAGAAGACTAAATTTTCTTCTTACCCACTTGAACTGAAAATGTTTAACACGGCAATCCAACAGACTCAAAGTGTCGAGTATCTGGGAGTAACTCTTCAAAGACAGTTGAATTGGACGAAGAACGTTATAAAAAATCGCCCTTGAAAACGCATCATTTGCGGGGTTGTACCCACTTCTCAACATTAGGAGTAGATTGGACGAACGATTGAAACATCGACTTTACAAGTCACGTATTCGGCCCGTACTCACATACGCTGCCCCAATTTGGTCGAACGTTGCACCATCGCAACTCGCGAAAATGCAAAAATTTCAAAATCGTTGTCGTCGGACGATTTCGAAAGCCCCCGTGCGATATCTGGCTGAATCCTTCCACCGAGAAACTGGGCACCCTACTATCCGAACATTTATCCAATCAAACGCTAAATATTTATTTAAATACGTTGCTCTTCAGAAACAGATACCGCATGCCACACGATGTCGATTGCAACTAATTCTGTTGTAATCTAATTTTTACATACTTATTTATTTACTTATTTATTTATTTATTTTAGGTTTAGTTCTTAGGGTTGGCTTATCCACCCAAATTAGGTTAAGTTATGATTTCAATGGTTTTTATATAAGTTTTTTCCATTAAATTTAAACGATGTATATTAAATTCTACAATAATTCGATGTATTTTATTCATAAGATGATTGTATAGGTGAAGTCTAGGCTAGGAACTAATCCTTTAAGATGTTTTGTAATAATTAACGGAAAATGGAAGATTTAATAAATTCATTTTGAACTTGAACTTGAGCATTAATCAGTTCAAATCTGTTAACAGTGAAGATAACACAATCAGAAAGTACTATAGATACAACAAAATAATTAAACTTAAAAAATGAACATGGTTGCTACCAAAATGCTGTCTAGTGAAAAAAGTACAGATGATACCCATGAATTAATTAAATGGATAGCAAAACTTTAACATAAAATTAAAAAACAAAAACGTAAAATTTTACGTATTGACGCAGTGTTAAAACATACGTAATAAACGCAAAATATGAGTTACGTTGTAAGCAACGAGATTGCCGGATCTTAAAGATGACATCTTCAAGCACAGGTGATATATTTATTAATAAATCCAACAATTGGGAAAAATACAAAGATTGTGAAGAGTTACAAAGTTTGGACAATTTTCTGAAAAATTAAGTAATTTTAACAGTCAAAAATAAGTACAAACATCAAAGGTATACACAGGCTTTCTTATTGGGAAGCCACTAATCTTTTTAATATATGAGTAATAAAGTTTATATTTAGATAGATAGAGAGTAAGTCTTGCTTGTTGTGTTTAAGGTCTCAAGACTTAAAAGAATTGGGTTTGTAGTAATTGTAATGACAAATTTTTTACAGGTATTTTTAAATACAAATAATATTTAATAAAAATGAAAAAGAGTAAATGCTATGAATGCAGCATCATGGACAGTTGTTGTTGGAACTTGTTGAGGTAAATATAAGTTAATATTTGTTCATGTGAGTGTGAATATTTTTTTGGATTAAGCATGTTGAGGTGAACATCAGTTATCATTTGTTCAGGTGTGTGTGAATATTTTTTTGGATGAAAATAATTATTATTGGTGCATGTTTTGGTCAACATGAATTCACATTTATTCAGGTAAGTGTGATTATTTATTTTTGTATGCTAATTTAATTATACCCACAAAATAAAATTATTTCAAAAATTCAATATTTAAAATATTATTAAATTTAATTAATTTTATATGTAATATTTTTTAAGATTTTAAAGAATTTTTTTATTTAATATATATTTTTAATATTAAATTTTATTATTTGCTCTACATACATGCATAAATATATATATATATATATTATTTTTGAAGTTTCTGTTTGTATTTTATATTTTTAATTTTTGTATTTTTTTTAAATTTTGTTAACACAAACACAGGACAAATATATCACTCACTATTTACATATACAAATTAATGAAACATCTTATTGTGCCGTATGGTATTGTGCCGTATGTATACACTACATCATACAATCACAGTAGATCTAAACGATAAGCTAGTGTTATTTGAAAAAATTAAGCATGAATATGAAAATAAGATCCTAGAATTAGACATAACTATAACGGAAAGAGAAACCCAGATCCTGGTTTTACAGAATGAAATTGATAGGCTGAAAAATGTTAACAAAAAGGATAATAGTACACAGTATTTAATACAAAAAGAGATAGGTGATATACAGGTACAATCAAATAACAAACAACCTAACAACCCAAACATGAAAATAACCGACGGCACAATTAGAAAAGAAAATACAACGGACTTGACAAATGCACAAAAAATTAGTAAATCATTACTAGAATCAAATTCACCCGGAATTGCTGGAAAAGCGGTAGAAAGTTCTAAAATTCTTTCTAGCTCAGAAATTTTAGTAAACAAGAAAAAAAATCCATTGAAAAAACTTTCGTATTTCATAAAAATTTCCCCTAAAATTCACGTTATTGCCGATCAACTTGCTAAGGAATGTATGTATCCTATTAAATCGAAATTACCAAATAACTTTAATGTACATTCCCTTATAAAACCAGACGCGCCCTTTGAGGAAATATGTAAAAGTATCGATTCTGTAATAAAAAATCTTACAAAGTCTGAAAATTTTGTATTGCTCCTGAGCTCATACCACGTAGAATCAATCAACAATGATTCCATCGCTATTCAATCATTTAAATGTAACTTAAGAAGCATGATACGTAAATGCAAAGGCACAAATTTAATAATGTCGACTATTCCCTTTAGACATGACACTGGTCTGTTTAACAATTTAATCTTTGAACTGCATCTGTTCATTGAGGAAAAGATGCATAAATTGAAAGACTCAACAGTTCTTTATATAAATAAATTGTTAAAAGTGCATGATTTTAGTAACGGACAAAACATTAAACTTAAATCCATAGGTAAAATAGCAGATATAATCTCGCAATGTATTACCGGAGGTTACAAAGACAATCGAGAATTTGATGGCTCGAAGAGTGAAAAACCAAAAAATACCCAAAAATCTAAATCTTTCCAAAAATCTTTTCAAAAATCCAAACCTTCTCCATCCACCAGTGGTAATACATCCAACGGTGCCAGTAAAACAAATAAAAAAGTATTCTCTTAAAACTTGAGGGAATTAATAATAAAAATGAAAAATATTTAGCTCGTAATTTAGATATTATGCATCTGAACATTCAGGGGCTAAGAAATAAGGAATTACACTTGGAATATTTTGTCAACGAGTTAAAGCCTAAATGCGGATTGCCCAATTTAATTTGCATCACTGAACATTGGCTAAATAAAAATGAAATTGAAGCATTAACTATAAAAAATTATCGAGTAGTAAATTTTAACAGTAGAGTTTAATTTCGTAGGGGAGGAACTATGATCTTGGCACCACACTGCTATCCTCTAATTTCAAAAACTCGTGAGGATTTTGATTACCTGAACGACGAAAAAACTTTTGAAAGCTCAGTAGTTGAAGCTAACTTCAATGAACTTAAAATAGTCATAGTGTGCGTCTATCGTTCTCCATCAGCTGGCCTTAAAATATTCTTGGACAAATTAGAGACCATGTTAAACAAAATAACTTCTGAGAATAAAAAATACATCATTTGTGGCGATTTTAATATAAACTTTTTATTAGATAATTAAAATAAAAAACTGATTTCTGATCTCCTTGATTTGCATAATGGAGTATCAACAATTAATGGCCCTACGAGAACCACAAACAAATCCAGCACATCCCTCGATAACTTCTTAACGAACCTTAAAGAATATAGGACTTCTATAATTGATTGTACCTTCTCTGACCACAATGCAATAACTTTCAGCAAATGTTTTCCAAAGAAAGATAAAACTGTTTTTTCTTCTACGCTCGTTAAAAGAAGCTTATCCAAACATAATATAGGTAAACTACGTGAGTTTCTTCAAGCTGAAACATGGGATGATGTTTACTTGGATACTGACGTAAGCAATAAATTTAACGTTTTTTTAAACATATTTGTATATCACCTGGATCTGGCTTGCCCACTTACGAGAGTCAAACTGCAAAAATACCGGAAACCAGAATGGGGCATTAAGGGCATAAAAATATCAAGTATGAAATTAAAAGAATTAGCCTGTATTAGTAAATTTGTAGGCAGTAAGAAGAGAAATAAATTCTACAAGTCATATAAACATATTTATAATAAAGTCATTAAGAGGGCGAAGCAACACTCGATCATGGAAAAACTATCGAAATCGAGATATGAACCAAAAATAGTTTGGAAAGTGATAAAAGATGAAATGACGACACATTATGATTCGGGTATACAATCTATTATCATGGCTGACAACACTGTTGTCACTTCTAGTTCAGAAATAGCCTCCGAACTAAATAACTATTTCATTAATGTGGGCACAGAGAAGGTCGGAATCTCAAATCTGGACATTAATGGATTAAAGTTAAAAACTGGCATGAAGTCTGCGGGTCTCATTAACATAACGGAACTTGAAATATGCAACTTTGTAAGGAGAAACAATAAGACATCAATGGATATTTATCATGTTTCAAACCATATTTTTTAAACTATTTTTGATTTTATAATAAATCCTATCATAGACATAGGAAACAAAATAATCGACTCTGCCACTTTTCCAGATCGCTGTTAGTTTGCAAAAGTAATACCAATCAAAAAAGATAACCGAAAAATAAACATGTTAGATAATTTCCGGCCAATATCATGCCTGCCAGCATTCTCAAAAATATTTGAAAGGATAATTTACGAAAATTTATTTAATTTCATTGAAAAAAATAAAATTATCTTTAATAATCAATTCGGATACCGAAAATCGAAAGGTACGAGTGAGGCAATATTCACACTCAATGACATAATTTAAAAAAAATTAGACAATGATCTTAATGTGGCAGTCATATTGTGTGACATGTCAAAAGCATTTGACTGTGTTAATCACAACCAATTGTTGCATAAAATGTATCAAATGAGAATTAGAGGTCACTTCCATAACTTAGTAACATCGTATCTGGAAAATAGAAGGCAGAGAGTTCAAATAAGGACGGATGGTGAGATTCATAATTCTAAATGGCAAACCATTAAGCAAGGCATTCCACACGGGTCAATCTTAGGACCATTGTTTTTTCTTTTATATATCAACGACTTAACCATGTTTCTAAGAGATGCAATTGATAATGAAATAATGTTATTCGCTGATGATACAACTGCGATTGTATCAGATAAAGATCTAAATCTTTTAAAAAGCAAAGTTAAATTAACAATCGAAAAAATAAACGAATGGTGTGAAATGAACAGCCTCCATCTAAATAAATCAAAAACAAAAATTATCAATTACAGTAGGGGAAAAGTGGGAATGCCACCTGTCGCTGAAGTCAATTTGGTTGATCATGCCAAATTCTTAGGATTAGTAATTGACAATAAACAGTGCGTGTAGATGCTCGAAAAAAATTTTTATTGTACAGAAAAAGGCCATTAGAATCATATTTTTTAAGAATAAAGTAGACAGTTGTAAGCCATTATTTATAAAACATAAAATTTTATCATTCTACTCTTTATACGTGTTAGAATGTATTAAATTCTTAATAAAAAACCCTGCCTTCTTTGCAGAAAATAAAAATGTTCCTTGCCATTATAACACAAGAAATAATGCTTCTTATTTACAACCAAGAAGTACCTTAGAAATTATTAAAAAAGGAACTAGGCATCAATCAATAAAGTGGTATGAATATTGTTTGAGTCATCAAACAGTTAGGGATAAAATAAATCAACATGAAAGCAGTTTTATTAAAGCTGTAAAAGGCCTTTTACTTGAGGAGCCTATTTATTTACTAAAGTAATTTGAACGAAAAATTTGTTTTACTTATTTGACACGTCTTTTGAAATAGAAAGATATGAATTTTACATATTTATTTATTTTAACTATATGACACGTCTTTTGAAATATAAAGATTTGGGTGTAGGGTATTTATTTATTTTTTTAACTATATGACACGTCTTTTGAAACATAAAGATATGGGTTTTAGATATATATTTATTTATTTATTTATTAATATTAACTATTTGACACGTCTTTTGAAATATAAAGATATGAGTTTTAGGTATTTATTTATTTATTAACCTTTTAGTTAATTTACTGATAATTCAATATTATTATGGAATTCACCCGTCTTTCCAATCAACTCATATAAAAAAAAAAACAAAATAATTAAAAAAAATAAATAAATTAATAATAATAATAAAGAAATAAATGATTTATCCATTGATAGATTATAATATTATAATATTGAATGGTTTTGGCCAAATCATTGTATCGGTTCTACTCCTTCTTAGTTGCATCTAAGTTATTTATTTAATTACTTATTATCAGGATCCTCGTTATTTTAACATGATTACAGATCCAAAACACATGTTATAAATATGTTTGATAAATCGACTTATTCAATGTACAATAATGTATAAAAAAGAGCAAATAAAAGAATTGAAATATAGATCCTAAAATAATTAAATTAAAAAAGTTAACATGGGTACTACCAAAATGCTGTCTAGTGAAAAAAGTACAGATGATACCCATGAATTAATTAAATGGATAGAAAAAATTAAAATTAAAAAACAAAAACGTAAAATTTTACGTATTGACGCAGTGTTAAAACATACGTAAATAAACGCAAAATATGAGTTACGTTGTAAGCAACGAGATTGCCGGATCTCAAAGTTGACGTCTTCAAGCACAGATGCTATATTTATTAATAAATCCAACAATTGGGAAAAATACAAAGATTGTGAAGAGTTACAAAGTTTGGACAATTTTCTGAAAAAATTAAGTAATTTTAACAGTCAAAAATAAGTACAAACATCAAAGGTATACACAGGCTTTCTTATTGGGAAGCCCCTAATCTTTTTCATTTATGAGTAATAAAGTTTATAATTAGATACATAGAGAGTAAGTCATGTTTGTTGTGTTTAAGGTCTCAAGACTTAAAAGAATTGGGTTTGTAGTAATTGTATTGACAATTTTTTTACAGGTATTTTTAAATACAAATAATATTTAATACAAATGTAAATGAGTAAATGCTATGAATGCAGCATAATGAACAGTTGTTGTTGGAACATGTTGAGGTAAACATAAGTTTATATTTGTTCATGTGAGTGTGAATATTTTTTTGGATTAAGCATGTTGAGGTGAACATCAGTTAACATTTGTTCAGGTGTGTGTGAATATTTTTTTTGGATTAAAATATTTATTATTGGTGCATTTGTTGGTCAACATGAATTCACATTTATTCAGGTAAATGTGATTATTTATTTTGCATGAAAATTTTATTAAACCCACAAAATAAAATAATTTCAACAATTTAATATTTTAAATATTAACTTTTAATATTAATTAAATTAATTTTTAAATGTAATATTTTTTAAAATTTTAAAGAATTTTTTTATTTAATATATATTTTAAATATTAAATTTTAATATTATTTCTACATACATGCATAAATATACATATATTACTTTTGAAGTTTCTGTTTGTAATTTATATTTTTAATTTTTGTTTTTTTTTTAATTTTGTAAACACAAACACAGGGCAAATATATCACTCACTATTTACATATTCAAATTAATGAAACATCTTAAGGTATTGTGCCGAATGTATACACTACATCATACAATCATAGTATAAAAAATTTAAATACACACTTAACATTTTTTCAGGTGTGTGTGAATATTTTTTGGAATAAAATAATTTCTATTCGTGCATTTTAAACACCAATTCAAATTTTTTCAGGTGAGTATAATTGATAATTGATTTTTGTATTTAAATTTTATTATATATACAAAATATAATAATTTATAAATATAAATCAATTTTAATTTTGTAGTATTTAAATATATTTTTAATTTTTGGTTTAGAACATAAACAGTTTATCAGAAAAGTTCAAAAAATTATTAGCATAGGCCTTCATTCATATCATAAAGTTGAACATTACACGCAACGATATTTGAGATATATGTTAAGAGGTGAAAATATTTAAAACACAAATACATATACACATAAATAAGGCATATACATCACTTATTATTTTTATAAAAAATATCACTCATTATTTATATCTCATGCGATCACAGTACAGAAAGTTTTTTAATATTCCCAAAAATAGGCAAAATTTGCCAAAAATTAACTTTTTTACTACTATTCATGTTAGATGGTAGAAGTTTGGTTGTTTTCTACATGGTAGTTTACTTACATTTTTACTTATTTTTCTTGAAATATAGATCCTAAAATAATCCGGCTTGGTCTTAGCCATTTTAATATAATGATGTTTTATTAAACAGTATCCTATTTATAACCAAAACACTTTGATTCTATAAAGTCAAACGTTATTACATTAAATCTGATTGGCACTTTAAAAATTCATGGCTTAATAAAATATTTGTGCGTGGCTTATTTTACTGTTGTATGCACTATATAAAGCAGAGCCGTGTACATCATCAATCAGTTCAAATCTGTTAACAGTGAAGATAACACAATCAGAAAGTACTATAGATACAACAAAATAATTAAATTAAAAAAGTTAACATGGGTACTACCAAAATGCTGTCTAGTGAAAAAAGTACAGATGATACCCATGAATTAATTAAATGGATAGAAAAAATTAAAATTAAAAAACAAAAACGTAAAATTTGAAGAGTTATAGAGTCAAAGAGTGTGAAGAGTTATAAAGTTTGGAAAATTTTCTGAAAAAAATAAGTAATTTTAACAGTCAAAAATAAGTACAAACATCAAAGGTATACACAGGCTTTCTTATTGGGAAGCCACTAATCTTTTTCATATATGAGTAATAAAGTTTAGATAGAGAGTAAGTCTTGTTTGTTGTGTTTAAGGTCTCAAGACATAAAAAGATTGGGTTTGTAGTAATTGTATTGACAATTTTTTTACAGGTATTTTTACATACAAATAATATTTAATAAAAATGTAAAAGAGTAAATGCTATGAATGCAGCATCATGAACAGTTGTTGTTGGAACTTGTTGGGGTAAACATAAGTTTATATTTATTAAATTATATTTATTATATTTATTATATTATATTTATTAAATATTATTTGTATTTAAAAATACCTGTAAAAAAATTGTCAATACAATTACAACAAACCCAATTCTTTTATGTCTTGAGGCCTTAAACACAAGAAACAAGACTTACTCTCTATCTTTCTTAAAATAAACTTTATTACTCATATATGAAAAAGATTAGTGGCTTCCCAATATGACAGCTTGTGTATACCATTGATGTTTGTACTTATTTTTGACTGTTTAAATTACTGAATGATTTAACGGGTAAGAAAAACAGTTACATTTATATTTAAATCAAATTTGGGATTTTATTACATTAAATCTGAGTGGCACTTTAAAAATGCATGACTGAGTAAAATTTTTGGGGGTGGCTTATATTATTGTTGTATGCACTTTTTACTACTAATTAACTTTTTTACTGCTATTTATGTTAGAAGGTAGAAGTTTGGTTGTTTTAAAATTTAAAAATGTGTATTTAAATTTTTTTATACTATGATTGTATGATTTAGTGTATACATACGGCACAATACTTTAAGATGTTTCATTAATTTGTATATGTCAATAGTGAGTGATATATTTGCAGTTTGCTTGTGTTAACAAAATTTAAAAAAAAAAACAAAAATCAAAATTATAAAATACAAACAGAAACTTCAAAAATAATATATATATATTTATACATGTATGTAGAACAAATATTAAAATTTAATATTTAAACTATATATTAAATAAAAAAATTCTTTAAAATCTTAAAAAATATTACATTTAAATTTAAATAAATTTAATAAATATTTTAAATATTAAATTTTTGAAATTATTTTATTTTGTGGGTATAATTTAATTTGCATACAAAAATAAATTATCACATTTACCTTAATAAATGTGAATTCATGTTGACCAAAACATGCACCAATAATAATTATTTTAATGCAAAAAAATATTCACACACACCTGAACAAATATAATCTTATGTTTACCTCAACAAGTTCCAACAACAACTGTTCATGATGCTGCATTCATAGCATTAACTCTTTTACCTTTTTATTAAATATTATTTGTATTTAAAAATTCGTGTAAAAAATTGTCAATACAATTACTACAAACCCAATTCTTTTAAGCCTTGAGACCTTAAACACAACAAACAAGACTTTCTCTCTATCTATCTAAATATAAACTTTATTACTCATATATGAAAAAGATTAGTGGTTTCCCAATAAGAAAGTCTGTGTATACCTTTGATGTTTGACCTTATTTTTGACTGTTAAAATTACTTATTTTTTCAGAAAATTTTCCAAACTTTATAACTCTTCACACTCTTTGTATTTTTCCCAATTGTTGGATTTAATAATAAATATATCATCTGTGCTTAAAGACGTCATCTTTAAGATCCGGCAATCTCGTTGCTTACAACCTAACTCATATTTTGCGTTTATTAACGTATGTTTTAACAATGCGTCAATACGTTAAATTTAACGTTTTTGTTTTTTAATTTTATGTTTAATTTTTGCTATCCATTTAATTAATTCATGTGTATCATCTGTACTTTTGTTACTAGACAGCATTTTGGTAGCACCCATATTTATTTTTTTAATTTAATTAATTTGTTGTATCTATAGTTCTTTCTGATTGTGTTATCTTCACTGTTAACAGATTTGAACTGATTAATGTTCAAGTTCAAAGTTCAAAATGAATTTATTAAATCTTCCGTTTTCCGTTAATTATTACAAAACATCTTAAAGTTATAGTACCTAGCCTAGACTTCACCTATACAATCATCTTATGAATAAAATACATCGAGTTATTGTAGAATTTAATATACATCGTTTAAATTTAATGGAAAAAACTTATATAAAAACCATTGAAATCATAACTTAACCTAATTTGGGTGGATAAGCCACCCCTAAGAACTAAACCTTAAATAAATAAATAAATAAGTTAATAAATAAGTATGTACAAATTAGATTACAACAGAATTAGTTGCAATCAACATCGTGTGGCATTCGGTATCTGTTTCTGAAGAGCAACGTATTTGGGTCAAAACGGCCCAGTTCGTTGATCTCCGGGAACGGGTTTGTGCGGGATGATTGGAAGAAGGATTTAGCGGTTGTTTGGATAAATGTTCGGATAGTAGGGTGCCCAGTTTCTCGGTGGAGGGATTCAGCCGGATATCGCAGGGGGGCTTTCGAAATCGTCCGAAGACAACGATTTTGAAATTTTTGCATTTTCGCGAGTTGCGATGGTGCAGCGTTCGACCAAATTGGGGCAGCGTATGTGAGTACGGGCCGAATACATGACTTGTAAAGTCGATGTTTCAATCGTTCGTCCAATCTACTCCTAATGTTGAGAAGTGGGTATAACCCCGCAAAGGATGCGTTTCCAAGGGCGAGACGTTTTTTAACGTTCTTCGTCCAATTCAACTGTCTTTGAAGAGTTACTCCCAGATACTCAACACTTTGAGTCTGTTGGATTGCCGTGTTAAACATTTTCAGTTCAAGTGGGTAAGAAGAAAATTTAGCCTTCTTTGTGAACAAGACGGACTGAGTCTTCGTAGGATTAATTTTGATTTTCCACTTCTTGAAATAGCTTTCAAGCGTGGATAAATGTGACTGGAGGGAGCTCGAAATAAGTTTCGGCTGCCAGGAAGTGCAGTAGATTGCTGTATCGTCAGCAAAGAGGGCCGTTTCGGTAGCTGGATCTTTCGGGATATCATTTATGTAATATAAAAAGAGGCGGGGTCCTAGCAAGGAGCCTTGAGGTACACCTGCCTTTACTCGGTATTGGTTCGATGTACTTTGTTGGAGATGAATTCGGGAATTTCGGTTAGATAGGTAGGAAATCAGGAATTTCAGGATGTAGGTAGGTATGTTGAATTTGGAAAGTTTGTGGATAAGTCCATCGTGCCAAACCGTATCAAAAGCTTTTTCGATGTCCAAAAGGACCATGCCTGTGGATTTATTCCAGTTAAATCCAGTAGAAATATGATCAGTGAGTCGGTGAAGCTGAGTCACTGTTGAGTGTTTTGATCTGAAACCAAACTGTTGGGGAATCAATTGTCCGTGGATATCTTCATGTGACTGCAGCCGGTTCAAAACTACTTTCTCCATGACCTTGCTGAGAGATGGCAGCAAACTGATGGGTCGGTAGCTTGAGGGCGACTTAAGTTGCTTTCCCGGCTTCGGAAGAGCTAGCACTTTGGCAGCTTTCCAGAGGTCAGGAAAATAACCAAGTCTCAAGCACGCAGTATAGATGTAACTGAGCTGTACAACCGTCTTCCGGGGAAGATAGCGGAGCACAACGTTAGTTATTCCATCATCACCGGGAGCCTTCCTACACTTAAGTTTTCTTAAAATGTTTGAAACCTCCTGAGGTGATACGCATTCGACTTCGGTTGGGTTAATGATGGAAGAGCGAATATTTTCCAAAGATTCGGACACCAAGCGGGCCGTTTCTTCGTCGTGATATTCGTCGCCACCTGTTAAACTGTGCGCCTTAGAGAAGGTGTCAGCAAGAAGTTGTGCTTTGTCTGAATCTGAGTAGAGATACCCATTTTCTGACAAAAGAGGGGGCAGTCTGTTGGAACGTTTACGCAAATTTCTAGCAATTGTCCAGACACTATTGTCACGAGTGGTCAGAGCCGAAATCCTCTCATCCCACATTTCATCCCTGGTGCGCGTGACTTTTCCTCGAATATCAGCTGACATTTGCTTCATGGCGTCATGAAGCTCAGGCAGCCTAACTCTTTGCCAAAATTTACGTAGTTTGTTCCGAGTCCGTATAAGTCGTAGTGTGTCATCATCTAAATTAAGTTGAAAGCCGAAAGATCGAGTTTTCTTAGGGATAGATTTTTCGGTAGCAGCTACGAGATTTCCCGTCAGTTTACTAACCTCTAAATCTATCTGTTCGGTCGTTTTGATCTGTGGAGTGATCAAAGTTTCGACGTTGAGATACTGTTTGAAAAGTTTCCAATCCGCTTTCTCGAAGTCCAGCCTGGTCTGCAGAGTTACAGCACCCCTCATTTCACCTAGGGTGAAAGTGATAGGGCGGTGGTCACTCTGCAAATCCAAGTGAACATCAAGATCCGACAGAAGGTCACAATTCTTGATTATCGCTAAATCGATGGTTTGGGGTAGGCGGTGGACAGCATCAGGGTAATACGTGGGTTCCTCAGGGTACGCAACAATGAAGTTACGTTTGAGGGAGTGTGCAAAAAGTGCATTCCCGCTAGAATTGTTAGACATACAGTTCCATGATATATGGCGCGCATTATAATCACCCATGATCACAGCGCGATCATGGGTCCTTAAAACGCGGTCAATATCTTTTCCCTGTAAGAGTCTATCAGGGGGGTTGTACAAAGATGTAACTTTATAGCTACCACTATTAGCCGAAATAAGAATTGAGATGGCTTCAAGACTACCATTTTCAGGAGGCAAGAGAGAATGCTGGACATCGTGTCGAACGAAAAGAGCAACGCCCCCACCATTTCTGGTGGCTCGGTCGCGGCGATAGGTAAAGTACCCTGGGATTCTAGTTCTCTTGTCCGGCTTTAACCAAGTTTCGCTGATGGCGGCAACATGGATTTGATGCTGTTGGAGAAATGAGTGAAGCTCTGGAAGTTTGCGAAGGAGACTTTGAGAGTTCCACTGTAGAAATCGGATTTGGGACCTAGCAGAAGGATGGGATGCCATTTTCGAATAGATGAGCAGTCATCTTGAAAAACACGAGGAGTTTTTCGGAGTTCGAATTGCACGATTTCCATGCAGTCTCCACTTCAATCCTGAGTTTCAGGAGGGCCATGAAGTCAAAAGCGTTGTTCTCCGTTGGAGTTGGAGATGCCGGGGATTCTAGGGCCTCGGTCAGGAATGGGTTAAATGGTGAAAGAGGGGTGTTACACAAAATGTCGATTACCTCCTTTTCTGAATTCTTCTTAGGGAACCACGGATTGGTTGATGGCACAGGTGCTGGAACGTACTTTGTTGAAACCGATGGTGATGATGTTGGCTTCCTATTGGCTGGAACTCTTCTTGGCTTGTTGACCTCTTTTGCGTGAGGGAGGGCCGGGAATTCCCTGGCCTGAAGCGATGGTGGTTTTGGGCGGCCTTGCGCCTCGCTCCTACTGCTGCTGAGCGGGATGCCGCCGCCGCCACGTATGTCTTGCGTGCGGGACAGTCCATAGAACTTGCCGGGTGCGAAGCGCTACAATTGCAGCATTTCGCAGGATCCGACCGCGGGACTGCGCATTCTCGTGAGCCGTGGTTTTCACCACACTTCACGCAACGCACAGTTCCTCGACAGTTCCGTGAACCATGCCCGTATACCTGACAACGGTAGCATTGAATGGCTCCCCGCTTGTTGATATACTTTTCGATGCCAACTCTGACACCACAAATCCACTTTACGTTGAGGACGCTTTGTGCTTGCGTCCCCTTTTCAAATTGGATGAGACGAGATACCCTTACGCTCTCGTCTCCAGTTTTGCTGAAAAGCACGACCTTATTAGGCTTAAGGCCGCACTTTTTGAGCTCTTCAGCCACCATATCGTCGGTGTGGTGGCGCATGGTGCCATGAACAATGAAACTGATTAATGCTGTACACGGCTGTGCTTTATACAGTGCATACAACAATGAAATAAGCCACGCCCAAAAATTTTATTAAGCCATGAATTTTTAAAGTGCCAATCAGATTTAATGTAATAAAATCCCAAATTTGATTTAAATATAAATGTAACGGTTTTTCTTACCCGTTAAACCGTTTGACTTTATAGAATCAAAGTGTTTTGGTTATAAATAAGATACTGTATAATAAAACATTATTATATTAAAATGGCTAAGACCAAGCCAAGTGTGTGCAAAAATCAATGGTTTGTATAGCCGTATTTGGTAAGTTTATGTGATATTTTTTATAAAACTAATGAGTGATGTATAAGCCTTATGTATGTGTATATGTATTTGTGTTTAAATATTTTTACCTGTTAACATATATCAGAAATATCGTTTCGTGTAATGTTCAACTTTTTGATACGAATGAAGGCCTATGTTAATAATTTTATGAACTTTTCTGATAATTTTTTTATGTTCTTAACCAAAAATTCAAAATATATTTCTATACCACAAAATTTTAATTTATTTATATTCATAAATTCTTTTATTTTGTATATATAATTAAACTTAAATACAACAAGTAATGTAACAACTAACTGAGTTAATTGTTTAAATACCCAGTATATACTGAGTTGTATATACTTTGTATTGTTAATATTTCTGCCTATTCAATGTTTATAAAATATGAATTATAAAAAAATCAGCACTGTTGCTGGTTTCGTTCAGAAGATATTTCGGGGTCAAAAAACCTATGATATTTCCAGTAGTAATAGCACTGTAAGTAAGAAGGCCAAATGTCCCTTAAACTCGACCTTGCGCACTACCGTGCTCTAGTTTTGTAAATGTTTGTTTTGTGTTAATAATTAATATTGAAACAGTAAAAATGTTCATGCATTTAAAAAAATTTATATTAAAGTTCTTGCGATTTTTATATATTTAAATATTGAGTTATATAATTGAGTTAAACAACGCAACCGACTGTTAACGCAAAGCGTTGGTCAACGCGAGCCGTTAGGCGACGCGAAAAGTTAGTCATCGCGAAGATTTAGAAAATTAACGCAATGCGTTTACCAACGCAAAACATAAGCTAAATAGAACCATAAGTAAGCCAACGTGAAGCGTTGGTTAATGAGATGCGTTAGTTATTCAAAGCGAAGCGCCGATGATTCTCTTTGGTGATTCGCGAAGCGCGGTTTTACGCGAATCGTAAAATCATCGTTTGTAAACGCTAAGCGTTAACCAACGCGAAACGTAAGCTTCAGTAAACCGTAAGTCATCCAAGCGTTGGTCAGCGAAGCGTTGGTCATAAGAAGCGTTAGTCAATAGAAAGCGTAAGGTCAACGCGAAGCGTTAGATAATCAACGCGAAGCGTTAGTTAATCAACGCGAAGCGTTAGTTAGTCAACGCGAAGCGTTAGTTAATCAACGCGAAGCGTTTGTTAATCAACGCGAAGCGTTAGTTAATCAGCGCGAAGCGTTAGTTAGTCAACACGAAGCGTTAGTTAATCAACGCGAAGCGTTAGATAATCAACGCGAAGCGTTAGTTAATCAACGCGAAGCGTTAGTTAATCAACGCGAAGCGTTAGTTAGTCAACGCGAAGCGTTAGTTAATCAACGCGAAGCCTTAGTTAATCAACGCGAAGCCTTAGTTATTCAATGCAAAGCGATAGCTTATCAACGCTAAGCGTTAGTTAATCAACGCGAAGCGTTAGTTAATCAACGCGGAGAGTTAGGTAACCAACGCGAAGCGTTAGTTAATCAACGCGAAGCGTTAGTTAGTCAACGCGAAGCACACGTTAGTTAAACAACGCAAAGAGTTACCCGACGCGAAGCGTCAATCGTTACTCATAACTAGCTTACGCGAGGAAGTTATCGCGGAGCGTATGCAATTTAACGCAGAGCGTAAGCAAGTTAACGCGAAGCGCTGGTAAATCAACACATAGCGTTAGCAAACGCAAAGCGTTAACTAACGTGAAACGCAAGGTAAAGCAAACCGTTAGCCACCCAACGCGAAGCGTTGATCAATGAGAAGCGTTAGTCAATAGGAAGTGTAAGGTCAACGCGAAGCGTTAGTAAACCAACGCAAAGCGATGGTAACAAATAAGCTAAAGTGAACCGTAAGCCAGCCAACGCGAAGCATTGGTCAATGAGAGACGTTAGTCAATAGGAAGTGTTAGGTCAACGCGAAGCGTTGGTAAACGCAAAACGTGAATTAAAGCGAATCGTAATTCAGCCATCGCGAAGCGTTGGTTAATGAGAAGCGTTAGTTATCCAAAGCGGAGCGTTAGAGATTCGCGAAGCGTGATTTCACGCGAATCGTTAACCAACGAGAAACGTAAGCTCAAGGGAACCATAAATCGGCCAACGTGAAGCGTTGGTCAATGAGAAGGGTTGGTCAATGAGAAGCGTTGGTCAATGAGAAGCGTTGGTCAATGAGAAGCGTTCGTCAATAGGAAGAGTAAGGTCAACGCCAAGCGTCAGTAAATCAACGCTAGGCGTTTGTATACGCAATGCGTTTACCAACGCAAAACGTAAGCTAAATGGAACCATAAGTAAGCCAACGCGAAACGTTGGTTAATGAGATGCGTTAATTGCTCAAAGCGAAGCGCCGATGATTCTCTTTGGTGATTCGCGAAGCGCGGTTTTACGCGAATCGTAAAATCATCGTTTGTAAACGCTAAGCGTTAACCAACGCGAAACGTAAGCTTCAGTAAATCGTAAGTCATCCAAGCGTTGGTCAGCGAAGCGTTGGTCATGAGAAGCTTTTGTCAATAGAAAGCGTAAGGTCAACGCGAAGCGTTAGCTAATCAACGCGAAGCGTAAGTTTATCAACGTGAAGCGGTAGTTAGTCAACGCGAAGCGTTAGTTAATCAACGCGAAGTGTTAGTTAATCAACGCGAAGCGTTAGTTAATCAACGTGATGCGTTAGATAATCAACGCGAAACGTTAGTTAATCAACGCGAAGCGTAAGTAAGTCAACGCGAAGCGTTAGTTAATCAACGCAAAGCGTTAGATAATCAACGCGAAGCGTATGTTAATCAACGCGAAGCGTTAGTTAGTCAACGCGAAGCGTTAGTTAATCAACGGGAAGCCTTAGTTAAGCAACGCGATGCCTTAGTTAAGCAATGCGAAGCCTTAGTTATTAACTCGTTAGCTTATCAACTCGAAGCGTTAGTTAATCAACGCGAAGCGTTAGTTTATCAACGTGAAGCGTTAGTTAATCAACGCGAAGCGTTAGTTAATCAACGCGAAGCGTTAGATGACCAACGCGAAGCGTTAGTTAATCAACGCGAAGCGTTAGTAAGTCAACGCGAAGCGATAGTTAATCAACGCGAAGCGTTAGTTAATCAACGCGAAGCGTTAGTTAATCAACGCGAAGCTTTAGTTAATCAACGCGAATCGTTAGTTAATCAACGCGAAGCGATAGTAAATCAATGCGAAACGTTAGTTTATCAACGCAAAGCGTTTGTAAACGCAAAGCGAAATGTAAGCTAAAGCGAACCGTAAATCACCCAACGCGAAGCGTAGCTTAATGAGAAGCCTATGTCAATAGGAAGCGTTAGGTCAACGTGAAGCGTTAGCAAAGCGTTTACTAACGCGAAGCATGAGCTGCAGCGATGCATCAGGTCAATTACAAGCGTTAGTTATGCAAAACGAAGCGTCATTGATGCGCGAAACGTTATGCAAAGCGAACAATTAACCAACGCAAAGCGTTAACCAATGCGAAAAGTAAATCAACCAACGCGAAGCGTTGGTCAATGAGAAGCATTAGTTATTCAAAGTGAATCATCCGTGATTCGCTTTGTTGATTCGCGAAGCGTGATTTCACGCGAATCATTTACCAACGCGAAATGTTAGCTATAATGAAACGTAAGTCAGCGAAGCGTTGGTCAATGAGAAGCGTCAGTCAATAGGAAGCGTTAGGTCAACGCGATGCGTTTGTTAGTCAATTGGTCCACACAAACCGTAAGTGAGCCAACGCGAAGCGTTGGCCGATGAGAAGCGTTAGTCAATAAGAAGTGTAAAGTCAACGCGAAGCCTTGGTAAACGCAATGCGTTTACTAACGCGAAACGTAAGCTAAAGCGAACCGCAAGTCAGCGAAGCGTTGTTTAATGCGTAGCGTTAGTTATTCAAAGCAAAGCGTCGGTGATTCGCGAAACGTAAACAATTCAAAGCGTTAACCAACGCGAAACGTAAGCTTAAGCGAGCCGTAAGTCAGTCAATGAGAACCGTTAGTCAGTAAGATGTGTTTAGTCAAGGCTTTGCGTTTACCAACGCGAAACGTAAGCTACAGTGAACCGTATTCAAAGCGAAGCGTCAATGAGAAGTGTTAGTCAATAGTAAGTGTAAGGTCAACGCTTAGCGTTAGTTAATCAACGCTGAAGTAAATCATCTGCGATCGTTTTTTAACGCTAAGCGTTAAATTCAGACGACGAGAAGCGTTAGTTTATCAACGCGAAGCAAAAGCCGATGCTGCGTTTGAATACAAATATATGTTGGTATATATATATATATATATATTTATATGTATATATATATATGTATATATATTTGTATATATATATATATATATTTATATATATATATATACATATATATATATATATATATACATATATATATATATATATTTATATATATATATATATATATATATATACATATATATGTACATTATATATAGATAATGAGAGAGACCAACTATTTCTTTGAAAAGAAAAATCACTTACACCTTGAACTTATATATTCACCTGGTTTACAAAACTGAAATAAACATAAAAACAATACTATTTGATGTATGTTATGTTAGTACATGTGAGGTCAAATTTTGAGAAAACTATTGAGTTTATGAAAAAATGTTGCAAACAAAAGATGTTTATTTTAAAGAGAAGAAAATTTTTTTTCAATAAAATTTTTTTCTACCTCTTACGGTTTCAAAGATATATTTTTTCCCCCCTGGTGGGGGGAAACACTTGCCGATTTTGCTCATTAACGAATTTGACCTTAATTTTTTTATCTAGAACACACACAAAAATTTTCAGCTCGTTTTTTTTTTTCGTTTTTGAGTTATCGACTTGACAGACAGACAGATTGACAGACGGGCATGTGAAAATGGCCGAATTAGGCCATTTTATGAATATCTTTGTCAAGCATTTTTCAAGGATTAATATTTTCAAGCATTACAAATTCGGGACTAAACTTTATATACCTTGTATATTTACAAATATACTGGGTGCAAAAATAGTATGTACGGTTATTATGTATACCTACGGGTCCATGGAGACCATGCCTTCATTCGCCTATTAATTATATTTTTCATTTTTTTTCAACTTTGAGGACAAATTTTGAGAAAACTATTGAGTTTATGACAAAATTTTTCATACAAAAGTTGTTTATTTTAAAGAGAAGATGATTTTTTGTTAACAAATTTTTTTTCTATCTCTTACGGTTTCAAAGATGTGTAATTCCCCCCTCTTATTTGCTCTTTGTGCACAAATTATGAGAAAACTATTGAGTTTATGGAAAAATTTTTAAATAAAAAACAAAAGTCGATTATTTTATAAAGAAAAAGATTTTATGTAAAGAAATTTTTTTTCTATCTCTTACGGTTTCACAGACGGATATTTCACCCCCTCCTGGTGGGAGGAAACATGTTCTGATTTTGTCCATAAACGAACTTAGTCTTACTTTTTTGCTCTAGAACACACACAAAAATTTTCAGCTCGTTATCTCTTTTCGTTCTTGAGCTATCGGCTTCACAGACGGACGGACAGACAGACGGACAAGTGAAAATGGCCGAATTAGGCCTTTTTATAAAAATCTTTGTGAAGCATTTTTGACATGGATTAATATTTTCAAGCGTTAAGTCGGGACTAAACTAAATATACCTTGTATATTTACAAATATACTGGGTATAAAAACCAATAATTATACTCATCTGAACAAATGTGAATCGATGTTTACCTCAATTTGCACGAATAATAATTATTTTATTCCAAAAAATATTCACACGCACCTGAAAAAATGATAAGTGTGTTTTTAAATTTTTTTATACTGTGATTGTATGATGTAGTGTATGCATACGGCACAATAGCTTAAGATGTTTCATTAATTTGTATATGTAAATAGTGAGTGATATATTTGCCCTGTGTTTGTGTTAACAAAATTAAAAAAAAATACCAAAATATAAAATACACCCAGAAACTTCAAAAATAAAATATGTATATTCATGCATGTATTTAGAACAAATATTAAAATTTAATATTAAAAATATATATTAAATAAAAAAATTCTTTAAAATCATAAAAAATATTAAATTTAAAATTACTTAAATTTAATTAATATAAAATATTAATATTTTAAATATTAAATTTTTGAAATTATTTTATTTTGTGGGTATAATTAAATTTGCATACAAAAATAAATAATCACATTTACCTGAATAAATGTGAATTCATGGTGACCAAAACGTGCACCAATAATAATTATTTTAATCCAAAAAAATATTCACACACACCTGAACAAATGATAACTGATGTTCACTACAACATGCTTAATCCAAAAAAATATTCACACTCACATGAACAAATATAAACTTATGTTTACCTCAACAAGTTCCAACAACAACTGTTCATGATGCTGCATTCATAGCATTTACTCTTTTACATTTTTATTAAATATTATTTGTATTTAAAAATACCTTAAAAAAAATTGTCAATACAATTACTACAAACCCAATTCTTTTAAGTCTTGAGACCTTAAACACAACAAACAAGACTTACTCTCTATCTATCTAAATATAAACTTTATTACTCATATATGACAAAGATTAGTGGCTTCGCAATAAGAAAACCTGTGAATACTTTTGATGTTTGTACTTATTTTTTACTGTTAAAATTACTTAATTTTTTCAGAAAATTGTCCAAACTTTGTAATTCTTCACAATCTTTGTATTTTTCCCAATTGTTGGATTTATTAATAAATATATCATCTGTGCTTGAAGACGTCAACTTTAAGATCCGGCAATCTCGTTGCTTACAACGTAACTCATATTTTGCGTTTATTAACATATGTTTTAACACTGCGTCAATACGTAAAATTTTACGTTTTTGTTTTTCAATTTTATGTTTAATTTTTGCTCTCCATTTAATTAATTCATGTGTATCATCTGTACTTTTTTCACTAGACAGCATTTTGGTAGCAACCATGTTCATTTTTTAAGTTTAATTATTTTGTTGTATTTTTTTATTAGTGCATACAACAATAAAAAAAGCCACGCCCAAAAATTTTATTAAGCCATGAATTTTTAAAGTTCCAATCAGATTTAATGTAATAAAATCCCAAACTTGATTTAAATATTAATGTCACTGTTTTTCTTACCCGTTAAACCGTTTGACTTTATAGAATCAAAGTGTTTTGGTTATAAATAAGATTCATTTCATTTCATTTATTTGACATAATAATCAATTAATTACATTTGAAAATTAGAAAAAAAAATAATAACAATAATAATAATTTTAAATTTCTACATTGTATCCCCATAAATAAAAATATCATTCTTAATAAAATAAAATAATTTCACAACAATTCTTAATAAAATAATTTACAATATTTTAAATAGATTAATGAAAATAAGAAAATTTCAAACAGATAAAGAGGCAACGAAAACAATATTATCATTCAAGTTTAATACGTGGTAAATTCTATAAATTGGATTGACGTCGATTTAGGATGTGTTTCAAGTATTCAATTATATAGCTTAGAGTTATTGGGTCATGCTCATTTAATATTCTAACAGACAAATACAGATTACATTTGTTAACCTTATCTCTTAAGCATCCAGCAGTACCCTCAAAATCCTCAATCAAATGTTCCACACTTTCGTGACCTCCACATAAAACGCATATACGTTCATCGTTCGCTCTTCTTGAATTCCATCGAAAACTATACACACGAAAATTGGCGATTATATACCTAACATCCCTGTCCACATTGTTCAAATATCTATCACCCCCCTGATAGTGAGCCAATTTGCTATATAGTCTGAGACTACTCTTTGCATTTTTGTCTATTAAAGAATTATGAATAGATCTCTCTAGTATTGTTTTTTTAATTAAATTTGTATTTACATTTTCATAAGACTCGATATTTAATTCTTGCATTTTAGTAGTAAATTGCAAATTTCCTTTCAGACACAGTTTTTGTAAGCCTTTATCACTCTTCAATAGCCGTGAATAATAGCACAGGGCCTTTTGGATGCACATATCCTCAATCGATGTCACACTCAGCTCAATATTGACTACCGAATTAGGAGTCGACTTCGGGACACATAATATTTCTATATAAAAATTATAGGCAAATGTATTCACAATTCTAAATTGATCCCTGCTACAGTTCAGAGCCCAGATTTCGCTGCCGTAAGTGATTATAGGTAATTAGTACACTGAACATGTTTAAAATCATCTTGAATGGAAATTCGTTGTATTTATAGACAAATTTTCGAATATTCATTAATGCACTTTTGGCCCTATTTTTTATATAATCTATGTGTGGACCCTATTTTCCATAATGGGTTAAAATTACACCCAGATACTGAAAGTATTTCGCATTTTCGATTTTGTATCCATTATAATTCCACACCTCTTTTGCTGAGATCCTACATCCATTACTTACTACCATAGTTCTTGTTTTATTTACATTCACAGATAAATTCCATTTCGTACAATAGTCTTCAACTCCTTTCAACATCCTAGTCATTCCGCCAACTGTTCTTGACAGTATCACAACATCGTCCGCGTATAGTAAAATCTGAATCTCCTTTCCTTGTACACATGGAGAGGGGGCAATGCATTGGGGTGGCACATAAGTACTGTCATAAATTTAGCAGCATATTACTAAAACTAAAACTATGATGCAGAACAAAAAATTCCCCAAAGATTGGAACACAGGACTGATTGTTAATATTTACAAAGGCAAAGGTAATATAAACTGTCCTGATAACTATCGAGGGCTTACCCTTACGCCTAATATAAGTAAATTATATACCAAGTTATTGGCTACTCAAATACACCAATGGTGTACAGAAAATAATATTATTAATGAAAATCAGGCAGGATTTCGAAAAGGATATGAGGTCATGGATAATATATTATTTTTGAAAACGATCATCGACCGTAATTTATTAATCAAAAGGTCCAAAATTTACCTCTGTTTCATAGATTTTGAAAAGGCATTTGATAGAATTGATCGTACTATGCAGTGGAAAAAACTGTCAAATATAGGCCTGGCCAGTAATACTATAGCCATACTCCAATCAATATACTCCAATTCCAACTGTTGCGTTATGGTGAATAATTATACGACAACACGTACTTTCAATACATATCGTGGCTTAAAACAAGTCTGTTGTCACTTGTCTGCACTTCTTTTCTTGATATACATTAACGATCTATAAATAAGATACTGTTTAATAAAACATTATTATATTAAAATGGCTAAGACCAAGCCAAGTGTTTGCTAAATCAAAAGGGTGTAAAGCCGTATTTGGTAAGTTTATTTTAAGATACTAATTTAAGCTCCATTCATACAAAACCTGTAACTATTTTCTCAAAGGATAGTCGATTAGCTCGCCGTATTCATGGGGAACGATTAAACATACAACAACAATTAATATAATGATTTATTTTAGTTAAAAATATAAAATACAAACAGAAACTTCAAAAAATAATATATATATATTTATGCATGTATGTAGAACAAATAATAAAATTGAATATTTAAAATATATATAAAAAAAAAATTTCTTTAACATCTTAAAAAATATTACATTTAAAATTAATTAAATTTAATAAATATTTTAAATATTGAATTTTTGAAATTATTTTATTTTGTGGGTATAACTAAATTTGCATACAAAAATAAATAATCACACTTACCTGAATAAATGTGAATTCATGTTGACCAAAACATGCACCAATAATAATTATTTTAATCCAAAAAAATATTCACACACACCTGAACAAATATAAACTTATGTTTACCTCAACAAGTTCCAACAACAACTGTTCATGATGCTGCATTCATAGCATTTACTCTTTTACATTTTAATTAAATATTATTTGTATTTAAAAATACCTGTACAAAATTTGTCAATACAATTACTACAAACCCAATTCTTTTAAGCCTTGAGACCTTAAACACAACAAACAAGACTTACTCTCTATCTGTCTAAATATAAACTTTATTACTCATATATGAAAAAGATTAGTGGTTTCCCAATAAGAAAGCCTGTGTAAACCTTTGATGTTTGTACATATTTTTGACTATCAAATTACTTATTTTTTTCAGAAAATTGTCCAAACTTTTTAATTCTTCACAATCATTGTATTTTCCCCAATTGTTGGATTTATTAATAAATATATCATCTGTGCTTGAAGACGTCATCTTTAAGATCCGGCAATCTCGTTGCTTACAACGTAACTCATATTTTGCGTTTATTAACGTATGTTTTAACACTGCGTCAATACGTAAAATTTTATGTTTTTGTTTTTTAATTTTATGTTTAATTTCTGCTATCCATTTAATGAATTCATGGGTATCATCTGTACTTTTTTTACTAGACAGCATTTTGGTAGCAACCATGTTCATTTTTTAAATTTCATTATTTTGTTGTATCTATAGTACTTTCTGATTGTGTCATCTTCACTGTTAACAACACTGTGCTTTATATAGTGCTTACAACAATAAAATAAGCCACGCCCAAAAATTTTATTAAGCCATGCATTTTTAAAGTGCCAATCATATTTAATGTAATAAAATCTCAAATTTGATTTAAATATAAATGTAACTGTTTTTCTTACCCGTTAAACCGTTTGACTTTATAGAATCAAATTGTTTTGGTTATAAATAAGATACTGTTTAATAAAACATTATAATATTAAAATGGCTAAGACCAAGCCAAGTGTTTGCAAAAATCATTCGGTTGTAAAGCCGTATTTGGTAAGTTTGTTTTAAAATACTAATTAAAGCGTCATTCATACAAAACCTGTAACTATTTTCTCAAAGGATATTCGATTAGCTTGCCGTATTCATGGAGAACGATTAAACATACAACAACAATTAATATAATGATTTATTTTAGGATCTATATTGAATTGAAAATTATTTATTAATATCGTCTTTTTTTGAAGTTATAATACAAAACGTCTTAGAATCTATAGTACCTAGCCTAAGCTATAATATATCATCTTATTAAATAAATACATTGAAATCTATAAACATTTTACATCGTTTCTTAAATGGAAAAATCTTATTAAAAAAAAACCATTAATATCTAAAATTAACCTAAGTTGGACGGATAAGCCGTCCCTAAAACTAGACCTTAAAGAAAATATTTACAATTAAGATTACACCGAATCAGTTGTAATCGACATCATGTGGCATGCGGTATCGTTTCCTGAAAAGTAACGTACGTGGGTCAAATTGGCCCAGTTCATTGATTTCCGGGAAAGGATTTTTGCGGGATGATTGGAAATAGGATTTCGAAATGGTTTGGATGAAGGTTTGGATTGTGGGGTGCCCAGTTTCTCTGTGGAGTGCTTCAGTCGGGTATCGAAGAAGGACTTTCAAAATCGTCCGAAGACAACGATTTGGAAATTTTTGCATTTTCGCAAGCTGCAAAGGTGCAGCGTTCGACCAGATTGGTGCAGCGTACGTGAGTACGGGCCGGATACATGACTTGAAAAGTCGATGTTTCAGACGTTCGTCCAACCTACTCCTAGCGTTGAGTAGTGGGTACAACCCAGCAAAGGATTCGTTTCCAAGAGCAAGACGTTTTTTAACGTTCTGCGTCCAATTCAACTGCCTTTGAAGGATTACTCCCAGGTATTTAACACTTTGAGTCTGTTGGATTTCAGTGTCAAACATGTTCAATTTAAGTGAGTAAGAAGAAAATTTATTCTTCTTTGTGAACAAGACGGACTGAGTCTTCGTAGGATTAATTTTGATTTTCCACTTCTTGAAATTGCTTTCAAGCGTGGATAGGCGGGATTGGAGGCAGCTCGAGATAAGTTTCGGCTGCCAGGAAGTACAGTAGAGTGCTGTGTCGTCAGCGAAGAGGGCCGTTTCGGTTGCTCGATCCTTCGGGATGTCGTTTATAAAATATAAGAAGAGGCGGGGTTCACGGAGCCTTGAGGTACACCAGCCATGACACAATATTGGTTCGATGTGCTTTGTTGGACATGAATTCGGGATTTTCGGTTCGATAAGTAGGAAATCAGGAATTTCAGGATGTAGGTAGGTATGTTGAATTTTGAAAGTTTGTGGATGAGTCCATCGTGCCAAACCGTATCGAAAGCCTTTTTGATGTCCAAAAGGACCTTGCCTGTCCTTTTGTCCCAGTTTATTCCAGTTAAATCCAGAAGAAATAAGGTCAGTGAGCCGGTGAAGCTGACTCACTGTTGAGTGGTTCGATCTGAAACCAAACTGTTGGGGAATTAGTTGTCCGTGGATATTTTCATGCGACTGCAGCCGGTTCAAAACTACTTTCTCCATGACCTTGCTGAGAGATGGCTGCAAGCTGATGGGTCGGTAACTTGAAGGCAGCTTGAGTTGTTTTCCCGGTTTTGGAAGGGCTAGCACTTTGGCAGCCGTCCAAATGTCAGGAAAATAACCAAGTCTCAAGCACGCAGTATAGATATAACTGAGCTGAACAACCGTCTTCCGAGGCAGATAACGGAGAACAACATTAGTTATTCCATCATCACCGGGAGCCTTCCTACACTTTAGTTTCCTTAAAATGTTTGCAACCTCCTGAGGTGACACGCATTCGACATCGATTGGGTTAATGACGGAAGAGCGAATATTTTCCAAAGATTCGGATACCATACGGGCCGTTTCGTCGTCGTGATATTCGTCGCCATCGGTTAAGCTGTGCGCCTTAAAGACGGTATCAGCGAGAAGTTGAGCTTTATCTGAATCTGGGTAGAGATACCCATTTTCCGACAGTAATGGAGGCAGTCTATTGGAACGTTTACGCAAACTTTTAGCAACTGCTCAAACACTATTGTCAAGAGTGGTCAGAGCCGAAATCCTCTCATCCCACATTTCATCTCTGGTGCACGTGACTTTTTCTCGAATATCAGCTGACATTCGCTTCATGGCGTCATGAAGCTCAGGCAGCCTAACTCTTTGCCAATATTCACGCAATTTGTTCCGAGTCCGTATGAGTCGTAGTGTGTCATCATCTAATTTAAGTTGAAAGCCGATGGTACGAGTTTTCCTAGGTATAGATTTTTCGGTAGCAGCTACGAGATTCCTCGTCAGTTTACTAACCTCCAAATCTATTTGATCGGTTGTTTTGATCTGCGGAGTGATCAAAGTTTCAGCGTTAAGATACTGTTTGAAAAGTTTCCAATCCGCTTTCTCAAAGCTCAACTGGGTCCGCAAGGTAGCAGCGCCCCTCATTTCACCTAGGGTGAAGGTGATTGGGCGATGATCGCTTTGCAAATCCAAGTGAACATCTTGGTCCGACAGGAGGTTACAATTCTTGAGTATCGTTAAGTCAATGTCTGAGGAGGGCGGTGGGCAGCATCAGGATAGTAAGTGGCGTCCTCTGGGTACGCAACAATGAAGTTTCGTTTGAGGAAATGCGCATAGAGTGCGTTCCCGCTTGCATTGTTAGACATACAGTTTCAAGACATATGGCGAGCATTAAAATCACCCATGGTCATAGCGCGATCGTGTGTCTTTAAAATGTGGTCAATATCTTTTCCCTGTAAAAGTCTATCGGGGGGATTATATAGAGATGTGACTTTATAATTACAACAATTTGCCGACATTAGAATGGAGACGGCTTCGATATCACCGTCTTTGGGAGGCAAGAGAGAGTGTTGGACATCGTGTCGAACGTATACGGCAACCCCGCCCCCATTTCTGGTGGCACGGTCACGGCGATAGGAATAGTACCCAGGAATTTGAGCTCTCTTGTCCAGCTTTAACCAAGTTTCGCTGATGGCAGCCACTTGGATCTGATGCTGTTGAAGAAATGAGTGAAGCTCGGGAAGTTTGCAATGGATACTTTGAGAGTTCCATTGTAGAAATCGGATGTTGGATCTAGAAAAGGGATGGGACGCCATTTTCAAAGAGATGAGATGTCATCCTGAAAAACTCAAGAAGTTTTTCTGAATCTGATTTGCACGATTTCCATGCATTCTTCACTTCGATCCTGAGTTTCAGGAGGGTCATGAAGTCGAAAGTCGATTTAGTTCCTGCATCAGACTCCAATGGAGTTGGAGACGATGGAGGTCTTTCGAGGGCTTCAATTAAGAAGGGGTTTTGGGGTGAAATGGGGTTGGTACTCAAAATACCTATTACCTTCTTTTCCGATGCTCTCTTCATTTTCCATGGATTTGCGGTTGGAGCTGGGGCCGGGACAAACTTCTTCGATGATGTTGCTGCTGCCGATGATGTACTGCTCCCCGCTGCTGGACCTCTGCTTGGCTCGTTATCCTCTTTTCTACGAGGGAGGGCTGGGTATTCCCTAGCCGAAGACGTGGGGGGTGGGCGCCGAAGGGGCTCCCCCGGAGCAGCATTGCGCTTCGCTCCTCTGCTGCCGCTGGGTCTTCTCGGAGCCATTTTTGTCACACATGCCAGCCTTTCGGGACAGTTCATAGCACTGGCTGGATGGGAAGCGCTGCAATTACAACACTTCGCCGGTTCCGACCTTTGGAGCCCACAAGCCTGTGAAGCATGGTTTTCGCCACACTTCACGCAGCGTTGAACCCCACGACAGAACCGTGATCCGTGCCCGTAGGACTGACATCTGTAACATTGGATGGCCCCTCTTTTATTTTCGAAACGTTGGGTGGTTACAGGTACACCACATAACCACCGTATGTTGAGGACGCTTTTAGCTTGCGTCACCTTTTCGAATTTTATTAGACGAGAGACTCGTATACTCTCGTCTCCCGCCTTTGACAATAGCTGGACCTTATTTGGCTTAAGGCCCTGCCGTTTTAAATCTTCGGCCACCATGTCATCATTATGGTGGCGCATCGTTCCATGGATCGCGTACTTTTGCTCGTGAACCTCTTCTGTTCCATATGAATGGAATGGAAACTGGATTTCTTCCAGTTTCTCTTTCGTTTTAGTGTAATCGCTGTCCGTTTCGCAATGGACACTGATAGTCTTTGGCCCAAAGGTGAAACGGGCAGTGCTACGAGCTGCCGCTTTTATGGCTGCCTCCACTTTTTCGAAGTTGGTTAAACCCATGTGAACAACAGTGGATTTTGGCTTCTTCGGTTTGGGTGGAGTTGCTGACGCAGACTCGTTCTCGTCCTTAAGGACGGAGAAGGAATTTTTAAGTTCAATTTCTTTTTTGGAAATCACTTGCTGATTCCCCACACGTCTAGGTCGCTTTTTTCCACGTTGCAACTGAAGCAAGTCCTCGTCCATTGGTGTTGGTGTTCTTTTCTGCATATCTTCCACCGCCTTGCCGGCGGTGGACGCCATGGTATGGTATGCTTGTAACAACATCAGATCTCGAATGAGATTAGGATCTATATTTCAAGAAAAAATAAGTAAAAATGTAAGTTAACTACCATGTAGAAAACATGAGTAGCAGTAAAAAAGTTAATTTTAGGCATATTTTGCCTATTTTTGGGAATAATAAAAAACTTTTTGTACTGTGATCGCATGAGATATAAAAAAGTGATATTTTGATAAAAATAATGAGTGATGTATATGCCTTATGTATGTGTATATGTTTTTGTGTTTTAAATATTTTTACCTGTTAACATATATCACAAATATCATTTCGTGTAATGTTCATCTTTATGATATGAATGATGGCCTATGTTAATAATTTTTTGAACTTTTCTGATAAACTGTTCATGTTCTAAACCAAAAATTTAAAATATATTTCAATACTACAAAATTAAAATTTATTTCTATTCATAAATTATTTTATTGTGTATATTTAATTAAACTTAAATACAAAAACCAATAATTATACTCACTTGAACAAATGTGAATTGATGTTTACCTCAATAAGCAAGAAGAATAAGTATTTTATTCCAAAAAATATTCACACACACCTGAAAAAATGTTAAGTGTGTATTTAAAGTTTTTTTATACTCTGATTGTATGATGTAGTGTATACATTCGGCACAATACCTTAAGATGTTTCATTAATTTGTATATGTAAATAGTGAGTGATATATTTGCCCTGTGTTTGTGTTATCAAAATTAAAAAAAAAAATATACAAAAACATAAAATACAATCAGAAACTATAATATATATATATATATATATATATATATATATATATATATATATATATATATATATATATATATATATATATATATATTTATGCATGTATGTAGAACAAATATTCAAATTTAATATTTAAAATATATATTAAATAAAAAAATTCTTAAAAAATATTACATTTAAAATAAATTAAATTTAACTAATATAAAAATTTATGAATTTAAATATTAAATTTTTGAAATTATTTTATTTTGTGGGTATAATTAAATTTGCGTACTAAAATAAATAATCACACTAACCTGAATAAATGTGAATTCATGTTGTCCAAAACATGCACCAATAATAATTATCTGAATCCAAAAAAAATATTCACACACACCTGAACAAATGTTAACTGATGTTCACCTCAACATGCTTAATCCAAAAAAATATTCACACTCACATGAACAAATATAAACTTATGTTTACCTCAACAAGTTCTAACAACAACTGTCCATGATGCTGCATTCATAGCATTTACTCTTTTACATTTTTAATAAATATTATTTGTATTGTGTTTTGGTCAACATGTATTCACATTTATTCAGGTGAGTATGATTATTTATTTTTGTATGCAAATTTAATTATACCCACAAAATAAAATAATTTCAAAAATTTAATATTTAAAATATTAAATTTTAATATTAATTAAAATTAATTAATTTTAAATGTAATTTTTTTTAAGTTTTTAAAGAATTTTTTTGTTTAATATATATAGTAAATTTTAATATTTGTTCTACATACATGCATAAATACATATATATATATATATTATTTTTGAAGTTTCTGTTTGTATTTTATATTTTTAATTATTGTATTTTTTTTAAATTTTTCTAACACAAACACAGGGCAAATATATCTCTCACTATTTACATATATAAATTAATGAAACATCTTAAGGTATTGTGCCGTATGTATACACTACATCATACAATCACAGTATGAAAAAATTTAAATACACACTTAACATTTTTTCAGATGTGTGTGATTATTTTTTAGAATAAAATAATTATTATTCGTGCATATTGAGGAAAAAATCAATTCAGATTTGGTCAGGTGAGTATAATTATTGGTTTTTGTATTAATGTTTAAATATATATACCAAACAAAATAATTTATGAAAATAAATAAATTTTAATTTTGTGTTATTGAAATATATTTTTAATTTTTGGTTTAGAACATAAACAGTTTATCAGAAAGTTCAAAAAATTATTAACATTGGCCTTCATTCATATCATAAAAATGATCATTACACGAAACGATATTTGTGATATATGTAAACAGGTAAAAATATTTAAAACATAAATAAATATACACATACATAAGGCATATACATCACTCTTTGTTTTTATCAAAAAATCACTCATTATTTATATCTCATGCGATCACAGAACAAAAAGTTTTTTATTATTCCCAAAAATATGCCAAAAATTACCTTTTTTCTGCTATTCATGTTAGAAGGTAGGAGTTTTGAAGTTTTCTACATGGTAGTTTACTTACATTTTTACTTATTTTTCTTGAAATATAGATCCTTAAATAAATCATTATATTAATTGTTGTTGTATGTTAAATCGTTCTCCATGAATACGGCGAGCTAATCAAATATCCTTTGAGAAAATAGTTACAGGTTTAGTATGAATGGAGCATAAATTAGTATCTTTAAACAAGCTTTCCAAATAAGGCTTTACAACACATTGATTTTTGCAAACACTTGGCTTGGTCTTAGCCATTTTAATATAATAATGTTTTATTAAACAGTATCTTATTTATAAACAAAACACTTTGATTCTATAAAGTCAAACGGTTTAACGGGTAAGAAAAAGAGTTACATTTATATTTAAATCAAATTTGGGATTTTATTACATTAAATCTGATAGGCACTTTAAAAATTCATGTATTAATAAAATTTTTGGGCGTGGCTTATTTAATTGTTGTATGTACTATATAAAGCACAGACATGTACAGCATTAATTAGTTCAAATCTGTTAACAGTGAAGATAACACAATCAGAAAGTACTATAGATACAACAAATTAATTAAATTTAAAAAATGAACATAGGTGCTACCAAAATGCAGTCTACTGAAAAAAGTACAGACGATACACATGAATTAATTAAATGGGTAGCAAAAATTAAACATAAAATTAAAAAACAAGAACGTAAAATTTTACGTATTGACGCAGTGTTAAAACACACGTTAATAAACGCAAAATATGAGATACGTTGTATGCAACGAGATTGCCGGATCTTAAAGAGGACGTCTTCAAGCACAGATGATATATTTATTAATAAATCCAACAATTGGGAAAAATACAAAGAGTGTGAAGAGTTACAAAGTTTGGACAATTTTCTGAAAAAATTTAGTAATTTTAACAGTCAAAAATAAGTACAAACATAAAAGGTATACACAGGCTTTCTTATTGGGAAGCCACTAGTCTTTTTTATATATGAGTAATAAAGTTTATATTTAGATAGATAGAGAGTAAGATTTGTTTCTTGTGTTTAAGGTCTCAAAACTTATAAGAATTGGGTTTGAAGTAATTGTATGGACAATTTTTTACAGGTATTTTTAAATACAAATAATATTTAATAAAAATGTAAAAGAGTAAATGCTATGAATGCAGCATCATGAACGGTTGTTGTTGGAACTTGTTGAGGTAAACATAAGTTTACATTTGTTCATGTGAGTGTGAATATTTTTTTGGATTAAGCATGTTGAGGTAAACATCAGTCAACAATTGTTCAGGTGTGTGTGATATTTTTTTGGATTAAAATAATTAATATTGGTGCATGTTTTGGTCAACATGAATTCACATTTATTCAGGTAAGTGTGTATATTTATTTTTGTATGCAAATTTTTTTATTCCCACAAAATAAAATAATTTCAAAAATTTAATATTTAAAATATTAAATTTTACTATTAATTAAATTTAATTAATTTTAAATGTAATTTTTTTAAGATTTTAAAGAATTTTTTTATTAAATATCCAGAGCACGGTAGTGCGTAAGGCCGAGATATAAGGGAGACATTCGGACTTTTCACTACAGTGCTATTACTACACCTTAATTTAGCGTCGTTTTTTAGGTGCTGTATCTTTTCAACGAAAAGAGCTACAGTGTTGATATTTCAAATATAGATATTTTACGGAATTATAAGAAACAATTTTTTCAATCAACGTTAACGAATTAACCGTAAAAAAATTATTGCACTTCAAATACGCAAAATTCGCGAGAACGCCTACAATTCTTGGTAACTAATAAATCAATATTCTACGATACTTCCAGATATGCTGTAAAGTTGATATTTGGCATGTAGATTGCTGTAGTACCCAAACCGACGGGAAAATTGCGAAAACTGGAAATTTGTATCGGAAAAGTGGAAAATTTAACATTTTTTTGTTTCAATTAACTTAAGACTATGTCATCGGCGAACTACCATGTAGAAAACGATATATATCATACATACCTATTAATTTTTATACCATATAGAAATAGACATAGCAATTTGAATACATCAGTGTGCGTTTATTTTAAAAGTTAAGCACAGATTATTACAAATAGTTTTTGGATGGGTGCCCAACACTGTGTGAATTTATTTTATTTTATATGCTTTTTATTGTAATTTTGTAAACATTATTTAATATTCTCATTTTAATTGTTTTTTGACTTTTTTATTATATTTTGCATTGATCAATTATTATTTATTACTAGCATTGCCCGTTGCAGCTTCGCCTACAAAAATTTTTTAAAGCCCTTTAAACCAAGCCCTTATGCTAGAATGATGCGGTTTTTGGTATTCGACGTGAAATTGCTTCAAGCTGACGAGAAAAATCGGTAAACTTCAATTTCTTCAGTGCAACCCCTCGGAAAATTGGAAAAAAATCCTCTAAAATTACGTTTTTCTGTTCTATAAATGCTATAAAGATTAAATTTTCACTAATCGACCCGAAATAACGTCAAAATTAACAGAATATTTTGAAAAATTTCCTTGCCTACATCGCAACCACACCGAAAGTGGGAGAAACATCCCTAAAACTGACCTTTTTACTTCTATTCATGATAGAAAGATCGGTTTTTTTCCATCACAACCCTTCGAACTTGGTAAAAACACGCCTAAAACCAACCTTTTTGTTCTATACATACGCCAAGATGCAGTTTTTTGCAATCGACGCTTAATAGCTACAAATTAGGAAGTTATTTCGAAAAACTTAATATTTTTTATTGCAAACACCCGAAAAATCGAAAAAACACCAACAAAAATTACGTTTTTCAAATCTATATATGATGAAATGATGGAATTTTCACCAATCGACCCGAAATAAAGTCAAGTTAACAGAACACTTTGAAAAATTTCTTTACCTATAACGCAAACCTCCAAAAATGGGAAAAACACCCCTTATGCTGCCTTAAGGCATTTTGATGAGACCAAAAATATGACCGCTAGAGAGTGATTTATGTATTCTAAGGAAATTCGCTAAGTTGACGCAGCTCCTGCGCAACGAATTTTTTTTGTGACGTGGAGCCAACGGATCAAGTCTTACCTAGATCGCATTCCACCCCTTCCTCCCCAACGGGTCAAGTCATTTCTTCGAATCCGAGCTGCCAATCGCCGCATTATCTTTGTTATATATATCAAAACTATTGCATGCTGCGTTGCACGTTGTTCTGGAATATGATTGTTCAAAGACTGTTACGTTGATAATCAATTATCTGTAATAAACAATTAGTTTAGAAGTCATAATCGAAACAAATCAAGTAACATCTTATATATATATATACTAAATTTTATATAGTTATTTTAATAAAAAATATATCACTCTCATTTCACATTAATTTGTGGCGCTTTAATAAAACGCCTATGATCGATGAATATTATTGTCAATAATCCAATGTAAATAATTTACGCTTTCTTTTTAGTTTTCATTGGCAATAACACTGCTACAAAAATTTCTCGGAATACTACAAAAATTATACTTTAAGAAAACTTATTACGTAATAAATTTCAACCAAATTTTTACTGACATTCAAACAATTTACCCCTTAATAATGTTTTACGTAGATTTATGTTATGAAAAATTATAATTATACAAAATGCCATAAAAATATTATATATATAAGTAAAAAACCTTGTAGAAAACCGACAATATTAAATACTTATTCCTTTTTTCTGTGTTTTATATTAACAAATTAACTAATAGATAGTCCCATATATATATATATATATATATATATATATATATATATATATATATATATATATATATATATATATATATATGTATATATATATGTATGTGGAGTATCGGAAATGGTGCATCCTGTTTAAATCAAAAATCCTAGATTCGCAAAAATATCATAAATTTATTTTTTATTTCTTATGTGAATTTTATTACTAAGCAAAAATAAGCAATATAATTTCTATATAAATAAACTCAAGAAACGCATTTATTTTCAGTTCTAATAAAAAAATAAGTCAGTTCTAATAAACAATTTTGTAAAGTCTAAATAAAATTTTTGTCAGTCAAGTTCAAATTATGTCATTATATTTTTATTGTATCATTTTAATAATCGGTTTAATTTTGTTTTAATAAATCAAAGATTTAATAGTGCGTAAAATAATTATTTATTATTTCAACAACACCTACAGACGTTTTCAGAAAGAATAATTATTAATAAATCGACGCGCAGTATTAAAGACACCGAAAATAAATTATCGACGGTAAAAATAAAAATCGAACGCGACAAGAACTTACGAATAAATTAGAGCTCCGTTTCTTACGTTTCTCGAAAAAACTAAGTGGCGATCTTCCTAATCTTTTTAACAAGATTGTCCAGTCGTTCTCGAATGATATAAATTGGGCAAAAGTGATTGGAACCTAATCATCGAATTTTAATATATTTGGGACACGACAAAATTGGCGATCTTGCCAGGATATCCAGAATCTCAGGTCAAGACGGTGTAACAGCTAGCAGCTTGGTGTAAATTTTGGGTGTTATTGGACCAAATCAACTGAAGCAGAATTAATATCATCTACCAAAATAGTTTACAACTACCCCACTGGACTGGTGAAGATTTAAACCAGTAAGGTTGGCGAATTGATTTATTTTTGCTTCTACATTTATCCTATCCTCATTATCAATAATCATGAGTCTCGCTGATTCACAAAACCCTGATCCAGAAATATTTTCTCCTGATTTATCTGATGATGATGATACAACACAACAAAGGGGAAGTATCCCAATTACTTTCCTCGCACAAATGATTACATCATTTAATGGAAATTCTTCAGAATTATCCAATTTTCTTCAAAACGCGGAAAACGCATTGTCTATAGCAAAAGAAAACCAAAAAACGGCACTCACAGCCTTAATATTTTCAAAAGTTTCGTCGGAAGTTAAAAACAAAATAAATGCTTCCGAAATAAGTACTTTTACAGATTTAAAAATAAAATTAAAACAAGTGTTTCAAATAACTGAAAGCCTTACGTATTTACAAGAGCAATTAGAAACTTGTAGGCGAAAGCCAAATGAAAACATAAAAGAATTTTTCTTACGTATTGAACACTTAAACTCGCGAATCATTCAAAAAATCAAAGAAAGTACCATTTCGAATTCAATTAGTGGGCAAATTGGCATTAATAAATGAAATGGCCTTACGTAGATTTACACACCATTATAAGCCAGAAATTTCTAACATTTTAAGGCATAAAACTTTTATGTCAATTAATGAAGCTCTAAGCATAGCCAGCGAAGAAGAATCCTTTGTCTCTATGCAAAATCAATTTAAAACTTCTTTGCAAATGAATATTCAAACCAATGAAAAATACTGTAAAATCTGTAAAAGAAACAATCACAATACAAAGGAATGTCGAAATAAAAATTTTAAACATTCTGGTGATCCACCACAATCAAAAAATTCTAACAACTCGTTCAAAAAATGTGATTTCTGTCACGTTTTATTTCGAGGTCACACAATAGACGAATGTAGAAAATAGAAAAGGAATGAAAATCTTAACAATCCGAACCCTAAAATAGCTCATGTCAACTCACAAGACAATTTACATTTAAACTATCAGCAGCTCGGATTGAACGAAGCCCCAATTCAGAGCACATCGAAAGAGTCGGCTTCGAGGTCGCACAATAGACGAATGTAGAAAAATGAAAAGGAATGAAAATCTTAAAAATCCGAACCCTAAAATAGCTCATGTCAACTCACAAGACAATTTACATTTAAACTTTCAGCAGCTTGGATTGAACGAAGCCCCAATTCAGAGCACATCGAAAGAGTCGGCTTCACTCAGCTATCAAATGCTATAAATGATAAAAAAATAATATTTACAAGCAATCATTCAAAAACCAACGAATTTTTATTTCTAATTGATACGGGAGCTTCGTGCTCTATTCTAAAAACAAATAACTTAAACCCAAATTACAAAACAGACAAAGATTCTAGTTTAAAAATAAATTTAAAAGGCATTACTCAAGGTCTAGTCCAAACATAAGGTGTAGTATCAATCTATATGAATAAAAATAAAAATCCATATCATCATTATTTTCATTTAGTACAAACAGATAACGTACCGTATGATGGCATTCTAGGATCAGATTTCTTAAATAAACATAATGCTATTATTAATTATAAAAATAATACTATAGAATTAGAGCCAGTATTAAAACAAAATATTTATAATTTTAATAACATTCAAATTGATAGAAAAAAAAATATTTAAAAAAATTTAAGAATCGATAATTTAAATTCAAATGAACAAAAAGTATTAATTGAAATGGTTTTACAACACCATGAAATTGTCAAACTAGAAGACGATTCACCGGGTTGTACAAACGTTATTCAACATGAAATCAAATTAAAAGACCTAGAACCCATCAAAAATAAAATTTATCCATTACCAAAAACATTGAAAGACGAAGCTCAACGTCAAATAAATGAACTTCTAAAAAATAATATTATCCGCAAGAGTAAATCGCCTTATAATTCACCTGTGTGGATTGTAGACAAAAAACAAACACCACACTCAAATATTAAGCAATTTAGAATGGTAATAGATTATCGCAAACTAAATGAGATAACGATATCGAATAATTACCCTATACCACGTGTAGACGAAATACTTAGTAATCTGGGAGATAACCAATACTTTACAGCCCTGGATTTAGCCAGTGGCTTCCACCAAATTATGGTCAAAGAGGAAGATATCCCAAAGATGGCATTCACAGTCGGGAATGGCCACTGGGAGTTTCTACGTATGCCATTTGGTTTGGTAAACGCTCCGGCCAGTTTCCAAACGCTAATGAATGAAATCTTCGCTGACCAAATAAACCAAGGAAAGTGTATGTGCTACCTTGATGATGCAATTATATTAGGCAAAAATCTCCAAAACCATATTGAAAATCTATCTGAAGTATTAAGTATTCTAAAGAAAAATAATCTAAAACTAAATATTGATAAGTGCGAATTTCTTCCAAGAGAATTAAAGTATCTTGGACAAATCGTAACAGTAGATGGTATCAAACCCCAAGTAGAAAAAATAGACAAAATACTAAAACTAAATCAACCCAAAAATGTTAAACAAATTCAAAGTTTCTTGGGAATAACTGGTTATTACCGTAAGTTCATCGAAAACTATGGTAAATTCACAAAACCACTAACAAAACTATTAAAAAAGAATGTAAAATTGGACTTTGATAAAATTTGTGTACACGCATTTAATTTATTGAAAGAAAAAATTACTTCTGCCCCTATTTTAAAACATCCGGACGACAGCAAAATGTTTTCTATCACCACCGATGCCAGTAACGAAGCTCTAGGCGGAGTCCTGACGCAAGAATACAATGGTATCAATATGCCAATTGCCTTTTATTCATATACGTTGAACAAAGCTGAAAAAAAATTATTCAACAATCGAAAAAGAATGTTTGGCAATAATTAAAACAGTGAAAACTTCCATCATTTTCTGTTTGCAAGATTGTTCGAAATTAAGACCGATCATCGCCCTTTGGTTTGGCTACATTCGGTAAAGGACCCAACCAGTCGACTCGTAAGAAGGAGACTGAAGCTAATGAATTATCAATATAGAATAAAATATACCCCTGGTAAAACAAACTACACAGCAGATTTGCTAAGCAGACCAATTCTTATGGCCATCGTAAATAAAACGAAAAAGTTCGAAGATTTCGATAAAACAATAACCAATAATATAAAAATACCCTGTATAAATACCAATGTCAATATAAGTAATATAAAAACTTTAATTATTCCATTATCAAAAGATTTAAATATAAATAATAACTTAAAAACATTTATTTTAAACAAGTTCACCCAAGAGGACATCAATAACGCGAACATCGGTCAAGTGCTACGTAATGAAAATGACACCCAAACTATAATATTAATTATTTTAAAAAACACAATTCAAAATAATATGAACGTAAAAATACTCTATGAAACATTAAACGAGGTGTCTTTGACCTCAGTTGATAAAAATACTATTATTCATCCCAGTATAATCGATAAGAAATTAAATAATAATTATTTAAATAATTTACTATATCATCACTTTGAAAAAAATATTAAAGTAATACCCGTTGAAAATTTAAATTTAAATGTTTATTTTTCTGAAAATGAAATACACGAAGTTTTGGACAACGAAATAGCAGAAATAGGCGAACCAGGCCCTAGTTCCGAAAGTAATCAAGAACCTCCAGGAACAGTTGAAATCGAAACAGACGATGAATCAGGCCAAAGCGAAGCCAACAGTTCACCTGAAGCAATTAATGGCACAACAACTATTGTTAAAACCGAAGAAGAAAAGTTAAAGCTCCTTCAAGAGTTCCATGATAGTCCATTAAAAGGTCATCCAGGACAGGCTCGTACTTATCAAGAACTACGTCAAAAATACTTCTGGAAAGGAATGAAAAGTTATGTCGAAAACTACATAAAAAAATGTGCTACCTGTCAGAAAAATAAATATTCAATCAAAAGAAAAGCACCAATGATTATTACAACAACAGCAGTGAACTTCAATGAAGAAATTTCTTTGGATTTCGTCGGACCCTTACCACTAACGAAAAGTGGAAACAAGTTTATAGTTACTATTCAAGATAACTTAACTAAGCACATGCAAGCATTCCCAATAGAAGACCGAAAAGCTGAGACAACTGCGGTTTACTTCTTAAAATACGCAAGTACATTTGGTTTCCCAAAAGCTATACTCACTGATCAAGATCCTGTATTTACAAGTGCATTATTCAAGGAAGTAAATAAATTATTTTCGATCAAGCACAAAACAACAAGCTGTTATCATCCCCAAACAAACGGATCTCTAGAAAGAAGTCATTCATATCTGGAAAACTATCTCCGTTCATATGTCAACGAAACAATGGACAATTGGGATGAAATGTTGTATTTGGCTACCTATTCATATAATACACACGCAAACAGGTCAACAGCTGAAACGCCATATAAATTAGTTTTTGGAATCGAACCAAATATACCAATGTCTTTCAACAAAGCAGTAACAGGGAAAACTTATGAAAAATTTTCACAAGAGGTACAAGACAAAATTAAGAAAATTCGAGAAGTAGCTAGAAATAATTTAAAACAATCAAAACAAGTTAACAAACAACAGTACGAGCGACAAGTCAGCAAGCAACAAAGTTAGAAACTTTAAAGTAAACGATTACGTATTAGTTAAGGAAGGACAAAGTGCACCCGGTAAACTTTCCGAAAGATATAAAGGTCCTTTCCAAATAACCAAAGTCAATCCTGAAAAACATACTGTAACAATAAAAATGAAAAAGCTTAAAAAAACATATCATATGAATAACGTGAAACTGTATATTTCAGATGAAGATGTGGAAAATATTGATTTCATCGTTACTACTACACCACGTGATGACTGAAATACTGGTGGAACAAATACCGAAATCATCGGGCATATTTTTCAAGAAACTAGGCGAAGCAAAAGTATGCAGTCAAAAGTTAACTTTAATCCACTACACTAATACCAGTATCTTTAAAAACAATTTAGAATTAGCTTCAATACATTACCAAAAATCTTATAATCTTTGTAACCTGATACCTCATAATAATTCTAACGCAGCTACATGCATATTACAAATGAAATTATTAAGTGAACAAATACAAGAGATAAGAATGTCGTTAAAATCTATACAATTACATCATCAAACATATAGCCATACTATACAAAAATAGGTTTAATTAATGCCGGATCAAGTGTATTAAAATTGTTAGTAGGTACTCCATCAGCTGATGATGGAATATTTTATTCAAACTCTATTAATTCATTAATTGAAGATAGAAAAACAACACATCTCATGATGAAGGATCAAATTAAAATCTTATCAGAAACAATGAATACTTTAAACAAAACACTTACTACCGTGGAAGATACAGAGCGCGAACTAAATGCAAACGTACAAACATTTAATTGATTTATGAATAACTCTTCTCAGATTATTAATAATAACGCTTTACAATTAGAAATTTTAGACCATCTTTTATTAATCAAACAATTAAATGATCTTAATTTTAGGCAACTAGAACAGTATAGCATGACACTAACATTAGTTCGACATGGTATCGTTGACTATAATATCATTAACCCCACAAGTCTAATAGAAGAATTAAATTCTCTAAAACAATTTCAATTGCCACTTAAAGTTAACCCTGAAAACGTAGAAAATTACTATAAAATAATGGAAACTAAATCTTTTATGAAAAATGACTTATTAGTAGTATTAATAAAAATTATAATCGCACAAATAATGGAATATACTCTATACCAAACTTTCCCTTTACCTACTCCTCATAAAAACTCAAGTTCATTATCCTACATAGAAATTGATTACCCTTACATAATTTCTAGTAGAAGTAAAAGTCAATTCGCTTTACTAAAAAACTTAGATAATTGCAAGCTAGTAGATATCACCTACATTTGTACCAAAGTGGAAGTTATGGAAAGAAGATCAGACAACGTCTGTGAATTGGAAATAGTCGACCTACAAGATCAAAAAATTCCAAAAGTATGCAAAATCATAACAATCAACGCAGTTCCTGAAATTTGGCAAACTGTATCAGAAAATCAATGGTTATTCGTTCTAAGTAAACCTACAAAAGGCAACCTTCTCTGTAATGATGGGCAAGACAAAGACGTAACAATAAATGGTATTGGATTACTGAAAATTACCAACAACTGTCGACTTATTACAACCAATATTCTCCTACAACCTGAAATATCCATTAAAAATATTTCCTTTTACATAAAAATTCCTGAAGTAGATATCCTTGAAGACGATTGCTGCAAATACCTAAATCGAACCAAACCTTTATCTCCAGAATACCTTAAACCTGTAAAAATTACCAATCTGGATCTTAATGATATCAAATATACTCATCATAAACTGGAACAAATGGATCAAAACTTGCAATCGCAATTAAATAATCCATTTGTTATAAGATATGAAAGTACGATCTATCAATGGGCATGTTATGGTAGAATTGGTTTATTATCAGCATTAGTACTTTATTACATCTACAAATATGGAATTATCAAAGTATTGATCAAATTATTATCAAATTTATTTAATTGTCTCATTCCATGTAAAAAAGGCGGCAATGGAGACACATTCAATTTTTATAATTGTCTATTTGGTGACAACAAACACAATCAAGTACAACCGATATCATCAGAAGTAACTTACGAACCCACAACAGAAACTTGCTTAATAAACAATTGCAACTTCCAGTTCAAGTATAACAGGCCGACGATCAATCCGACCAATACAACTTTAAAAATTTGGAAATTAATCAAGAAGTGGACCACCACAGACTCGAGAAGCTCCAAAATCTTGTTCCAAAATTTAGTAACTTCTCTAATGGCGGAGGAATGTGGAGTGTCGGAAATGGTGCATCCTGTTTAAATCAAAAATCCTAGATTCGCAAAAATATCATAAATTTATTTTTTATTTCTTATGTGAATTTTATTACTAAGCAAAAATAAGCAATATAATTTCTGTATAAATAAACTCAAGAAACGCATTTATTTTCAGTTCTAATAAAAAAATAAGTCAGTTCTAAAAAACAATTTTGAAAAGTCTAAATAAAATTTTTGTCAGTCAAGTTCAAATTATGTCATTATATTTTTATTGTATCATTTTAATAATCGGTTTAATTTTGTTTTAATAAATCAAAGATTTAATAGTGCGTAAAATAATTATTTATTATTTCAACAAAACCTACAGACGTTTTCAGAAAGAATAATTATTAATAAATCGACGCGCAGTATTAAAGACACCGAAAATAAATTATCGACGGTAAAAATAAAAATCGAACGCGACAAGAACTTACGAATAAATTAGAGCTCCGTTTCTTACGTTTCTCGAAAAAACTAAGTGGCGATCTTCCTAATCTTTTTAACAAGATTGTCCAGTCGTTCTCGAATGTTATAAATCGGGCAAAAGTGATTGGAACCTAATCATCGAATTATAATATATTTGGGACACGATATATATATATATATATATATTTATATATATATATATATATATATATATATATATAGATATATATATATATATATATATATATATATATATATATATATATATATATATAAATTTTACAGATGGTGATTTTCGACATCTATAAGCTATGATCGATGGACATTTTTGCTATACTATAACGCTGAAAGTGCTAAGCGATTGTTACACCAGATAATAAATTATTTAATTCTTCATTATTACGAATTGCAAATTGTAAATGACGAGGTATAATACGAGTTTCCTTGTTATCATCAGGGGTAAATTGATTAAATGTCAGAAAAAATTTGGTTGAAATGAATTGAAATGAAATAATATGTCGTAAAATTTCTTTAGTATGTTTTTATTAAAATTTTATAATAAAAAATTTATTTATATAACGTGGTAAGTTTTAAAATATTTGAAATCAAAAATTACGTAGGAGCTGCTTCATCTTCGAGCGAATTTCCTTCAAATACATTAATCACTTTCTAGCGGTCACTATTTTATTTCCTTACAGGAAATTCGCTATACAACTTGCCGCGTTATATAAAATTTTAGAATCATACTACAAAAACTGTACTTAGAGAAAACTTATAACGTAATAAATTTCAACCAAATTTTTACTGACATTTAAACAATTTACCCCTAATTAATGTTTTACGTAGATTTATGTTATAAAAAATTATAATTATATATATGTATATATATATATATGTATATAAATTATATGTATATATATATATATATATATATATATATATATATATATATATATATATATATATATATATATATATATATAAAATTTACAGGTGGTGATTTTCGACATCTATTAGCTATGATCGATGGACATTTTTGCTATACTATAAAGCTGAAAGTGAAGCTGACTGACTCAGGCTAGAAAGTTGCGGTTTTTGGCATTCGACATGAACTTGTACTAAATTTTATATAGTTATTTTAATAAAAATTATATCACTCTTATTTCACATTAATTTGTGGCGTTTTAATAAAAGGCCTATGATCGATGAATATTATTGTCAATAATTCAATGTAAATAATTTACGCTTTCTTTTCAGTTTTATTCAGTTTTCATTGGCAATAACACTGCTTGTATATTTGGTAATACATTACACCTTGGGCAATTGTTACACCAGATAATAAAATATTTAATTCTTCATCAATACGAATTGCTAATTGTCAATGACGAGGTATAATACGAGTTTTCTGGTTATCATTAGGGGTAAATTGTTTAAATGTAAGAAAAAATTTGCTTGAAATGAAATAATATGTCGTATGTTTTTTTTAATATGTTTTTATTAAAATTTTATAATTAAAAATTTTATTTATAACGTGGTAAGTTTTAAAATATTTGAAATCATCAAAAATTACGCAAGAGCTGCTTCATCTTCGTACGATTTCCTTCAAATACATTAATCACTTTTTAGCGGTCACTATTTTATTTCCTTACAGAAAATTCGCTAAACAACTTGCCGCGTTATATAAAATTTTAGAATCATACTACAAAAATTTTACTTTAAGAAAACTTATTACGTAATAAATTTAAACCAAATTTTTACTGACATTTAAACAATTTACCCCTAAATAATGTTTTACGTAGATTTATGTTATAAAAAATTATGATTATACAATGTTCAATTCAATGTTCAAAATGAATTTATTAAATCTTCCGTTTACCGTTAATTATTACAAAACATCTTAAAGTTATAGTACCTAGCCTAGACTTTACCTATACAATCATCTTATGAATAAAATACATCGATTTATTGTAGAATTTAATATACATCGTTTAAATGGAAAAACATATATAAAAACCATTGAAATCATAACTTAACGTAATTTGGGTGGATAAGCCACCCCTAAGAACTAAACCTTAAATAAATAAATAAGTAGATAAATAAATAAATAAATAAGTATGTACAAATTAGATTACAACAGAATTAGTTGCAATCGACATCGTGTGGCATGCGGTATCTGTTTCTGAAGAGCAACGTGTTTGGGTCGAAACGGCCCAGTTCGTTGATGTCCGGGAACGGGTTTGTGCGGGATGAATGGAAGAAGGATTTAGCGGTTGTTTGGATAAATGTTCGGATAGTAGGGTGCCCAGTTTCTCGGTGGAGGGATTCAGCCAGACATCGAAGGGGGGCTTTCGAAATCGTCCGAAGACAACGATTTGGAAACTTTTTAATTTCGCGAGTTGCGATGGTGCAACGTTCGACCAAATTGGGGCAGCGTATGTGAGTACGGGCCGAATACATGACTTGTAAAGTCGATGTTTCAATCGTTCGTCCAATATACTCCTAATGTTGAGAAGTGGGTACAACCCCGCAAAGGATGCGGTTCCAAGGGCGAGACGTTTTTTAACGTTCTTCGTCCAATTCAACTGTCTTTGAAGAGTTACTCCCAGATACTCGACACTTTGAGTCTGTTGGATCGCCGTGTTAAACATTTTCAGTTCAAGTGGGTAAGAAGAAAATTTAGTCTTCTTTGTGAACAAGACGGACTGAGTCTTCGTAGGATTAATTTTGATTTTCCACTTCTTGAAATAGCTTTCAAGCGTGGATAAGTGTGACTGGAGGGAGCTCGAAATAAGTTTTGGCTGCCAGGAAGTGCAGTTGATTGCTGTATCGTCAGCAAAGAGGGCCGTTTCGGTAGCTCGATCTTTCGGGATATCATTTATGTAGTATAAAAAGAGGCGGGGTCCTAGCAAGGAGCTTTGAGGTACACCAGCCTTTACTCGTTATTGGTTCGATGTACTTTGTTGGGATGAATTCGGGAATTTCGGTTAGATAGGTAGGAAATCAGGAATTTCAGGATGTAGGTAGGTATGTTGAATTTGGAAAGTTTGTGGATAAGTCCATCGTGCCAAACCGTATCAAAAGCTTTTCGATGTCCAAAAGGACCATGCCTGTGGATTTATTCCAGTTAAATCCATAAGAAATATGATCAGTGAGTCGGTGAAACTGAGTCACTGTTGAGTGTTTTCATCTAAAACCAAACTGTTGGGGAATCAATTGTCCGTAGATATCTTCATGCGACTGCAGCCGGTTCAAAACGACTTTCTCCATGATCTTGCTGAGAGATGGCAGCAAACTGATGGGTTGGTAGCTTGAGGGCGACTTAAGTTGCTTTCCCGGCTTCGGAAGAGGTAGCACTTTGGCAGCTTTCCAAAGGTCAGGAAAATAACCAAGTCTCAAGCACGCAGTATAGATGAAACTGAGCTGTACAACCGTCGTACGGGGAAGATAGCGGAGCACAACGTTAGTTATTCCATCATCGCCGGGAGGCTTCCTACACTTAAGTTTTCTTACAATGTTTGAAACCTCCTGAGGTGATACGCATTCGACTTCGGTTGGGTTAATGATGGAAGAGCGAATATTTTCCAAAGATTCGGACACCAAGCGGGCCGTTTCTTCGTCGTGATATTCATCGCCACATGTTAAACTGTGCGCCTTAGAGAAGGTGTCAGCAAGAAGTTGTGCTTTGTCTGAATCTGAGAAGAGATACCCATTTTCTGACAAAAAAGGGGGCAGTCTGTTGGAACGTTTACGCAAATTCCTAGCAATTGTCCAGACACTATTGTCACGAGTGGTCAGAGCCGAAATTCTCTCATCCCACATTTCATCTCTGGTGCGCGTGACTTTTCCTCGAATATCAGCTGACATTTGCTTCATGGCGTCATGAAGCTCAGGCAGCCTAACTCTTTGCCCAAATTTACGTAGTTTGTTCCGAGTCCGTATAAGTCGTAGTGTGTCATCATCTAATTTAAGTTGAAAGCCAAAAGATCGAGTTTTCTTAGGGATAGATTTTTTGGCAGCAGCTACGAGATTTCCCGTCAGTTTACTATCCTCTAAATCTATCTGTTCGGTCGTTTTGATCTGTGGAGTGATCAAAGTTTCGACGTTGAGATACTGTTTGAAAAGTTTCCAATCCGCTTTCTCGAAGTCTAGCCGGGTCTGCAAAGTTACAGCACCCCTCATTTCACCTAGGGTGAAAGTGATAGGGCGGTGGTCACTCTGCAAATCCAAGTGAACATCAAGATCCGACAGAAGGTCACAATTCTTGTGTATCGCTAAATCGATGGTTTGGGGTAGGCGGTGGGCAGCATCAGGGTAATTCGTGGGTTCCTCAGGGTACGCAACAATGAAGTTACGTTTGAGGGAGTGTGCAAAAAGTGCATTCCCGCTAGAATTGTTAGACATACAGTTCCATGATATATGGCGCGCAGTATAATCACCCATGATCACAGCGCGATCATGGGTCCTTAAAACGCGGTAATTATCTTTTCCCTGTAAGAGTCTATCAGGGGGGTTGTATAAAGATGTAACTTTATAACTACCACTATTAGCCGAAATAAGAATTGAGATGGCTTCAAGACTACCATCTTCAGGAGGCAAGAGAGAGTGCTGGACATCGTGTCGAACGAGAAGAGCAACGCCCCCACCATTTCTGGTGCCTCAGTCGCGGCGATAGGTAAAGTACCCTGGGATTCTAGTTCTCTTGTCCGGCTTTAACCAAGTTTCGCTGATGGCGGCAACATGGATTTGATGATGTTGGAGAAATGAGTGAAGCTCTGGAAGTTTGCAATGGAGACTTGGAGAGTTCCACTGTAGAAATCGGATTTGCGACCTGGCAGAAGGATGGGATGCCATTTTCGAATAGATGAGCAGTCATCTTGAAAACACGAGGAGTTTTTCGGAGTTCGAATTGCACGATTTCCATGCAGTCTCCACTTCAATCCTGAGTTTCAGGAGGGTCATGAAGTCAAAAGCGTTGTTCTCCGTTGGAGTTGGAGATGCCGGGGATTCAAGGGCCTCGGTCAAGAATGGGTTAAATGGTGAAAGAGGGATGTTACACAAAATGTCGATTACCTCCTTTTCTGAATTCTTCTTAGGGAACCACGGATTGGTTCGTACCACGGAACGTACTTTGTTGAAACCGATGGTGATGATGTTGGCTTCCTATTGGCTGGAACTCTGCTTGGCTTGTTGACCTCTTTTGCGTGAGGGAGGGCCGGGAATTCCCTGGCGAGAAGCGATGGTGGTTTTGGGCGGCCTTGCGCCACGCCCGGAGCGGCCTCGCGCCTCGCTCCTACTGCTGCTGAGCGGGATGCCGTCGCCACTACGTATGTCTTGCGTGCTGGACAGTCCATAGAACTTGCCGGGTGCGAAGCGCTACAATTGCAGCATTTCGCAGGATCCTACCGCGGGACTGCACACTCTCGTGAGCCGTGGTTTTCACCACACTTCACGCAACGCACAGTTCCTCGACAGTTCCGTGAACCATGCCCGTATACCTGACAACGGTAGCATTGAATGGCTCCCCGCTTGTTGATATATTTTTCGATGCCAACTCTGACACCACAAATCCACTTTACGTTGAGGACGCTTTGTGCTTGCGTCCCCTTTTCAAATTGGATGAGACGAGATACTCTTACGCTCTCGTCTCCAGTTTTGCTGAAAAGCACGACCTTATTAGGCTTAAGGTCGCACTTTTTGAGCTCTTCAGCCACCATATCGTCGGAGTTGTGGCGCATGGTACCACGAACAATGAACTTTGGTTCATGGTCACTTTTATTGCCGTAAAAGTGGAACGGCAACTAACACTCCTCTATCTTGGCCTTACATTTGGTGTAGTCCGAGTCGGTTTCACAGTGGACACTTATTGTGCTGGGCCCAAAAGTGAACCTGATCGAGCCCTTGGCTGCCGCTTTTATGGCTTCCTCGACCTGCCTGAAATTGGTGAGACCCATGTGAACCACAATGGGACTTGGTTTCTTTGCTGCAGGTCGAGTTGCTGACACAGCTTCGGTGTTATCGACCAACAGTCCATATCTGTTGCTGACTTCAGTTGCCGCTTTTTTATGGACGGTTGGGGCCAACGATGGCTTCTTCTTTTGTTGCTGACGGGTTTAAACCCGTCCTCTTCCATTGGTGATGTTGTTGCTGTTGATGCTGATGATACTGCTGCTGGTGTCGATGTTGATGTGGTGGATATCGTTGGCTTCGGTGCCACCGCCATGCTGGCGGTGGTGTTCATCTTCAGTTTAAATTCCAATTTAGATAACAGAAGAAATACACATTAAATTAAAAAAATTAAATAAAGGCGCCTAATAAACTGAAAAGTATTTAATGGTTGTAGGAGTTACAATCAAGAAATATATTTCAGGAAATTTTTATTTTGAATATAAAAAAGATTACAATTCTGTTCTGTTACAAAAATCCCCGACAATAGAATCTAATAAAATATTGTCAAAGGTAAATTCATAAAAGAACGAAATAACTCTTTCTTTGGTTTTTCCTGAATTGTCAGCTCAGCATGAATCCAATATAATAATGTATTAAAAATAGATTCAATAGAGTGTAAAAACCCAGAAAAAACTAAAAATTTTTTGTTTCCGACAATAAATAAATTTATTGTAAGATGTAAGATGAATAATTTGAGATAAATTGTTTCGATACAGCGATGTTAACAGTGTCAACATCTAACATGGAATCTCTTTATAATTATACAAAATGCCATACAAATATTATATATATAAGTAAACTACCTTGTAGAAAACCGACAATATTAAATACTAATTCCTTTTTTCTGTGTTTTATATTAACAAATTAACTAATAGATAGTCCCATATATATATATATATATATATATATATATATATATATATATATATATATATATATATATTTATATATATATATATATACATACATATATATGTATATATATATGTATATATATATTTATATATATAAATTATATGTATGTATAGGTATATATATATATATATATATATATATATATATATATATATATATATATAAATTTTACAGATGGTGATTTTCGACATCTATAAGCTATGATCGATGGACATTTTTGCTATACTATAACGCTGAAAGTGCTAAGCGATTGTTACACCAGATAATAAATTATTTAATTCTTCATTATTAGGAATTGCTAATTGTAAATGACGAGGTAAAACACGAGTTTTCTTGTTATCATTAGGGATAAATTGATTAAGTGTAAGAAAAAATTTGGTTGAAATGAATTGAAATGAAATAATATGTCGTAAAATTTCTTTAGTATGTTTTTATTAAAATTTTATATTTAAAAATTTATTTATATAACGTGATAAGTTTTAAAATATTTGAAATCAAAAATTGCGCAGGAGCTGCTTCATCTTTGAGCGAATTTCCTTCAAATAAATTAATCACTTTCTAGCGGTCACTATTTTATTTCCTTACAGGAAATTCGCTATAAAACTTGCCGCGTTATATAAAATTTTAGAATCATTCTACAAAAATTGTACTTAAAGAAAACTTATTGCGTAATAAATTTCAACCAAAATTTACTGACATTTAAACAATTTATCCCTAATTAATGTTTTACGTAGATTTATGTTATAAAAAATTATAATTATATATATGTATATATATATATATATATATATATATATATATATATATATATATATATATGTATATATATATATGTATATATATATATGTATATATTTATATATATATATATATATATATATATATATATATATATATATATATATATATATATATATATATAAAATTTACAGGTGGTGATTTTCGACATCTATTAGCTATGATCGACGGACATTTTTGCTATACTATAAAGCTGAAAGTGAAGCTGACTGACTAAGGCTAGAAAGTTGCAGTTTTTGGCATTCGACACGAACTTGTACTAAATTTTATATAGTTATTTTAATAAAAATTATATCACTCTTATTTCACATTAATTTGTGGCGTTTTAATAAAAGGCCTATGATCGATGAATATTATTGTCAATAATTCAATGTAAATAATTTACGCTTTCTTTTCAGTTTTATTGACAATAACACTGCTTGTGTATTAGGTAATACATTACACCTTGGGCGATTGTTACACCAGATAATATAATATATAATTCTTCATCATTACGAATTGCTAATTGTAAATGACGAGGTATAATAAGAGTTTTCTTGTTATCATTAGGGGTGAATTGTTTAAATGTAAGAAAAAATTTGCTTGAAATGAAATAATATGTCGTATGTTTTCTTGAGTATGTTTTTATTAAAATTTTATAATTAAAAATTTTATTTATAACGTGGTAAGTTTTAAAATATTTGAAATCATCAAGAATTACGCAAGAGCCGCTTCATCTTCGAGCGATTTCCTTCAAATACATTCACTTTTTAGCGGTCACTATTTTATTTCCTTACAGGAAATTCGCTAAATAACTTGCCGTGTTATATAAAATTTTAGAAACATACTACAAAAATTTTACTTTAAGAAAACTTATGAAGTAATAAATTTCAACCAAATTTTTACTGACATTTAAACAATTTACCCCTAAATCTTGAGCACGGTGCGTAAGGCCGAGATTTAGGGGAGACATTCGGACTTTTCACTACAGTGCTATTACTACACCTTAATTTAGCATCGTTTTTTAGGTGCTGTATCTTTTGAACGAAAAGAGCTACAGTGTTGATATTTCAAATATAGATACTTTACGGAATTATAAGAAACAATTTTTTCAATCAACGTTAACGAATTAACCGTTAAAAGTTATTGCACTTCAAATACGCAAAATTCGCGGGAACGCCTACAATTCTTGGTAACAAATAGATCAATATTCTACAATACTTCCAGATATGCTGTAAAGTTGATATTTGGCATGTAGATAGCTGTAGTACCCAAATTGACGGAAAAATTGCGAAAACTGGAAATTTTTATCGGAAAAGTGAAAAATTTAACATTTTTTTGTTTTAATTAACTTAAGACTATGTCTTCGGCGAACTACCATGTAGAAAACGATATATATCATATATACCTATTAATTTTTATACCATATAGAAATAGACATAGCAATTTGAATACAGCAGTGTGCGTTTATTTTAAAAGTTAAGCACAGATTATTACAATTAGTTTTTGGATGGGTGCCCAACACCGTGTGAATTTATTTTATTTTATACGCTTTTTATTGTAATTTTGTAAACATTAATTTATATTCTCATTTTATTTTTTTTTTTACATTTTTATTATATTTTGCATTGATCAATTATTATTTATTACTAGCATTGCCCGTTGCAGCTTCGCCTGCAAAAATTTTTTAAAGCCCTTATAACCAGGCCCTTATGCTAGAATGATGCGGTTTTTGGATTCGACGTGAAATTGCTTCAAACTGACGAGAAAAATCAGTAAACTTCAATTTTTGCAGTACAAGCCCTCGGAAAATTGGAAAAACATCCTCCAAAATTACGTTTTTCTGTTCTATAAATGCTATAAAGATTGAATTTTCACTAATCGACCCGAAATAACGTCAAAATTAACAGAATATTTTGAAAAATTTCATTACCTACATCGCAACCACACCGTAAATGGGAAAAATATCCCTAAACCTGACCTTTCCACTTCTATTCATGATAAAAAGATCGGGTTTTTTCCATCACAACCCTTCGAACTTGGTAAAAATACCCCCTAAACCAACCTTTTTGTTCTATAATACAACAAGATGCAGTTTTTTGCAATCGACGCTTAATAGCTACAAATTAGGAAAATATTTCGAAAAACTTAATATTTTTTATTGCAAACTCCCGAAAAATCGAAGAAACACCCCCCAAAATTCGTATCCGAACCGAAATAAAATCAAGTTAACAGAACACTTTGAAAAATATCTTTACCTATAACGCAAACCTCCGAAAATGGGAAAAACACCCCTTACACTGCCTTTAGACATTTTGATCAGACTAAAAATATGACCGCTAGAGAGTGATTCATGTATTCCAAGGAAATTCGCTAAGTTGACGCAGCTCCTGAGTAACGAATTTTTTTTTGTGAAGTGGAGCCAATGGGTCAAGTCATTTCTTCAAAGACTCTTACATTGATAATCAATTGTCTGTAATAAACGATTAGTTTAGAAGTCATAATCGAAACAAATCAAGTTACATCTTAAATATACTAAATTTTATATAGTTATTTTAATAAAAAATATATCACTCTTATTTCACATTAATTTGTGGCGTTTTAATAAAAGGCCTATGATCGATGAATATTATTATCAATAATCCAATGTATAAAATTTATGCTTTCTTTTCAGTTTTCTTTGGCAATGACACTGCTTGAATATTTGGTAATATACCACCTTAAGCAATTGTTTCACCAGATAACAATTTATTTAATTCTTCATCATTACGAATTGCTAATTGAAAATATACTTCTTTATTTTTAAACAACTTGTTTACTTAAAAAAAGTAACATTGTAACAATACAATGAAAGAATCAATGTTTTCTATTTGGAGTATTAAAACATGATATATCACTGATATATCAAATTTTATATAACGCGGCAAATTATTTTTTCTGATTTCAAATATTTTAAAACTTGCCGCGTTATAAAATTTTAAAAACATACTAAGGGAAAACTTATGAAATAAATTTAAACCAAATTTTTTCTTACATTTAATCAATTTACCCCTCATTATTTTTTTTAAGTTAATAGTTTACCGAGCTATTTACTTTGTAAATAGCTCGGTTCTTTAATGGGATATCATCACTTTTCAAAGAGCAACTATTATCTGAAGTCTAGAGCTATTTACTTTGTAAATAGCTCGGTACATTCTTCCATATCATCACTTTTTAAGAAGCAACTATTATATGAAGTCTAGAGCTATTTATTTTGTAAATAGCTCGGTCCTTACTCTCATATCATCACTTTTTTAGAAGGAACTATTACATTAAGGATTTTCCCGAAAACTCGACCCTTTCTTACTTTTATGTTTTTGGTTGGATATATTTTAAATATTAAATTTTAAAATTTATTTTACATACATGCATAAATATATATATATATATATATATATATATATATATATATATATATATATATATATATATATATATATATTATTTTTGAAGTTTCTGTTTGTATTTTATATTTTTAATTTTTGTATGTTTTCTAAATTTTGTTAACACAAACACAGGGCAAATATATCACTCACTATTTTCATATACGAATTAGTGAAACATCTTAAGATATTGTGCCGTATGTATACACTACATCATACAATCATTGTATAAAAAAATTTAAATTCACACATAATATTTTTTCAGATGTGTGTGAATATTTTTTGGAATAAAATATTTATTGTTCGTGCATATTGAGGTAAACATCAATTCACATTTGTTCAGGTGAGTATAATTATTGGTTTTTGAATTTCAGTTTAATTATATATACAAAATAAATGAATTTATGAATGTAAATAAATTTTAATTTTGTAGTATTGAAATATATTTTAAATTTTTGGTTGAGAACATATACAGTTTATCAGAAAAGTTCAAAAAATTATTAACATAGGCCTTTATTCATATCATAAAGTTGAACATTACACGAAAAGATATTTGTGATATATGTTAACATTTAAAAACATTTAAAACACAAATTCATATACACATACATTAGGCATATACATCACTCATTATTTTTATCAAAAATATCACTCATTATTTATATCTCATGCGATCACAATACATAAAATTTTTTATCATTCCCAAAAATAGGCAAAATATGCCAAAAATTTCCTTTTTTACTGCTATTCATGTTAGAAGGTAGGAGTTTTGATGTTTTCTACATGGTAGTTTACTAACATTTTTACTTATTTTTCTTGAAATATAAATCCTTAAATAAATCATTATATTAATTGTTGTTGTATGTTTAATCGTTCTCCATGAAAACCGCGAGCTAATCGAATATCCTTTGAGAAAATAGTTACAGGTTTTGTATGAATGGAGCATAAATTAGTATATTTAAACAAGCTTACCAAATACGACTTTACAACCCATTGATTTTTGCAAACACTTGGCTTGGTCTATGCCATTTTAATATAATAATGTTTTATTAAACAGTATCTTATTTATAACCAAAACACTGTCAAATTTAAATACAAACTTAACATTTTTTCAGATGTGTGTGAATATTTTCTGGAATAAAATAATTATTATTCGTGCGAATTGAGGTATTCGTGCGATTTAATTATACATACAAAATAAAATAAATTATGAATATAAATTAATTTTAATTTTTTAGTATTGAAATATATTTTTAATTTTTGGTTTAGAACATAAACAGTTCATCTATCAAAAAAGTTAAGAAAATTATTAACAGAGGCCTTCATTCATATCATAAAGTTGAACATTACACGAAATGATATTTGTGTTATATGTTAACAGGTAAAAATATTTAAAACACAAGTACATAAACACATACATAAGGCATGTGCATCACTCATTATTTTTATCAAAAATATCACTCATTCTTTATATCTCATGCGATCACTGTACAAAAAGTTTTTTATAATTGCCAAAAATGTGCAAAATATGCGATCTAGAGCTCGGTAGTACGTAAGGCCGAGATTTAAGGGAGACATTCGGACTTTTCACTACAATGCTATTACTACACCTTAATTTAGAGTCGTTTTTCAGGTGCTGTATCTTTCGAACGAACAGAGCTACTGTGTTGATATTTCGAATATAGATACTTTACGGAATTATGAGAAACAATTTTTTCAATCACCGTTAACGAATTAACCGTTAAAAAGTTATCTCACTTCAAAAACGTAAAATTCGCGGGAACGCCTACAATTCTTGGTAACTAATAGATCAATATTCTACGATACTTTCAGATATGCTGTAAAGTTGATATTTGGCATGTAGGTAACTGTAGTACCCAAACCGACGGGAAAATTGCGAAAACTGGAAATTTGTATCGGAAAAAAGGAAATTTTTACAATTTTCGTTTTAATTAAATTAGCATTAGAACGCATATATTAATCTTATTCGTTGATATTTTTATAGAGTCTTATCTGATTGGATGACACTTAGGTATTCATTATTGATTGTATTAGACCATTTAAAACTAAACATCCATGTAGAAAACACAATGAACTATATTATCAAAAAAATTTCTTTAACCAATAGTAGTAAATTGGCTTGTTGTATACAGCAGTTGGCATATAGCATTTAAAAGTTAAGCAACGTTAGTTAAAATCAGTAATTGGATGGGTGAACATTGTGTACAGATTTTTTTTTGTAATTTTGTAATAAACATTAATTTATATTCTCATTTTAACTTTTTTATTATATTTTGCATTGATCAATTATTATTTATTAACTTCAATTGTTTCAGTGCAACCCCCCGGAAAATTGGAAAAACATACTCCAAAATTACGTTCTTCTTTTTTATAAATGCTAGAAAGATAGAATTTTCACTAATCGTCCCGAAATAACGT